>CM042535.1:10591398-11146398 GCA_023630585.1 Cranoglanis bouderius | reverse complement strand
AGAAGGCACTTTACAAAAGATTTACGAAAGTCAGTGAAGCAATGACGCACTATCAGGCATCATCATATCTTTAGCTTACTCTCATACATTTCTATTAGTTCAATATTTAAACATCCCCTCAAACAACCTAAACTCTCAGAGGTACAGCTTCTTAGTTAGAGTTCACCAGCACCCTAAAACAGCATTCACCTAAAAAAAAAAAAAAAAAATGGAAGCTCCTTTCAGTTTCATTTCCTTTATGTTTGCATCTCCCCCCTTTTTTTTTTACTTAATTACTATCACAGGGTACCTGGGTATCCTAAGGCCACAAATCCCTGGTCCTAGGACAGATAATAGGAGTAAGACTAACAAACCTTTATTCCACCAATCCCAAGACCAAACAAGCTTCTGCTTTTGCAATCCCAAGGTCCACAAGTTTCTACTCCTGCCATCCAAAGGTCCACAAGCTCCTGCAACCCTGAGGCCAGCAAGTTTCTGCACCTGCCAAGCTAAGGCACACAAGCTCTGCTCCTGCCATCCCAAGACCAACAAGTTTCTGCTCCCTCCATTCTGAGCCCCACAGGTTTCTGCTCCTGCCATCTTAAGGCCAAAAATGTTCTGCTCCTGCCATCCTGAGCCCCACAAGTTTCTGCTCCTGCCATCCTGAGCCCCACAAGTTTCTGCTCCTGCCATCCTAAGCCCCACAAGTTTCTGCTCCTGCGATCCCAAGGCCAATAAGCTTCTGCTCCTGCAAACCTGAGTCCCACAAGCTCCTACTCCTGCCATCCCAAGAACAAATAGTTTCTGCTCCTGCCATCCCAAGGCCAACAATTTTCTGCTCCTGCCATCCGAAGGTTCATAAGCTTCTGCTCTTGCCAAAATGAGACTAGCAAGTTTCTGCACCTGCCATCCCAAACCCCACAAATTTCTGCTCCTGCCATTCTAAAACCAACAAAGCTCTGTTCCTGCAATCCCAAGGCACACATGCTGCTGCTCCTACCATCACAAGGCCCAAAAATTCTGATCCTGTGATCCCGAGGCCCATAAGTTCCTGCTATCATCTGGAAACCCACAATCTCCTGCCATTAATTTATGGACTGTTGACAATGATTAAAAATAAAACTCAGCGTAGCCTACATTGAAACTAAAATATCTATCTTCATGGTATCTAAATTTATTATTAGTCTTTGCCTCGTTGCTGTATAATATATGGCATGAGTACAAGGAACTTGAGTTGTGCTGGAGCGAGAAGTGCTTCTTATTCTCCTAACGATTCATTGACTTGTAAAGTAAGAACAGTGAAGCGCTCAAGTAATAACCTCCTGAGTAATTTCAGTCCTATTGATATTCTCTATTCTCAACATATTGTGCGGTTAAATTACTGGGAGCGTAATTCCTTAAAATAGGTTACGCTCTTCTGCTATAAACTCCAGAGCACCAGATGTCAATTTAAACAGCTATAGCAAAGAGCATGATCATGTGCAGTCCCACACGCAGCAGTCTATGAAGATAAACAGTACAATAATGAGGTAGATAGATGTATATTTTCAATAATGGCCCGCCTTACTGTGTGAGTAATAAATCTAGGTGACTTCAAATGTGCTCTTCTTTGCAAGGGGACAAAGAGAGAAAAAGATAGTGACAGAAACTGAGAGAGAGAGAGAGAGAGCGAGAGAGAGAGAGAGAGCGAGAGAGCGAGAGAAACACTCTCTATTAACATCAGAAATGGAAGGAAAACAGTGATTAAGGCTGTCCCTTTGAATAATGTGCATGATGAAATGAGTTGGGGTTGGGGAAGACATTTTAACGGCATTAGAAATTAGGTGATTAGACTAGAGATGGATGAAGCCATCACGACCACTGGGAACAGGAGAAGCAATAGTCTCTCTTTCTCTCCAAAATGTGAGAGTGCACACACACACACACACACACGCACGAACGTTAACAGAGCCATACAAGTAAGCACACTCTGTACATTCAGCCTTATGGGCTTGAGAAGGGAACAAGTTTCGTTCCTTGTTGATTTTTAACATCTTAAGAGTTAAAAATCTTGCTGGATGAACAGGTGCGTATACAGAGAAGGGAGTGGAGCTGTAAGGGTAAGCAGTAGGGCTGAAGGCTTGGTCTTGTCTTCTGGGAGCGGCAGAGAGGGAGGAGAAAAGGAAGAAAGAGGGGACATGGTGCTAGGGCCAGCACTTAACCAAGCGGCAGATCAATGGCACATTTACTCCAGCACGACTAATCAATAGCCAGCGTGTTTGGCTACGTGGGAGCAGGGAGAGAGCAATACTGCACTGAAATAAATATCCCACGGATCACTTTCACGCAGAGATGTCCCGCAACCTATAATGGTCAACACCCAAAAGTAATGGCAAATGCTTCTCTCTGAAGAGCCTGAGGTACCAGCATCTGTAGACCAAGGATACACAAACCTTTACATGACATGAATCAGAACTTTTTCTGCTACCATTCAAGACTAATACAGTGTCTGTCAGTACTATTTGACAAATGAAGATAGCTGAACCTAGGTCATATAGTGCACTACATATGCAGGTTCTAGAAAGCCTTTACATTATACCCTATGTAGTGAGGATACAGTGGTGCTTGAATGTTTGTGAACCCTTTAGAATTTATATATTTATATAAATATGACCTACATCATCCCAATTAAACTTAAACTTGGTCATTTATTAAGGAAAATGATCCAATATTACATATCTGTGAGCAGCAAAAGTATGCGAACTGGGATTAGCTGTTCATTTGAAATTAGAGTCAGGTGTTTTAAATCAATGGGATGACGATCAGGTGTGAGTGAGCGCCCTGTTTTATTTAAAGAACAGGGATCTATCAAGGTCTGATCTTCACGACAACATGTTTGTGGAAGTGTATCATGGCACAAACAAAGGAGATTTTTGAGGACCTCAGAAAAAGAGTTGTTGATGCTCATCAGGCTGGAAAAGGTCACAAAACCATCCCTAAAGTCTAAAGACTCCACCAATCCACAGTCGGACAGATTGTGTACAAATGGAGGAAATTCAAGACCATTGTTACCCTCCCCAGGAGTGGTTGACCAACAAAGATCACTCCAAGAGCAAGACGTGTAACAGTGCACGAGGTCACAAAGGAACCCAGGGTAACTTCTAAGCAACTAAAGATCTCTCTCACATTGGCTAATGTTAATGTTCATGAGTCCACCATCAGGAGAACACTGAACAAGGGTTGTGCATGGCAGGTTTGCAAGGAGAAAGCCATCATGGTTTGGGCTTGTTTTTACTGCATCTCTTTTGTTTAATAGGGTCCTCTTTATCTACTTTTAGGACTAAAATCTGATGATGTTTTAGGTCATATTTATGCAGAAATACAGAAAATTCTAAAGGTTTCACAAACTTTCAAGAACCACTGTATGTGTGTGGCAGTCTGAGAAAACCCACTGGATTTTCACAAAAAATGACAAAAAAAAAAATCATCATAAAAAAAAGTTTGACACCTCAGCTTTAAGAAACCATAAATACATTTCACCAAAAAAGACATGCAAATTTTTCATTTGCTTTTTAATAATGCCTGTCTGTAGGGTTCACTGTGGTGTTAAAAATGTAACGTTAAAAATAGTCTGCCTAAACACTGTTAGCTACATGCAAATTTCTCTTACACTGAACGTCATTCTATGATTATGTTATTGGATGCTAGAACTTTATTTCTGGTTGAGACACATGCAAAAGAGAAACATACAGTGCTTCCAGAAAGTATTCATACACCTTCAGGGTTTGTGTTAATAGATGTAAAGTAAAATGGATTCAATTGACTTTTTTGCCCTCGATCTGCACACAATAACGTATAATGACAAAGCAAAAACAGGTTTTTAGAACTTTTTGCAAATTGATTAAAAATCTAATTTAGATAAGTGTTTAGAACCTTGATTCAGTACTTTTTTGGAAGTACCTTTGGCAGCCTTATAACTTTGAGTGTTCTTAGATTTGGGCAGTTTCTCCCATTCTTCTTGGCAGATCTTCTCAAGCTCAATCAGATTTAATGAGTGTTTGTGACCTGCCATCTTCAGGTCTCTCCATAGGTATTAAAAGGGATTTTGTTTTGTCATTATGGATTATTGTGTGTAGGCTGATGTCAATTTATATTAAATCTATAATGCATCGATTTTAAATGAAATGAATTTTAAATAAAATACAATTAAGTGTGCAAATAGTGAAGGGGTCTGAACTTTCACACTACTCCTGAGATACCAGTGATCCTGACCCCATCTGCTGTCTGGACCTGCCTGAACCATCCAGATGCCCTACTTCTGGGTGGAGTTCTCATCACTTGGAAATCACTCGCTGTTGCCGAGGATGGCCCCACATGGCCAGTCTAAAGATCAATGAGATTATAGAGGATGGTACTACTTAAAAACTATGAAGATGGCTTTGGACTGCAATTGATATGAACGGTTTCGCTATGATGGATCAGGACTACAATTGCTATAATACAGTAGCCCTAGGACTGCAATTTGCCACAAACAGTTTTGCACTCAAGTCTCCATCAGTGAACAGTTGATAAGTTTAGTTTTTGACCATGTAGTACACAGTTATAGAAGGGAATTATATATAATTGCACTATTTGGTGTCACCCAGATGAGGATGGGTTCCCTTTTGAGTCTGGTTCCTCTCAGGGTTTCTTCCTCATAACTTCTCAGGGAGCTTTTCCTTGCCACTGTCGCCCCTGGCTTGCTCATTAAGCATACATTCATACATTTAAAATCTATATCCTGAATTTATATACTTCTGTAAAGCTTCTTTGTGGCAATGTCCATTGTTCAAAGTGCTATAGAAATAAAATTGAACAAGTTCCGTAGCCACTATATTTCAGTTCAAGAAAGCCGGCAGTTGTTTTAAACCTATGTATGGAAGAAAATGTCAGTATTTCTCCATGTGAAGGGTTTCCCCAGGCTGTAACACATATAGTAAATAGAGAGGCATTTGAGATTCAACACAGCTGTGTTGAAGTGAGTGGATTTTTATGTAGATCCTCAGTAACCTATGAAATGCAAGCACTAGCTTAATATCAGGGACAAATGAGCATTATGAAAAATGAGATTTTCTGATAAATCTATGATAGTTACCTCATGATTTTCTCTGGATTTTGTGATATGAATGAATGGTGTGGCACTATTGCTAAAATTTGCTCTGTCTGTGGCACTATAATTTATGGGTACATTAATATCTAAATGCATTCAAACAGTAAATCTTTTAAATAATTAAAATGTCATCCCTAATAATTCAATGGCTGGATTCAAGGCAGTGATGTATACTCCATGCGGAACAGGATACTACAGCGAAGGTGGACATGGGAAAAATGGCAACGCATGTGTGTGCTTACTACCTCAAACGTGCACACGAGTGCAGTTTTAATCTGTGCCCTCCAAACCAGCTTATCTTAAAAATGTTACAAACAAAGCCATCAGGTCAGCAGCAAACAGTCCAGCGACTCAAGCCTCACTGCAGCAGACAAGCCTCTCCGCTCGTTCTCCATCCGAACGAACTGAGCTGAACTTTCAGGCAGCTTTTTACAATCTGAAGCCAGCTGCGCAGCCTACAACTGACAGTTGGAAGGAAGAAAAAAGAAAAAGAAAAAAAACAAACATTTACTTCTGACGCTACACACGCTATGCTGCTGATAACGTCCACATGCACGCACACACCCAGTGATCAGACAGATAACACACTCGCATTGGTAAAAGTGCGCAAGCATGTGCACACAACACTAATTGTCAGAATTTCAATCCAACCTGCTAGGGAGGAACGTCAGAAGAGGGGAGTTTTCCATGGCTGGCCAGCATTTTTCCTCTAGAGCTGCGCCAAAGAAGAGCACATGTAAATGCAATTCTGAAAATGGAGCTCCCGTTCCATGAAACTCCCATGTGATGACGGCTCGGAAAGCTCCACGGATTCGCAGTCCTGTGCTTTTCATGCAAACGTGCCAAGGGCACTCTTGTATACTTGTACAAATAGAATTTATGGAAAGCTATTCAAAGCTAAAGGAGGAAACGGACAGCTCAATGGTGATATATAGTCAGAGTTAAGGAAAGGAAACACTGGCTTTGGTTGGTGCCATGAGGAATGAAAGTAGATTTCCCAAAAGCCGAAGAAGTATGAAGAAATGGAATGATACGATACTACCCTCAGAAATTTTCTCCCTCAGGACAAAGCTGAACACCAAGGTGAGAAATACTGTATCATTCATTATTAATTACTGCTCTTGATGGATCTCTGCCTTCTCTCTCTCAAGCTGTCTTCCTGAATATATTGTAAGAGCAGGCACTGGGGTTGTGTGCCTCAGACAGACATAGTGGAATTTCATTGTAATAAAGCGGAGCATGGTGAGAAATGCACTAGCAGCTAGATACACTGCCTTGCGACGTGATTAATACTTCAACACCGAGTATTTTCCCTTTGCCTATTGAGCACAGCACAATAAGAGCAGAACAACTGGTGAAAATCTGGGTGTGGCATAAACTCTGCATCTGATCTGAAGCATGCTTCAATTTGAGATGTTTCAGCTGCTTACAAAATTCTTTTCTCTCCTTTTTTTTTTTTTAAGATCTGGGTCCAAATAAACGGGGAGCGTGTGAGCCGCAGAACTGAGGAGGAGTCATGAGCTGAGTAAGCGAGCGAGTCCAGTGTTGAACGGAACCAACTTCGGGGATTTGGGTCGGCTCCAGACTCAACAGTCCCTCAAGAGCCGCAATTATCACATTTGTGGAAAAAAGAACGTTTGGAGCAGCTTTTCTCCATTAAACAGGGCTGCTCATTTAACAGGGTTGTCTAACTGCATCACCCCAACACTCAGCTACCTCGTCTTCCATCATGCTTCTGTCACTGCAGAATTTTTCAGCAGCCAGATACACAGTCCAAGAGGGGTATGAGGCTTACAGGAATATTCCGGAGGTTTTCACCATAATCTCTATTTACTCCAACGGTAGTGTATCCTTGAATTCACAACAGAGAATGTTTCATGAGAGTGAGCTTAAAGTCCAAACCACACATGTGGTCACGTTACGGTATCACGGTTAGTCACGATGTATTATTGTCTGCAGGTTCGTTATTATATCCAGTCAGGTTGCTTACTCATGTGCTTCTCATCCCTTTTGTATCTGGTTGCGACACCCTGTAAAATGTAGGCTGGATTTCGCAACCCCCTCCCTCTGAACTAAGTCATATCTCTGCTGCCACTAATATGTTCCTAACTTTATCATACATGATGTGTACCAAATGCACAGAACATGCCATTGTTGACCACAACTAAATGAAACAACTATCTATTTTTGGCTAAATGGTGCTGCAAGCTGACAATGCAAACAATTGTATACACATACTGTATATGCACAAGGATGTGCAAAGAGACTTTTGTACACAGGTCTTATAATAACTATTTCATTTCAATTTCATGAAAACTGTAAGGCTAAATGTTCACTGCACGCGGTGTGAATATCTCCCTCCGCTCACTTCTCCAACACCTCGCCGCTTGAGGGGTGTGTCTGTCTACAATGCAGGATGTAAATTAACCTGTCCATAATGAAATTGTGGATTTCAAATAAATGATTTCCTTATTCAAGTAGGCTATTCTTGAAAACTTGGTTCTAAAAAGGCATGAGGAGCTCCGTAGCAGTGCCTGAGGAATCATTTTAACTGTAAATAGAGCTCCAAAGTCGGCTAAAATGGCCCTTTCACTGAAGGGCTCTTTTTAACTATTATAACGTGGTTGTATAATAATAATAACAACAACCTCTATTTCACAAATGCAGATGATTCCCGGTAAAGGCACAGACTCTCCACAATAGAATGTGATCATGTGACCATATATATATTTTAACTCTATGGGTTGTGCAGATTGGGATCTCTGGTGTTCAAACAGTACAATTTCATTACAGGCATAATTAACAGAATGCTGATTTCCATGTTGTGAATTGCACATATCCACTCTTTTGCATCACAATGTATGTCACCATGCACTGTTACCCCCCTAATCCTTATTTACTTTTTTGTCTATTTACAGCAGCATCCAATGACAAGCCTTTTCGCGCATATGTGCAATTAAACAAACAGTACTCGTCTATAAATACATAGAAGATACACTCAAAATTAGCTGTAATGTAGGACTGCATTGGTATTATTAAGGTTTTTTAAAGTTTACAGCAGATAAAAATATAAGAAACTCATAAATTTGTATCTCATAAATTTACACTTTATACATACAGGTGAAGAAATAGACATGGTGTGCGAAGACATTACAGCAGAACCAAAAAAAAAAAGAAAAGAAAAAGTTTTGTTTTGTTTTGTGTCACATGTCTAAAATTGGAGTTATGGAATAGTTTCCCTGAACTGAGCAAAGAACTAGAAACCTGCTAAATCATAACACAATTATAATAGTGAGTATAAAAAGGCAAATCTTGATCAGTATTAAACATTTATGCAAAACACTTTCTTCAGTTAAATTAATTTGCACATTAAGTTCTGGATGTGTTACGGATTTTCTAACACTTCGAAAAAGATGAACAAGTCATCTGAGTTGCTCTTACAGTATCACCCCGGTGTTAGCAAGTTGGATTAATCTATATCCTTTCTAAGTCCTACTTTGTCTTAGAATGTAACAGTATTTTACAGTAAATGTGTGTTATATAGATGAATAATGATGGAGTATTCCTTTAACACAAGCTCAACAGCCTCAAACCTGTAGGCTACCTGTGTGAAGAGAATCCTGCCTGTATTTGCTATAATGTATTTACGCCAGTGAGCTCATGTTACTAAATCCACCACGCTCTTCCTCGGCTTCTCTTTCTCAGCACAGTGTGGCTGTGGTCCATTAGTCCAGTGGATTGTGCATTCAGCGGAGTGTGGAGCGCTCATCCCTGCACTGACCTACTGAACACTCGCTTCACCCACTGAAACAACACCAAGCAGTCATATTGGATCACGTCCCTGTAGACGACATCAATAATGCATGCGAGAAGAACACTGGATGTGGCTGAATGGCTTTATAAAAATAAATAAATAAATAAATAAATAAATAAATAAAAGCTTTGTATGTTCAGTGTTACGACCTCTAACACGCTTTTATTTCGCTGAATGACGGCGAGAAAATGAAAACAAACGAGAAAGATCTCTCTCATCTATTCTTAGTGCGGCCCGATTTATGGTTGTCACTTAGTATCCGAAGAAATGTAACCCTAGGAGGAAATAAAGTTAAGAAATAAGGATCCATATTTGATTCCTCTCACACTCCAGAGGGTGTGAGGAAGATAAAAGGGGTCATGGCCTTTCCTCTAACCCTCCTCTAGCAGAAGAGGCTTCTCACATACAAAATTCAGCAGGCTGTTAAAAGGAAGAGGAGAAATTGCTTCCAGTGAGCCTCAGCTCAAGTAGCTGAAGTAGATTAAAATGTTAGCCACCCGGCTGGAAGACAAAAGCATGACTGACTCACAGTTGAATTTAAAGCGTTATGAGGGGGAAAAAAATGAACAAAACCAGACATCAACAGCGAAGACTGCCTGTTCTGCAAAGAGAACTGCAACAAACAACTGCTATTTATTTATTTATTTATTTATATTTATTTATTTTACACAGCACGCTACCAGGAATCATATCATGTTTGTTTTTATTTTTGCTTTTCCTCACAACCATTTGGGTTACTAGTCTGTATTGAACTTGGTCACGATCTGATTATTTGGATCATAATAATAATGACAAACAACTGGCGCATGAAAACTGTTCATATTTTTAAACTGATGTGTGAATAATTTAACAGGCTAGCATGATTCCTTGCCCATAGCTTTGATACTTTTAGAATAGTCCTTCACTACATCATTTATGAATTTACAGCAGGCCTACCCCAGGTTCTGAATAAAGCTGGTCACATATCAATCAGAGGCTACTAAATCGAATTGTATGGTATTATATTGTAGCACACTCAGTGGTATCGTCAAATAGCAAATCGCTGCCTTATGAATCAGAGTCATATTGTATTCATACTGTGTCAGTCTGTATAGGATTACGCTGTTTTTTGGTTTTGTTGCGGCCAAAAACGCTTGGTTTTGATGTGGCTTTTTTTTTTCTCCAAATTTGCGATGCAATATGCAGATTTTTTTTTTTTTTTTTGTGGAAAACTACTTGCATAGGTGAAACTGCAACTGCACGAAATTGTTTTGCACGCTCTTTCACATTTGATGTTTGTTGCTAAATCAGACCTTTTTAGCTGTACTCATGTACGATGCGTGTGAATCGAAGAGGGCTTTGGCTGTGATGACGTCACATGACGCGTCTTGGCCCAAATCTCCGGGCAAATCTGCGGCAATTTTGAAAAATTGCAAGCTCCTCCGAATACTGTGGATTTTCCTTGATTTTGCGTTCATTTCTGCGATCGCAAAGTCCTGGAGGGACTGTTGTGTAAAAGCTTGAGGTGTCCACCCCAAATTTGGGTACGCCATGCCAAATAATTTCTTATAAAAGCAATATATGCTTACAGGTTTTACAGGTTTCCTCTCAGTCTCATGGCAGCAGCTGTTGCTCCTCGCTGTTCTTGTTACTTGTCGTGTCATTCACCGCCAAGAATTTTAGACACTGGGACTAAAAAATGGTGCAGTGTGTGTTCGGCATTAGACGCTAGTCACAGTCAGGTTACAGCACCTTTATCATCAGCCCTCATTATTTAAGCTGTCTGTCCATCACTCGCACTGAGGCCAGACACATAACTGAGCTGAAAGAGATGAAATAAGAGAAAATGAGCTCTGTATCTCACTGTGAGCGACAAGAATGAGATTAAATGAAGCATCACCAAGTTACACACATCACACAAGAATCCCTACACACTCATTCAGTTCAGATATCCTGAAATTCCAAGCTATATCTTGCATGGAATGACAGCCCTGAAACCACACACACACACACACACACACACACACACGTGGAACAGAATGTGCTGCAGAGTGTGTGAGTGTGGTAACACGGCGCAGCACTGAAACTGCACGGCTTCATATTGATCATGCAGGACTGAGGCTTGTGCCCGGCTGCCTCTCAGCACCATTACAGCAAAATCACAAGCCTGCCTTCAGTGATTAGACTCAATCATGTAATAAAATGCAATTGGAGTGCATTATGCATCGCTGGCCTCAGCGCTTTCACAGCTAAATCAGATTGGCAGCGCTGCTCAAAAGCTGCCATACTGAGGCAATATGGCTGCTATGAACTGACCAACTGATCAATTAATTAATCAATCGCTCAGTTAATCAGATTATCATACAGTCACTTATTCAGGGGATACACTGATGCAATTGTATCATTTCGGATACGATAACGATATCAGAGCTCTGTGTAGTAACCGATACCTGATAATGATCTGATACAGCCATCCTGGTAACCAAACCATCTTCTGCTGTCAAGTTATGTAAAGCAATAAGGAGTGATGACTCGGGGATATAACAACAGTTGTGTGTTGTATGTTCCTGTGCATGAGCTGGGTCATGTCAGTCAACGTTACATTCACCCACGGCAAAAAAAAAAAAAAAAAAAAAAAAAAAAAAAAAAAAAAAAAAAACCTCCGTGGAGTAGATCTGGCCATTGAACACATATTGCCATTGAAAATTACATAGCATTCGATGTACACTCTGCCAGATTGCAGGATACACAGCTCAAAAAGGAAGCTACACAAAAATCACGATAAATAATAATAGTTTTTTATTTTATTAAAATTTAATAATGAAAATGTGATATATCTTATATAATAAATATTAAACAAAATTAGTTATGACAACTAAATGAAAATTTTTGAACACTAAAAAGTGTGTGTGTTGGGGGGGTACAATTTCAAAGATTAAGTACATTTTAACATTATATCAGCTTCTTCCACTCTGAGTACAATTATAATAATGAATAATTAGTTATAAATATAAAATATATATATATATATATATATATATATATATATATATATATATATATATATATATATATATATATATATATATATATATAATAATAAAAGTAAAATATTTTGATAATATGATATCATGATATCGCGGAAAAAGTTTACTGTGACATAGTTTATCATGATATCGATATAATATAGTCATATTGCCCAGCCCTACCATGGAGTAATGCAGCCTGCAGCTATACTGTAGGTTACACTAGCATTAGCGCTTTCTTGAAGTTGGGGGCACGGTGGCTTAGTGATTAGCAGGTTTGCCTCGCACCTCCAGGGTTGGGGGTTCGAATCCCGCCTCTGCCCTGTGTGCCCTGAGTTTGCATGTTCTCCCAGTGCTATGGGGGTTTCCTCCGGGTACTCCGGTTTCTACCCCCAGTCCAAAGACATGCGTTGTAGGTAGGTATCTCTAAATTGTCTGTAGTGTGTGAATGTGTGTCTGATTGTGCCCTGCGATGGGCTGACACCCCATCCAGGGTGTGTCCCGCATTATGCCCCGAGTTCCCTGGGCTCCAGGAGCCTGTGTAGGATTAGAGGTAGAGAAAATGGATGGATGGATGTTTTGAAATTGTTGTACATAACTAAGATCAGTGAATCTGATCTGCTGAATTATACTCTATTTAAACGTTACTTGTGTAACTGTACCATTTTTGCCTCGTATTGTCAAGAACAAGAGCCGACTACTGTGTTGTTTATGGAGCAGGGAAAAAAATGCAGTAATTCGCTAAATAAAAGGTGATGTTCATATCGCCAGGCACTAACAACTCTGCAGACAGGAGTCTTTTCTTCCTTATTCCAACTACGCATGCTAATTCTTAAAAGGTCATTCTCTACAAGTCTCTTAGAGCCTAATCAATTCAAAATGTTAAGAAGGACAAGAGGCTTGAGGTCAAGGGCTACGTTTGAAAAATATAGCCTGCACACGTAGCCTGTGTGTATACATGTGCAAGTGAGTGAGTCAGAGATAAATAGAGATAAAGACAGAGAGAGACATGTTCTGGTCCAACAGAACCGAGGCAGCTGTCTCACAGCTCCAGCCTTCACCACTTGGCAGCACCAGGCTGAGCGCGAGTGCCAAGGCGGCGGACAGGGCGCCACTTTCAGTGGCCAATACAGGATGCTCAGAGACCATCTGTGAGGACTGGCATCAGCGGCGGCCAGCAACCGTCTCACAGAAACACATGTACAGTATTCGGGTGAGTTCTCATTACCAAAAAAATAAATAAATAAATAAAAGAAAACAGATCATATTATACCACAGCGCTCATCGATTCTCAAATCAATTCGCAGATTCAGTTTCTATAACAGCAGCTCTCAGTAGTTCCGGGTGTAAAGTCAAATCACAGGGTTATATTAATGCACTCGTTCGATAACTCGGACGTTATACAGTAGTTTCTATAGTAACACCTCATACAAAGGGACTTGTATGGCTCCACATAATCTAAGTCTAATAATCAAGAAATGAAAAGACGGGAAATGTTTAATCATTGATATGGTGTAAGTAAATGTTTATTTGACTTTTGCAGAAGGAGTCTCAGACTGTCAGAGTTTTGTAACAGTCAATAGGTTTTCCACTAAGGGAAAGTCTTTAGCTGTGTCCCAAATGACGTACTATATACTATGCACTTACACTATGCACTATGTACTCTACTGTCTAGTGTATGAATTTTAGAAGGGTAGTATCATCTCAAATGTGAACTTTTTTTTTTTTTATGAACCGGAAACAGTGTTTCCTCACAGATGTTCTACAACATTAAACATAACTATAAATAGATAAAACACCTGACATCTTCATTACTAAATTACAATGATTAAAACTGTAATTGTGGGCAAATTTCTAACGTATATAGGATGAACACAATAAAACACTTTGGGATGTGCTGTTACAGCAAAATACGCAACTTTGAGGTGCTAAGACTAACTGTTGCATTATTACGCGCCGACTATTTCCCCAGAACTGCACCTCGTCATGGTCTATTCCTTACATAATAAACACTCGGCAGAGATGAAGGGTAACCTGAACTGCTCTTAGTAGGATGAACCGCCTAAATTCATCTTGATTGTGTTCAACATCACTTAACTTTAATTTCTCCTGATATTAAATATAGCTTTTATTAAAGTGTTCTCAAATGTGGACTGCTGTATGGCTTCCTCTAACAGGCTCCTATGAAATCGAGATTTTATGGTGAGTAATAAAAGCTGCATTTATTTTAAATATCGTGTCAGGATAAAGGAGATAAAAAGCACTGCTTTTGCTGTGAGGAACAAGCTGCTGCACTATGCTGGCCAACATCCAACCTTACAGTCTACCCAGAGAGAGGGAGAGAGAGAGAGAGAGAGAGAGAGAGAGAGAGAGAGAGAGAGAGAGGTGGGGCAGTTGTATGGCAGAAGTGAAACGTGGGCATAGTGCCTGACTGTTACATCCCCAACACACCCACTCCATCCCCTACTGAGTATGCAAGGTGACCCTTGACAGCTCTCGGTGTCTCTCAGTAAGACAGAGAGCAGCATGCCACCTAGCACTAAACATGAAGCACTGCCCGGAAACACAGCACGGCTCAACACACACACACACACACACACACACACACACACACACACACACACACACACACACACACACACACACACACACACACACACACACACACACACACACACACACACACACACACACACACACACACACACACACACACACACACACACACACACAAAGTTTTAGCATCAGGGTTCACGACAGCTGAATATTTTAACCATGAATCCAGCTACGCAAAGCAAACCACGTCCAAGCAAAACCAAGCACGAGACCAACACATGATCTAACTTGTTAAGAAAAGGCTTATTCCGTAATGACTCGCTCGGCAGGAGTCATTAACAATCCGAGCAGTGTACTTCCCATATCCTGGAAAAAGGATCATTTCAAAGTTCCTGTACATCAGAGGTCAGTGGACTACCCTGCCATAACAGTTCAATAAGGAAATATATTCCCTTAAGAGACGTGTGTAAAATGAGCAAAGGTCAAGACCTTCGCTGGTTTTACAATTAATACCACATAGGCTGAAAACCTGTGAGTGTGTGAGTGTGTAAAGTGAGAGCTAAGTCACTTCTCTGCCTTTCAATACTCTTGTTTTTCCCAACGGGAGCTCATAGTACTGCTTCCAAATTCATGCTTCTTCCTTCAGACCAGCTTCACACACCCAGCAACTCATTACACGCTATTTCTCTTTGTACTTCTGCCTTGTTTTGGGTAATATTCATTATTTTACAGAACAAATCAAATAAAAGTCACGCTGTATGCCCTTTATACACAACCAGGCTGCAACTGCTAGTCTGTCAGGACTAAACTTAGCTGGAAGTGATCAGGGTGCCGTTTGGTTTACAGAAAATAAAAAAGAAACATCCGCTCTATACAGATAAGTGCATGGGACTGACTAGAGAATGTTCCTGGGAATCGTGAATAAAAGACAGACACGTGTTTGTGCATGTTCAGAGGCGAGGACTGGCATGAGTACTGCTGTGAGACATAATGGGTGATGAGGAGAGATGAAATGACAAGAGATGACACAAGCAGAAATGTGGCAAGGTTCAGAAAACTTGCGTTTTCAACAAGGTTCCTTGCATTATTTGATGTTTTTTGTTCCCCCCATTAATAAAAACAAATAAGTGAAATAATCAAAACCTGCATTAACCAATGTTCATATCATTAATGAGTAATTAATTAATGAAGCCACAATGAGCAACATGAACAACCCATTAATGAACGGGTTTGCTGCCAAAATCCAATATACAGCAGAGTACAGTATGTTATCAACATTTCTGAACATGCTGCGAATTCATTCTTGTTGTACATCAGTGCTGCTCAACTGTCAATTCTGATTGGTCAGAAAGTGTTAATTAATTTCCTATAAACAATAGCTCTGACAACAGTGCCAGCTGCAGTCATTCTGATTGGTCATCGTTTCTATAGTAACAACTCATTCACATGGGCTAATATGGTGGACACTCCCCACACACTAATAATAATAATAATAATAATAATAATAATAATAATAATAATAATAAACCGATTAAAAAACGTGCTGTTATCTAACAAAGGCAAGGTATAATCATTGATATGGTGAAGTTTTATATAAGGAAACGTTTATGTAAGGAGTTTCCAGTGTCAGCATTTTGAACAATCAGTTTTCCACCATGAGAAAGTCTTTAGGACAAAAGTTTGCAAAATTTTTGGTCTTTGGTAACATATCAAGCTGCATTTCTTTGCTTTTATTAACTTCGAGAGATAATGGGGAATGACTGTTTATAGGTGCTATATGCACAGCAGTGAAAGAAACTATTAATGGAACCATAAAACCTTTTGCCACATGGCATTACAATCTTCCAAGTGTTTTTTTTTTTTTTTTTTTTGCAAAGCCTTTTCAGAAGAGGCTTCTTTCCTGCCACCCTGCCATACAGGCCAGCTTTGTGTAAAGCTTGTGAGATTACTGTCACATGCACAGACCCACCAATCTCTGCCACAAGGACTTATAAGTCCTTCAAAGTTGCCATTGGCCTCTTGGTATCTTCCCTGATCAATATCCTCCTGGCTCGGTCATCCAGTTTGGAGGGATGGCCTGATCTAGGCAAGGTGTTGGTGGTGCCATACACTTTCCACTTCTTAATAATGCTCTGAACAGTACTCAGAGGGATAGTTAAAGCCTTTGAAATCTTTTTGTATCCTTCTCCTAACTTGTGCCTTTCCACAACTTTGTCCTGGAGCCCTTATGAAAAGCACCTTACCAACCATAGTGTATTCTTTTGCGTTGCCATGCACTACTAGTAATGGAATCATCATGGAACAGCCGGTTTTCTTATGAAGTAATCAAAACCACTGCAGTTGCTGTCAGGTGGGGGGCAATTAGCATGGTGTGTGATCTGGGAAGTGACTGGTTGTACCTGAGCGAGTTTATAATGGTTACTCTAAGGGGCTGATCACTTATCCAAACCAGGTATTTCACTAATTAAATTTTAATAATTGTTCAGAATTTTTAAAAATGTTATTTTCACTTAGATGTCGAGGCCAATAAAGTGTAAATACAGCTGACAAAAGTTAGATTTAATTTATTTTAATTTCCAGGGTGTAATGTGACAAAAGGTAAGGATTTTGACAGGGTATGATGATTTTCTATTGGCACTGTATATAGACGTATTTTACATCTTAGTTTAAATAAATATTAGTCGATGCAAACGTATTTCACTAACATTTAAACAAAAGTCAATTAATACTTGTTACTATGACTACATTCACATGCACATGTATACAGGAATATCCTGATGCCTGTACGCATATAAGCATCGTATTCGGAATATTATGACAACCCGAATATAGCCCTTAAATGCAAACTGATGTGCATGTAAACATAGTCTATGTCAACATTACGTATTGTGTATAAAAGCATGATTTGTTTATGTCAGCTCATGCAGTAAATAATGTTAGTTAAAGGAAACGTAATGTAATGTAAAGTGTTACCTCCAGCAGGTCATTGAGAAACCTCTGAAATCACCAAAAAGCATACTTAAGCTTAATGCCACTGGACACTTGTGTGTGTCTGTGTAGGCATGAAAACCTTTAAGAGAGTCATGTCTTGGCAGACACTGAAACAGAGGGAGTGTTAGATTGAGATGTAACTGGTGTACTGCACCCACCCACATACCCGGGCCCGTGGTGTAAGCGTGCGACTCTGCGGCGTTGGCAGTCTGAATAGCGTGCTTCTGAATGAATAAGGCAGGCTCTCACTCAGCCTAGTTAACATGCAGGAAAATCTGTCTTCATCGCCTTCATCAGGGGTGTCAGAGCCTCCTCTTCAAAGGGCAAACACTCAACATGCATCACCCACACACACACAGCTATTTCAATAAATCTTTTACACCCATGTTAACTTGATATTGGAGGGGAAAAAAAAAAGAAGAAAAAAAACACAACAGCTGGTAATAAGCATTCAGCAGGCAACAGGTATATTACTGCCATGTTTATTCGTGGTGGGCCGGCTTTCCAGCGGCTCCACGTGGGCGTTTAACAAGCGGCCATCTTTATATCCACTTCATTTTCATTTCCTCTCATAGCAGGAAACAGCACTGACGGCGCTATTCCACGCTGCCAAGAAGGAAAAAAAAGCCTCCAGCCGATCAGTGCCGAGCACAAACACACACGGCCGTCATCAACGGTCAATCGAGCAGCACTCACGCAAATGAGCTGAGAGGTGAATGCAAATGCAAGCGGCCCCAGCCAATCAGCCTGACCGCAGACGAGCAGGATTACGTCACGCTATTCAAAATGCCTAATCGTTAAAAAAAAAAATAAAAAAAAATAATCACATGCGGATATTTAGCCTAGTGTTTGTCACGAGACCTTGTTTGTGTTTCGACCTTGACGCTGATTCAATACCGTGGTAGGGAAAAACACTCTGGAAAAATGATCAATTTGAAAATAGTGAGGCATTAAAAATGCATAACAGCAACAGACAGAAATTTAAGCAGTGTATGTAGACAAATATAGAAAGGTTTTCATGAAACATTAAATAATTAAAAATAAATAAATACATTTTTTTAGGCACACGAATGGATTCATACCAAAGGTATGTTAAACCTTTTACAGTCAGGGACACCTTTAACTTTGACTTTGTAATAAACTGCACAGATGCCTTTAATATACAATTATTCAAATTATTCATTATTTAAATGCGTGCCATGATATTCTGCCTTTTTATTACAGCTGTAGACTTATCTTTTTAACATAACACTCCACTGACACATTAGCTCCAATTTTACATTATTTATAGGCCTCTAAATAAGTTATTGTTTATGTTATTGAGGTTTGGATTAAACTCATTCAATTCAAGTGACCAGTCAAATCAGTTAATAACTATAAGAACTCCATAATGATGAAAATAGCTTTAATAATGGTGGTTTGTGGTTAGATTTTCACCACTGTAACAAAATGAAATAAAAAAAAAAAAGCATGAACCGCTGCTCTAGTACGTAAACCTTTCACATTGTAAAATAATGAAAACAGCTGCTTTAACCCTCAACCTCTCTCTGCTTTGTATGTGTGTGTGTTTGTGAGAGTGTGTGTTTTGCGGCTCAGTGTAGGCTGTGTTTAGGGCCGAGCAGAAACCCAACATCTATTATACTGAGCTAACTTGGCTGACAGCATTTTCTTTTCTTTAACCGTTGTTGGCTGTCGATTTCACGCGTAGGTTTTCTGACTTAACACAACAAAACAAAACAAAAAGCAAAGAAAAATGCCAAAATCATGCCCTATTAAATATTATTGTTAATGGTTCAAAGATCTTGACCGAAATGGTCTATTGAATACGGCGGCTGATGGAATGGTTTATATCGGTGTGCTCACTTTTGATATGCACTTCACACCTGCTGGGGCGGACTCGCAGCATTGCCCTGACCCTGACATGGCTGAACGACTGTAAAAGTTAGTGACGCCATCACAATTTTCACACATCACAAAGTTCTGTGAAACACTGTCTTGTAATGATGCGCTATTATGTGTCTATATTACTCCAAGGCATGCAAAGACTTCCACAGCAGCTTGATTAGTACTGCTACTGAAATATTAACAGCAGTTTGGTGTGTCGACAATTTTCAGTACTGGAATTCCATGTAAACTTCATTTGAACAACTTCTTTTGTCAAGCAGAAATCTGCAAAAGGGGGGCACAGAGGTTTAGTGGTTAGCACGTTTGCCTCGCACCTCCAGGGTTAGGGGTTCAATTCCTGCCTCCGCCCTTTGTGCGCGGAGTTTTCATGTTCTCCCCGTGCTTCGGGGGTTTCCTCCAGGTACACAGGTTTCCTCCCCAGTCCAAAGACATGCGTTGTAGGCTGATTGGCATTTCCAAATTGTCCGCAATGTGTGAACGGGTGTATAATGGGTGTAATAAGTGCTACAGAAAATGGATGGACAGAACACTTCAAAAGTCTGTACTGGACAAATGATGAATTTATAACTAATCCACTGGGCAAGTAAAAGCTCCAATGTGCTGCCCAATCCTATGTTGACTAGTGGCTACTTTGGTGAGCTAGTTAAGTGAACAAGTATTAATACCCCCTCCACCCATGAATATGCTTGTAGAGTATAAACATCAACATATTTATTTTCAGTGATTTCTTATTGACTATCGTCCTAAATTCAAATATGTAATCACTCATTTTACTACACCTTTATGTTTATTCCTGACCCTTGACAGACAGCAATCACTTTATAACCACTACAAACGGCTTCCTAGCCATAAAATGCCAACACACCACAACAGAAGCCTGTTGGCTTCCCATTTCTGAGCCCTAATTCAGATGGTGTTATTTTCCAAACAAACCCATCACACAGTCGTACCTTTTATCATCGCTGATCCCAAACGGCTCAGTGTCTCCGTTGTTTAGTGAGCTGTGTTTGTTTTGGTAACAGTAGAGTGGCTCACCCTGCTCAGCATTATGCCAAGTGATCCATTGAATATTTAATGGTGCTCCCACACAATGAGAGCACAAAAATGACTGTCACGCCCGGGCTTCAGCGAGTTGCTTGCATGTACGACCTGCATTGTGCAAGGTATCCTAGTCATATCTGTGAGTTATCAGGTGATTTACTGGGTTACATGGAAAGACAATGGAAAACACAAACAAACACACACACACACACACACACACACACACACACACAGAAGTGTGTGTAAATACACCCAAGTGTACATAAATATCTACAGTAAACTTGTATACACTTGCACAGAAACCCGAACGAAGCCCGGATAAACCTGCCTCAGATTAATAAGACATACGGCATGCCAAGTATAGCTCAATGACATCAGCACTCACAGAGAGAGAGAGAGAGAGAGAGAGAGAGAGAGATGCATTATTTCTGTACTCAATACACATACTTCATATAAGTCACTTACAAATATCCTTCACACACACACACACACACACACACACACACACACACACACACACACACACACACACACACACACACACACACACACACACACACACACACAAACGCACATAGACACACATCACAGCAACATGCACCACTACAGTGTCTCGGACACTATTTTCACAATCGGTAAAGACTAGCCTATTGAGATTGATATTGAATGGCTACGTGTTTCACCCAGGATGAATAATAGATGACGCTGGATGCGGTGGTTTGATATTGTGCTGTGGTATTGAATGTTCTGATTACTGCTGAGGGACAAGAGCATGAACGAGCTCTGCACGATTTGGCAGAGTGAGGAACCAGAAACAGAGTGTAAACAGCAGAGACAGACAGGGAGACAGAAAGAGAGGAAATGGAGGGAATGGAAGGAGACATAAAGGGGCCGCTGGTAGCGGGCTTGTCTCCAGGCGAGGAGATCACGCAGCCAAAATCACCCTTCAGCACCATCTGTTTCCTACTTGTGAGTCTGTCATAGTTTAAAGAAAATGCATTTTAGGTCCCGCCCAAACCCATTCTAAACTCAGACCAAACCCGGTCTAAACCCAGACCAAAACCATTCTAAACCATGCACATTCTAAACCTAGTCCAAAACCATTCCAAACCATGCACAAGCACACTCTAACCCCAGACCAAACCCTTTCTAAACCCAGACCAAACCCATTCTAAACCCAGATCAAACCCATTCTAAGCCCAGACCAAGCCCATTCTAAGCCCAGACCAAACCCATTCTAAGCCCATCCTAAACCAATTCTAAACCTAGACCAAACCTAGCCTAAACCCATTCTAAACCCAGACCAAACCCATTCTAAACCCAGACCAAACCAAGACCAAACCCATTCTAAACCCAGACCAAACCCATTCTAAACCCAGACCAATCCCATTCTAATCCCATTCTAAACCTAGACCAAACACAGACCAAACCCATTCTAAACCCAGCCTAAACCCAGACCGAACACATTCTAAACCATGCACAAACACACACACACACACTCTAAACCTATCCCAAACCCAGTCTAAACCATGCACACTCTAAACCTAGACCAAACACAGTCCAAACCCATTCTAAACCCATTCTAAACCTAGACCAAACCCAGACCATACACAACCCATTCTAAACCCATCCTAAACCTAGACCAATCCCATTCTAAACCCATTCTAAACCTAGACCAAACCCATTCTAAACCCATACCAAACCCATTCTAAACCTAGACCAAACCCAGACCAAACCCATTCTAAACCTAGACCAAACCAAGACCAAACCCATTCTAAACCTAGACAAAACCCAAACCATACCCAACCCATTCTAAACCCATTCTAAACCTAGACCAAACCCATTCTAAACCCAGCCTAAACCCAGACCGAACCCATTCTGAACCCAGACCAAATCCATTCTAAACCATGCACAAACACACACACACTCTCTAAACCTAGCCCAAACACAGTCCAAACCAATTCTAAACCCATTCTAAACCTAGACCAAACCCAGACCAATCCCATTCTAAACCCACTCTAAACCTAGACCAAACTCAGACCAAACCCATTCTAAACCAGGCACAAATACACACACACTCTAAACCTATCCCAAACCCAGTCTAAACCATGCGCACTCTAAACCTAGACCAAACACAGTCCAAACCAATTCTAAACCCATTCTAAACCTAGACCAAACCCAGACGATACCCAACCCATTCTAAACCTAGCCTAAACCCAGACCGAACACATTCTGAACCCAGACCAAACCCATTCTAAACCATGCACAAACTCTAAACCTATCCCAAACCCAGTCTAAACCATGCACACTCTAAACCTAGACCAAACACAGTCTTAACCCAGCATAAACCCAACCCAAACTCAATCAAAAGCAAATCCAACATAATCTAAACATTGCCCAAACCCAATCTAAAACTAGACCAAATCTGTGAAAGCCCTGGGTATAATCCAGTCTAAATCCATATCCAGCCTAAACCTAGCCCAAACCTTCTCTAAACTCAGTTCAAATCAAAGCCAGCTCCAAAACTTATCCTAATGCCTAGCCAAACTGGGCCAAATCAAAACACCACTAATACCTCTCTCATTGACACATTATTGCCTGTTGATTGGAGGTTCTGTAAATATAATAATTGTTATCACAGGCTGTTCTCCTGTATAAATACACACCTCTAAGACACCTAAAAAAATCTGCACAAAGGCCTCTGACATACAACAGCTGTCAGAGGATGTTATGTTGCTTTTTTCCCTAACAACTGGTCTGTATGAACTAGACTAGGCTACAGGCATTATGTCCTATAAAGAAAGGATTATTACATTATGACACTATTATATACATAGCACTCATGCTCATTTCCTCATAACGGAAGCTGCCAGAATGTTGCTCCCTGATCATCCAAGCACGTGTATGTGAGACGGAGTATGCATGCACACGTTCGTGCAGCAGAAGGAAATCACTGAAGGACTAAGCACTTTTCTGTGGTAAGCCAGTAACACCCAACATCTCTAGCACTGAGTGAAAAAGGCACTGCATGTCAAATTCTCTGGAGACTTTGGGGCTGGCTGTGCTGAAATAAAAATAATAATCATAATTTTCACGCGTTAGGCACAGAAAAATATGGTATTTCCGCTTGCTGATGAGAATTACCTTTTTTGCACTGCCTTTTTCACTCTCGTACTTGCATTTTAGCGATTTTGCATTAAAGCAAAACAGATGATACAAGTATGCTACGTCTGATAGCACAGTTTTGTTTCAGCATGAATAAGAACAGCATAATATACTGGTCTATAAGCTGGTTGAAGTTAGGACATGCCAAGCTGAAGCAAACTCAAATCACATACATCACATACACACACTTTAAAAAAAAAAAAATTAATTAATTAAAAATAAACAAATAATTAAATAATTAAAAAAAATAATAATAATCCTACCAGAGGGAATGTGGTTGAGTCCAGATGGCTTGAGAAGCTCCAGAGGCTGCTCTTTACTGGGAAGGCTATCTGTGGGAGAGAAAGAGAAAGAGAGAAAGAAGATGAGTGTTCAGAAACAATCCAGTGCACTGACAATCAGCCAGAGTGCAGCTGTGTGAAGCATCATACCAAGAGAAACACAGAGAGAGAGAGAGAGAGAGAGAGAGAGAGAGGGCAATACACACGCTTAAAGACCCATACACTCAGATGGGGGGACATTAACAAGGAAACGGCATTATGGAAAAATAACCTGTTGGAAAAGAATTTGCATTTCTGTTCACACCTCTAATACTATAACACACAGGGGAATACCAATATGCACATGCACAAATACGGAGCTCTCACTAAGAGCCTGGCTTTAAATATACCTGCAAGGAAATGAAAAATAAATAATAATAAATCAATAAAGGGCTTCATCTGGTGGGTTATATAGATTCGGGTTCACAATCACAATTTTGTATTCTGAATAATGAAAAAGAAAAAAAGGAAAAAAAAAAAAAAAAAACACAGGATGACAGCATACCCAGAAAGATAAACAAGTAAATCTCTGAGAATTGTGTATCAACAGCAGGGTGGTGTGATGCGGCCTGGCAGGAAGCGGAGTTAGTTGATTATTTTCCAATAAAAGCACATCACGAAGTGTGTTATTCCTTTTATATTCCACAGCAATTTGGCAACAGTAACAATTTGATATTTATTAAAGAATGACAGTTCCTACTTTTCATCCATTTTAAGTTGCATTTAACACGATCACCTAATGTATTAAGACTGAAAAAAGTTCCTTTTATCACTGACATTATAACTGCTATAAACAGTTACACACACTGTTTTCTGTCTCTTTCTTGAAGTTAAGACATCACCACGAACTGCAAAGCTCTCAGTCCTGAAGACTCCTTTGTCAGAAAAAGGAAAAGTTACAGCTTTACGGCTGACCGTTAGAAAGCACCGACACTGGAGACTCCCTCCAAAACCCTAAATAATAAACATGCCCTGACAGCAAACTTTTACAAACAAACAATTACACGTGCTTACGTACAGTGTCCGCCATATAGATATCTGGGTGAATTGACACTACAGAAATGATAACATATTACAATAAAAATCTGTTTTGTCTTGTAGCTGGTAACGACTCTCTGAGCCATGCTGCTGTAGAAAATGAACCAGAACCCTCTGGCCAATCAGAATCAAGGAACATAAAAACGACATACAACCACAGAAACACACACTGTAAGCACAAACTCAGTCTCACAACACTGACTTCATATTACTGAGTGTGAGCTGCCCTTTTTTTTTTTTTAAAAAAAGGTGAGAACCCTGACACAACGATCTGGCTGCTCCTCACACCTACACACTGTGAGATGAGCCCCGAAGCACAAGCTTTACAAAGACAGGCAGGCATTTGACTTCAGCAGAAAGCCTGAAAAGAGCACCAATTATAGTTCGCGGAGAGAGGGTGTGTGTGTGTCTAGAACATACAGCAGGTTAGAAGAGGGCAAAAGTGCTTGTGCTCCAGTCGTCAGCCATTCCAAGCTCAGAGCACATATCCAGCTCGACAGTCAGAAGCTCAGAGGGAGAGGAAAGACCATCCACCCTGATTCTCCTACACATTCCATTCACATCCACACTGAGGACAGGTGATCCATGCAGCCCAGGTGTCCTCGCCCATTCTCAGGCAGAAACACGGTCACCTTCCCTTGCTTTTCATGTAATTCTGTATATATTAAGCAGTGGGTTGGAGAAGAGACCCAGGAGCATCAAAGCATTATTTGTTTAGTGAAAGAAGGATAAAAATGAGCAAGAGAGCGCTAAACTTACAAGCTCAGACCTACAGGTGGTCTGAGCTGCTAAACCTTACAGACACACACATACAGAGCCATCTGGCTTCTATTTAGTCACACAAGTCAAACCAAAACTTGTTCCAAACCATCGTTTCTTCTATATTAATTCATACATGGTTTGACATGGCAGTTCCACAAAACATGGCAGAACAAGCGCCCACACTTATCCTTGTGAGGGAAAAAAAAAAAATCCAAATTCTACGAATATGCAAATTAGAAATCCCTCCAACACTACACACAGTCCCTGCTTCCCCTGGTTAACTGGTACTGAGTGGCCTGTATTTGCATACTGTACGTGATAGACTCATATATTTTATGTAAGGAATAAAACACAACAGGGTGTGTTGTTATAGGAAAATAATGAATGACAATTTTTTTGATGAGGTGATTTTACAATTTTCTTATGTACATAGTACATAATCTAAATTACCACCATGCTGAGTTTATGAATGTATAACCCTGGAAAAGAAGACAGCAAGTGCAGGCAGATGATGCACATCTACTATATACCAGAAAATAAAATGCTTTGGGGTATGCTGTTATTGGAAAATAATCAAGGATGTGGTGGTGTGAGGCGGCCCGATACGATGTTGAGTTATTGTCTACCCCAAAGTTGATCATTTTCCAACAGCAGCATGTACCAAAGTGTTTATTCCTTCCATAAATGTTAAACGTCTCTTCACAGAAAGTCACCAAATCAGCAATTAAACGTTGTTATTTGTCAAATAACAGCACGTTTTTAATCTGTTTACAACCTCAATTCCGAAAAAGTTGGGACAGTATGGAAAATGCTCAAAAAACAAACTAAAAGAGTCATTTGAAAATTCAATTCACCCTGTACTATGTTGAAAACACATTATTAACACATTATTTGATGTTTTACTTTATGAATTGAATTTATTTTTGAAAATATACACTCATTTCAAATCTGATGACTGCAACACACTCCAAAAAAGTTGGGACAGTCGACTGTTTACCACTGTGTAACAACACCTTTTCTTTTTATAAAACTTAAGCGTTTGGGCACTGAAGACAGCAGTTGGTGTCAGGACTGCAGGCAGGCCATGCTAGCACCCGCACTCTCTGCTTACGCAACCATCCGGGCACAATGTAGTTTGGCGTTGACCTGCTCTGGAGGGCAGCATATGTTGCTCCAAAATGTGTATATATCCTTCTGCATTAATGGTGCCCTCACAGATGTGCAAGTTTCCATGTTGCCACTGGCACTGAAACACCCCCGTGTACCATGACAGACGCTGGCTTTTGGACCTGACGCTGATAACAGCTTGGATGGTCCTTTTCCTCTTTGGCCCGGAGAACACAACAGCTGTTTTGTCCAAAAACTATTTGAAATGTTGACTTGTCTGACCACAAACACGATTCCACTGCGCTACTGTCCATCTCAGATGAGACCAAACCCAGAGAAGTTGGTGGCACGTCTGGACAGTGTTGATGCATGGCTTCTGCTTTGCATACTAAAGCCTTAACTTGCATCTGTGAATGCAGTAGCGAATGGTGTTGACTGACAAAGGTTTACCAAAGTATTCCTGAGCCCATGTCAGGATATCCATTACAGACTCATGACGGTTTTTAAGACAGTGATGTCTGAGGGTTCGTTGATCACGCCCATTCAGAAGTGGTTTTCGGCCTTGCCCTTTACGCACCGAGATTTGACCGGATTCCTTGAATCTTTTAATTATATGAACTGTGAACTGTAGAAGGTGAAATGCCCAAAATCCTACCGATTTGTCTTTGGGGAATGTTGTTCTCAAAGTGTTGGATTATTCTGTTGGCAGACTGGCGAGCCTCGACCCATCCTTGCTCTTGAAGGACATCCTTGCTCTTGAATAAACGTTTATATCTTCAAAAAAAAACAACTATGCAGTTAATTAGGTAAAACATCAAATACCTTATCTTTATACAAGTTAACAAATCATCCTTATCCAGAGTGACTTACATTTATCTCATTTATACAACTGAGCAGTTGAGGGTTAAGGGCCTTGCTCAAGGGCCCAGCAGTGGCAGCTTGGTGGTGCTGGGATTTTGAACTCATGACCTTCCGATCAGAAGTCCAATGTCTTAACCACTTAGCTACCACCACCCCAAGTTAAGTTACAGATCACTCCTCTTTGTTTGTATTAGCATTTTCCATACTGTCCCAACTTTTTCGGAATTGTGGTTGTATTATTAGCATTAGATTGTGTGGACTGTCCACAACAGAAGTCCCTGTGTCAGTTGTTAGCATAGAAATGACCATGTATTAGAGAGAATACATCAAGATAAACCCGTGATATTTTTTGTAGATGGCACTACTGTCAGAACTGATGTTATAGAAAGTTAATCAACACCGACTGGCCAATCAGAATAGAGACTTCAACAATGCTCTTGTATAAGAATCTTCATTAATAATTCTGTTCTAATTTTGCAATGAGATGTTCAAAAGAGGAATCCCAGTGTAGGGAAAGCATAACTCCAGCAAAAGAGGAATCCTTGTGTAGGGAATGAGGAACCCCTGCCAAAGAGGAATCCCAGTGTAGAGAAAGCAGAACTCCATCAAAAGAGGAATCCCAGTGTAGATTATGTAGAACCCCTGCCAAAGAGGAATCCCAGTGCAGAGAATGTAGAAGAACCCCGAAATAGAGGAACCCCAGTGGAACCACTGAAGCAGCAGGTACAGGCTTGCATAGCAGGCGGAGTTAACTCAGGGTACAAAGTGGCATGACTGCAGGCAAAGCTACTTTCCGTTTCTGTTTCTGGCTTTTTCCAGCCAGCCAGACTGCAAGCTTGATTAATACATGACGGAACACAAGAGGAATGAAAAATTCAAAAGTGAGCAACCCCCACCCCAGTGGAATGGTTACTAAAGAAAGATGCCGCCACGCTCCACAGGCAGGCCTAATTTCTGTCTGACAGAGGGAAGAATAAAAAGACCAGCAGATGGGAAAAAGCCAAGGAGGAGAGGAAGAACACAGAATGGAAGCTGGTTAGTTAGGTTTGTGGATCAGGGCCTTGTTCTCAGGCTCGTCTCACTCTTTGATCTATTTCTGGACGAAGTCTCCTCACACCATAATAGCATTTTAATTAGCCCGCCATGCCAGAACATCCATCATGCATCACTCAGTGAAAGCCTGCTACTAAAATATCAGCAAAAACAATGTTCAGTGCTCATTCAAAGCAGCATTACACTGGAGCCACATTACATGTACAGACTTTCTGACATTGTAGTCTACATGTGTTAGCAGTTACTGCCTTTCTGGTGTCATAATTCTTTAAAAAAAAAAACGAATATCCATGACCAAAGTTGGAGAAAACTGTAATACCATAAAAAAAAAAAAAAAGACCTTTATGGTGTACTGTAATGTCATGTCAGAAGATCAGAGCGAAATACACTGCCAGGCAAAAGTTTTTAAACACATAGGGCTGCGCAATATGACACTATAATATAATACACTTTTACTGAGATATTCTGGGTATCGTGACATTTTTTGTTTTTACATCCATCCATCCATTTTCCCTACCACTTATCCTACACAGGGTTGCGGGGAGCCTGGAGCCTATCCCAGAGAACTTTGGGCACAGGGTGTGAGACACCCTGGACAGAGTGCGAGACACCCTGGACAGAGTGCCGATCCATCGCAGGGCACAATCACACACCCATTCACACGGACAATTTGGAAATGCCAATCAGCCTACAATGCAAGTCTTTGGGCTGGGGGAGGAAACCGGAGTTCCCGGAGGTAACCCCTGAAGCATGGGGAGAACCTGCAAGCTCTGCACACACAGGGCGGAGAGGCGGGATTCGAACACCCAACCCCGGAGGTGCGAGGCAAACATGTAAACCACTAAGCCACCGTGCCCTACTTTTATTGTTTTACATATTTTTACATCCATGCAAACAGGTTTCTAAATGCAGCACTATAGTTTTGGTGACAGGTTTTTTTTTTGTTTGTTTGGGTTTTTTTTAGCATGTCATGAGACATATTTAGCATTTTATATTTTTATGGCCCTTACATGGCACTGTAAACACCCAACACCCTGGGTGTTTTAGGCACCCTATTTTTTTATTTTTATTTTTTTTTTATTTTATTTTATGACTTCTACATTATCGAGTCAGTACAAAAAACATTTTGGATTCCCAAACATTAGTTTCACAGCACAAAATGAAATGTTACAGAAAAATGTTTGTATGTCATTAAAGAAAGCAGCATATTATGTAAGAGACACTTTTCAGACAAAAAACACAATGAAGGCTGCTGGGTTTTGCTGCAAAAAAATAGAAGCAAGCGAGAAAGTCAAAGTCTCCAGAAGAACTGTGTCTGGTTCTGCAAGATGCTCAATAAAACTTACCAGCTCATTTCCTTATAAAACTGCACAAATTGTTCCAGAGACTACTATTATAATTTACATTTTTTGTCACACCAAATATTGACTTCGTTTCATAACTACTGTTTACTGCTCTTTACAGTATTTTTTAATGTAGAAACATTTAATTTCATTATTTTGAGGGCATCTTTGCTCTACAGCATTTCTTTGCATGTGCCTTTTGCACAGACATTTGCACAGTACTGTACACACAGTTATGTTAAACAATAAGTACACCCCATGGAAACTGTTGCCATATTTGGACAAGCAAACATTTGATCGTCTTTGAAACAGTGCCTATTAATAAAGTTCATATAGTTGAACAAAATCACAAGGAAAATTTGCTTTTTCAATCATTTATTCAATAGAAATATCAATAGATGTGATATTCTTCTGTGGAAAAAGTAAGTACACCCTTGGCCTCAGAAGCTAGTATTACTCCCTTTAGCAGAAATCACTTCTTGTAGGCGTTTTGCATAATTGTCCACCAGTCTCTGACATCGGCTTGTTGGAAGTTTTGACCTCTCCTTCATGCAATATTCCTTCAGTTGCAATCCCCCCACAACATTTCAATGGGATTCAAAACCGGGCTTTGACTAGGCCATTCCATAACCCTTCATTTCTTCTTTTTGAGCCATTCCTTAGGTTGATTTGCTAGTGTGCTTAGGCTCACTATCCTTCAACAGGCCCACTTTCTGTTCAATTTCAACTTTTGGACAGATGGCCTCACATTATCTTCAAGCACTCTTTGATATAATGCAGAATTCATAGTTGAATCAATGAATGCAAGCTGTCCAATCCCTGAGACAGCGAAGCAACCCCAAACCATAAGATTTCCACCACCATGCTTCACAGTTAGTATGAGGTGCTTCTCCTGAAAAGCTGTCTTTGGTCTGTGCCAAACGTGTCTGCTGCTACTTTGGCCAAACAACTCTATCTTTAATTCGCCTGTCCAGAGCACATTATTCCAAAGAGGCCTGGTCTTTGCCTATATGCTCATTGGCAAACTGTAGTCTTGCAAAGGCTTTTTCCTGGCACGCCTCACATGCAGGTCAGATTTGTTCAATCTCTTTCTGATTGTACAAGCATGCACTTTGACACCAACAGTTGCAAGACTTACTAGCAGAACCTGTGATGAAATTTTGGGGTTCTTGGAGACTTCTTTTTGCATCAGATGGTCTGCTCTTGAGCTGAATTTGCTGGGACGGCCAGTCCTGGACAAGTTGGCAGTCGTTTGAAATCTGCGCCATTTGTAGATTATGTTCCTTACAGTGGAATGATGCCAGACACAGACATAAACAACCTTTTTTTTTTGAAGGTCTTACAGAACTTTTTAGAGCTTGGCATGATGACATCACACACTTCAATAACAAAGGGAACACCAGACACTAGATATGAGAGGGGTATAAATAAGACAGGTTCCACCTGCACTCCCAAAGCAGGTTCTAATCACTGGCACCCAATCTTGAACACAGTATTCTAATTTTATGAATTTGAAGGTGTGATAAATGTAGGGATGCACTTACTTTTTCCATGTGACTGATCTGTTTTTTTTTTTTTTTTTATTGTGAAAATTACTACAAAATTTCAATTTTGTGTAATTTGATAGAGTGTATCAACTTTATTAATAGACACTGTTTCGAAGAGGATCAAATGTTTGCTTGTCCAAATATGTATAAAAAAAAAAAAAAAAAAAAGTGTACTTATTTTTTCACGACCGTACGTCATCCACATTGAGCTTTTACACTTGAAATTTCTCCAGTGAATTCACAAACATTTCCCAGCTCACTCGCTCTACTTAGATTTTCTAATTCTACAGTATTTATCTTGAACCCATTTCTTGAAATTGAACCAAAAAAGCAAATACAATTTGCACAAAAATTTGCCCCCATCCCCACCTATACACACACAAATCTATTAGACCAGGCTCGAACACTATTTCCACACTCACTTGGCACAGATGTGGCCATTCTGTAGTGTATTTCCAGCAACCTATTCATTAATGGATCACAAAAATAACATCCTGTATTTTTTTTTTTTTTTTTTACACAATCATATTTAAGGAACAAATTCTTTTTTCAGGCCTCACAGACATGATGAAACAAGAGACAGCGAACAAAAGACCAAATATCCACTCACGCTGTCCACATGCGAGATCCCACACACTCACCACATCCCACACACACTGTTTAAACCCCAACATGATTCTGTCCCATCTAATTCTATCCGTACTCCCATAAACTAAATCAGACCACATGCATTTTCCCAGCGACTGTTGAAACATTATCTGATCTGATCTGATCTTCAGTCTGAAGAAAGAACGCGTGTTGGTTGTGTTTATGAAAATAAAATCACACTGTTTTCATTATAGCTGCAACACTCTTAAAAAAAAAAATAGAATGCTGATGAATAAATACACGAGAGAACTGAACTGTGTTTTTTTTTTTTTATGTGTGTGTGTGTGTGTGTGTTTGTGTGTATGTCACTGAGATGGGAGCCGGGCAGACAGGCAGCCGGTGGCAGATGGCAGAAAGATGACACCAGAGCCTGATGGGCTGGATGAGGAGAAGTCCTTCTGTCTGTGTGGCATCAGACCCATGGTTACACACATGAACACGTTCACACGTAATCACAAATAATCAACATGTAGTACACCGTTACTGAGTTCAGAGGTGAATAAACCGCTAGCAATCAAAGTTGTCGATTTACAGTCAGCTCCGGGGTGGGCGGTGTGAGAACTTGATATTTTTTAGGACTTCTTGATATGGTTAGAACCAGACAAAACCAGAGTGATGCATGATGGTGGGTGAAATATGACACCAATAGAAATCTGCTGACTTCTAAGAATGATTATATCACGCTTGGAAAAAAACTACAAAGGCGAAATCATGCATTTGACCTACTTTGACCAGCTTAAAGTGTCTTCATCAAAGCTGCGAATTTAATTTATGTGGAAAAAAAAAAAAGCACCGTTTCCATCCCATGTGTTCAAGAGAACAAAATCATCACTTCCGGGGAAACTGCCGCAAAGTATCGATACAAATGGACGTTGCTGCGACCGGGGAAGCCACCGTGGCGCTTTTTTCCAATATAATAAATGACTAGCACACGAAATGCTATCACAAACCTCGTGTTATATTGCGATCCGAGGCGGATGCCTGATATTTGGGAACGGAATCGTGTGAGACAGTGCTGGGACGTAATTATACCAAATCATTTCGTTGACAGACTTTGGCTCAGGCATTTCAGAACGACAAAAACAACATTTGAGATGATGTGCGACGAGATTAGTCCGCTGGTTACTCCAGTTATGCCGACCCAGAGTGCCCCAGTTCCCACAGAAAAACGCATTGCCATTGCGCTGTATAAGTTGGCCACATGCGCTGAATATCCAATCACATCAGCCAATTATCCAATCACATGATTTGTTGAGGGAAAGTCACAAATTTTTTGGATGTGGATTGACCTCACCTGAGTGCAGAAGTTTTTTATTCGCATTTTGGAGATTTTATTCAAATTTGGAGTTTCCATCTAGCGTTTTTTTTTTATGTGATGTCCCAAAATTCGCATTAAAGTATGTGAATGGAAACATGGCTTATGTCTGAGTGACAAAAAAATAGTGTTTTATCATTTGGCTAACCAACTTGGCTAATTAATTAATTTAATTGTTTTTTGTTTGTTTGTTTGTTTTTTTTAACACATATTATTAGCTAGCTAAATTAGCCGAATACCCAGCTAGCTTAAACTGCTACACATGAACCCTGTGGCATTGTGGAGTTCCACATGACTTACATTCAGCCGCCATTGGTAAGGCACTGATGAAGAAAAAATTGAGGAAGTAATCTATGCAACACACAAAATAAAAATAAAAAGCTGGCTAGCAAAACAGTTGCGTCCTCAGCTATAGGGATGCATCGATGCGATCTTGTCAGACTGAGTACATGCTTCTTGTCAATACTGATACCGATACCGAAATGACAAATATACTTAGTATTAAGCACTCAGGAGCATCATGGGACATTTTATCTAGCTCTGTTTATGTGAACTGCTAGCAATGGACACCATGTGCTGTGTACTGTAGAACAGAACAGCAGTAGTGATCATTAAAGGTCAGACCCTCCAGGATTTTGCGATCGCAGAAATTAACGCAAAATCAAGGAAACTTCGCAGTATTCGGAGCTTGCAATTTTTCAAAATTACCGCAGGTTTTCAGCAGATTTGGGCCAAGACGCATGTGTGACGTCATCACAATGTGCATTCAGCCAAAGCCCTCTTCGATTCGTGTGCATCACACATGAGCTCATTCACCAACAAACATCACTGTGCAAGACCGTGCAAAACAATCTTGCGCAATTGCAATTTCGCCAAATAGTTTTCTGCCAAAAGAAGCGTGGGGGGGGGGTGAAGCTGCAGCAAAATCGAGCATTTTTGGGCGGAACAATCCCAAAAACTTTCTGTATGGACTGAAAAATGCTGTGAACTGCATTCGCAAGCAAAGTGTCAAAAGGAAGCGTGAGTGTCTCAGTGTTCAGTGCTCGCAGAAGTGAAGTGCTCAGGTCGGCCTTCCTTGTGCACTCTATTAAAGACACTGTTTAAATGCCAGAAGATGTTTTATCAGTTTACTTGAATTGTAGGAACATGCTGTAGTTCCTTCCCTTGATATTTTCACGGAGCACAGTGTGCAATCTGCTTTGCTGTGAGCATTAATTGTAAAATACTTCCAGATTGTCTGTTCATTAGCAACAACGTACACGAGGCTTACGTAACAAAGTATGACCTCAGTATCCACATCAGTGCATCTCTACTCAGCATGTGTGGTTTGGTTTTAAAGACATCTGTAAATATCTATCTATCTATCTATCTCTGAACTTTATTCTCTGGTTTGTTTTCAGTTTAGATATAATTTATAATCCATACAAAGACATACTTCTCCTTTTAAGTTAGTAAAGGACACAGTAAAGTGTGTTTTTTTATTTAAATAAATGTGCACCTTAAGATACACAGTACTGTGCAAAAGATTTAGGCACATAAAAAAAACAAATACCGTAAAGAGCAGTAAACAGTATTAAACGAAACAAAGTCAAGATTTGGTGTGACAAAAAAAATAAATAAATAAAAATAGTAGTCTCCGGTACAATGTGTGCAGTTTTATAAGGAAATGATCTGGTAAGTTTTATTGAGCATCTTGCAGATCCAGACACAGTTCTTCTGGAGACTTTGACTTTCACACTGAAAAGTGTCTCTTACGTAATATGCTGCTTTCTTTAATGACATACAAACATTTTTCTGTAACATTTAATTTTGTTTGGGAATCGAAAATCTATTAAAAGTTTGTACTAAAAAAAAAAAATAGGGTGCCTAAAATTTTTGCACAGTACTGTATATGAAAGATTTACATATAGAATAAACAAGCGATTTAACAAACTGCACCAAAATTGAATGATGAATTTGAGAAATAAATACATAGCTGTTACAAATACACAGAGACATGATCAGATAACACATTACCTATTCGTCATTATTGTCTCATGCCAGAACAGGAGACTGGACAGGTAGAGATGCTAGTTCTGCGAACTGCTGAGGTGAATTTCTGACTAAGAAACCCAAATGACTTGGACCCGGAGCTGTAGGGTCAACCCTGAGCTGGAGGACACAACACGAAGAGAGACACGAGCTTACTTACAATCAACCAAACACCACAATGCCCAACAGCCACCTCTTACACTGCCTGCATAGCCTGCCTCCCCACACACACACGCACACACACACACACACACACACACACACACACACACACACACACACACACAGACAAACAAGCAGACAGAAGAACTTCAGTTCTTATGGTGTGCTGGTAAAAATAGCCGTTAGTGATGGCAAGTGACTCAGTGAACCGTAGCGGAGATCACGGAGCATGTTTACAGCGCAGCCGAGGCTTTTGAAGTCGGAGACCTTATCAGCCACCACAAGCTCCATTTCCAGAAACATGCAATCTTGCGCCATTTTGGCTACACACATCCCAGAGGACATGGGAAATGACATCAGAGCTATTACACAGGAAAGCAGGGCTAATCGTCTACATCTCTGGTAGAGAAGAAACAGGAAATGCCTTTTATTTACGTCCTTTCTTCTCTCATATCAATGATGTCCTCCTTGTGGACAAACGTCTCTGCTCGGACTTCTATGTGCAGCCCCACACCAGGGGCATGAAGCTCCACGCTGGGGAGAAGCAGTGAAGGCAATCTGCTAAAAATAGAGTATGAACTGCTGATGACAGGTCTGCCTGAGGTCACCTTGCCTCGGCTCTCTGAGAAGCGGCAGGGAGGAACGAGGCCCGGCAAGAGCAGCGCTGATGAATGATGGGGAGCCAGACTAAATGAAACGGAGTGAGTGTGACTGAGAGAACAGCATGGCCATTAGCGGCCTGCATTAGCAGCCTTTAAGCATTCTGAGCTCCCATTTATTATCCACAATGAAAATGCATACATACAGCACATGCTGCAGCATCATATAGCATTTAGATTAAATACAGCTCTCTGTATACTGCCTGTAATGTTTCTGCTCTGATCATCTACAATAACTGTCCATCCTGCTTATTTAAAACCTGTCAGCATGGCCACAAATACTGATGCATAGAAAAGAAGAAAAAAAAAAAAAAGTCCCGGCTGAAAGTCACGACAATTTATTTGCCTGAATGAAACAATTTTTTTTTTTTTTTATGCATAGGCACCCTATTGTTATTCTACCTTTTCTTCTTCTTCTTAGTTTGTTTTTTATTTGAATAAATTATTAGTCAATCCTTTCAATAGAACAAAACTAACGTGACAAGTTAAGTGTCTTTCTAAAATTACTGCATCGCTCTACTAATCTGCTAATGTGACTCAGCATATAATCCGTTTTTTTTTTTTTTTTCCATATTAAAAATGTAATATTTCTAAAATCATTGTAATTTCAACAGAAATTTTCACTGAAATTTTTGTTTCCAAATAAAATAAAATAAAAATTTACAACACGGCCCAGTTCACAATGGTATTCTTTTTTTTGAAATAGACCATTAACTCTTACGCATAAATTATTTCAAAACGTATCCAGATTCTTTCTCTGTTTTTATTACTTAATATTGCATGCATTTTTCAAAATACTTCTTGCATTAAAAATGCAGTGGATTGTGCATGTGTAAGATCCATGTATCCATCCATTTTCTGTACCGCTCATCCTACAAAGGGTCGTGGGGAGCCTGGAGCCTATCCCAGGGGACTTGGGGCACAAGGTGGGGGACACCCTGCAAAAGGTTGCAACCCATCGAAGGGCACAATCACACACACATTCACACATTACAGACAATTTAGAGATGCCAATCAACCTACAATGCATGTCTTTGGACTGGGGGAGGAAACCAGAGTTACATTTGCGTCCAAATGTAAAACCCTATTTATAAGCTTATTTGTTGTAAACGTGGCTTAAAAGCTACAAAACCTTGATCTCATCACGGGAAAGCAGTAGAGAACACAATGAGACGGAGAATGATAGCTAACAGGTTCGGTGATGGATGCCCACTCACTGTTGGACCATCCGCTATGACAGAGGCGGCTGACTGACAAGCTCCATGTGCTCAGTATCTACCTGACTCTGCCAGCACGTATGTGCCAAGTGCCCGGTGCCGGCAGGAACCAAGTGTCTGGCAGGAAGTGTGGCAGTTGGATGTGTAGTGAGGGATGGTCACTTCCCTGCAGCCCCAGTGAGTGCATAGCGAGTCCAACCAAACACACACACAAACGCATACGCTAACCATACAACAGGGTTCTGGTTCCCACTGGTATACAAACGCCACTTCTCAGCATTCACACACCGGCACGCACACACTGCTAAAGGTCGTGCTCTTCGTCTGAGTCAGTTATGCAAAAGACAAAAACAAGCTCATTGTCTATAATTAATAGCCAGAACATCCTTTACTTTTTTATTACCTCCTTTATGAGTCACACAATAAGGAATACAACTATAAACTATCTATGTAGCAAAGAATGAGTCTTTTCCCAGGAAAAAAACAAAACAAAAAAACAACCTATCCACAGGCACAAAAGAGATACAAAAGAAGCTGGGGAAGTTGGGAAATTTGATAGCTATATCACAATAATTCTGTAACGAATAAACCTTTAAATTATTGTGGGTATCAGGAATACTTCTACAACACCAACCAACTCCCTTTTTTTTAAAGTTTCACTTTCACTCCTTTTGTTGTTTAAATTGTGGTAATGTGTAATAAAAATTAATTACATTTACTAATTAATTTGATTGGTTACTTGATTTTAATTAATTAATGAACTATTTGAAAACATCATTTAACATGCTGCCATTCTATTGCTGCCACTTCGTATATCATTACTTTTTTTTTTTTTACCTTCATTTGTATGTACCTTTTACCCAGAAAGATATACATTTAAAGTTTTACTCTAAAAGGTAATTACAGTCCATTCATGTACATTCAATCTTTTTAAAGGTACATTATATCCAACATTTCCAAGTGGAAGATACATGTTAAAGTTTCAAATGATAAAGATACCATCCCAGTGACAAGAAAAGATGCACCCCTTATACTATGCACTAAAAGTACGTACTCTTTTTGTGAAGAAAAAGTACATACTTTTGAGAGCGTATCAAAAGAGTACTGGGGCATACTGACACGTCATGTAATGGAACGTGTGAAGAGAACGCTGTTGCCCGGAAGAGAGCACTGTCACTGTAAACAAACTCCTTGTTGCATTTCAGCTTATTATTCCTCATATAATTTACACTATATAATTTATCATTTCCTTCATTTATTTTTCCACATTTCATGTACACCCCTCTAAAACGCATACTTGAATTCAGCAAAGCAAACCATCCCAAAACTCCGCCTCCCTCGTGCAAGGAGTTGTGGGAAATATTAGCTGAAAGAGTGTCCACGGATCCACACTTCGAAAATCTACCGGAAACAGACGACCATCCCGGGTACCTTTTGGGATACTCATTGCAACATATTACCGTTTGGGACACACTAATTCTAATCTCGGATACTATTTATTTAGTACGGCTAGTATGCCAAATTGACGCAGGGACAATTTAGTTCCCTTTTTTTTTTTGATCATGTATGAACAGCAGATCTGAGAGCTCCTCTGTGGAAACCTAAGCTCTGGCCACTCATGGCCCTTCATCACTTCCTTATTACGGCTGCAGCTTTCAACAGGTCGTCTCTACAACCGCCTGTCTACGTCCCTCACGTGTTTACAGGCTACTTAGCAGTCACTCCACAAATACCTCAGTGAAGAACTACTGTCAGCACTTTGTTCTGCCTATTAGCCATCTCTTCTTAGCCTGCTGTTCTGCCTATTATTCTGCTCCATCCAGTTGATCATCCGCAAGTGAACACTTCCACCATTACCAGCATCATTCACAGAGCCACCAAACTAATACTGGACATTTGTACAGTCCTTGTGCCAGTCCTTGTGCTAACGTGAAAAGGAAACAAAAATAAGCTGCTTTAGGCTGGGTAAACGACTTGGAGAAAGTTATGGGGTCTTGGAGAATTCCAAGTGCACTGAGTGACTAAATGTGCCATCAGAGGCAGAGAACCTTCTGACTCTAACACAAACACATATTAGCATTTGGAGGACCACCTGAGCATGTTAGTGCATGCATTTTCACCACTCGAGTCAATCCATCTCCCTGAACATGTATTCCCAGAGGCCTAATGGCCATAAACCTACAGCAAGTCACAACACAGTTGGATATAATGAGAGGAGGTTGATATAGATGTTGGCCTTATTTAAGGAGAGGTAAAAAGATGGAGTGAGAGAAAAGAGAGAGAGAGAGAGAGAGAGAAGAGAGAGAGAGAGAGAGAGAGAGAGAGAGAGAGAGAGAGAGAGGGGTGTGATTGTGAAAGGATATGTTAACTGGGATCTCAAATGGCAGCCATTAGCGACAGTGCAAAGCATTTATGGCATCCGCTTTCTCTCTGATGAGAAACAATTAGTCCTGAAATGATGTGCTTTTTTTGTTATGCAACAGCTGAGACTGGGCGCTGGGCCATCTTCTCTTGGCATAGATCTGGTCATTACCTCCAGCATGTTGTATAAATGGTTGATCTCTCTCGATGCATGTGTGCGTGTGCGAAAAGCCCCACACTTAACTGGAGCTATTGTGAAAAAAACAGTAGCAGGTTTGCAAAAATTAACACATCGATTTTCAAACAATCTCCTCCATGCCTGCAGGGGGCGATAAGAATCAGCAGGACTGCACATTGCTCCTCTAATAACCTGCCAACAGGCTGATTACTCCAGTAATGGTTGTTAGACGTGCTATAAACAAGCTTGGTCTGCAGACTGTCTATAAGCTTTTATGTTTTTCTTGTTGATTTTGCTTTTCCAATGCCACATTTCTGAGGTTAGGGGACAGCTGGAGAAACATGGGGGTAAGTTTAGTGTTCAGGCAATCTTGAACAATCTTGAATTGAAGCAAACATGTTATGTATTATGGGTAGCGAGCAGCACTGTTTTGATGTGCGGGTGGACTGAACTGATAGACTAATGGAAAAACGAATAGCAGAGAACAGAAATAGAGTGCTGAATATCCAGGGGAAAAAGAAAGAAATGGTGGGCACAGTTAACAAAACAAATAGAACTCCACGCCAAAACTGTCAATGCCTCTGCCGCCAACAAGTCTAGTCGCTCGTTACTAATTTGTATGCCAGGAATACCCTTAAAATATACTTCGAACAGGAAGGCAGCCATTGGAGAAAAACTATTTCAGATATTTGACCTTGCTGTGACCATGAACCATGAACCTGTTTGGATCAATTCCAAAATCTAACCAGTTCGACTGCTGGTTACAATGATAATTCCATATAAATCCTACAAACATTCAACCACTTGTTTTTGAGATATCATGCAAATGAGAATCCCAGTTGGATGGACAGATGGATGGACAACATGGAAACATAAAGCCTCCACCACCAATTACTGATGTTTTAAACTAGTCATTTCCAGGATTTTTATGCACACTTACAAGTTTTGTTTACATTTTCTGTCCATCAGCCAGTTGTGAACTTAGTATTCAGTCCCTCCAGGATTTTGCGATCACAGAAATGAACGCAAAATCAAGCAAACTGCGCAATCTTCGCAGGAGCTTGCAATTTTTCAAAATTACCCTAGATTTTCCGCAGATTTGGGCCAAGATGGGTAATGTCATCACAGCGCGCATTCAACCAAAGCCCTCTTCGATTCATGTGCGTCAGATGAATACAGCTGAAAGGTCTCATTTAGCAACAAACATCACTGCTAAAGACCGGGCAAAACGATTTCGTGCCATTGCAGTTTTCAACATTTCAAGTAGTTTTACACAAAAAACTCTGCAAGTTTTGAAAAAAGCCGCGGCAAAATCAAGCATTTTTGGCTGCAACAATCACGAAAAACTCTGCGAAATCCTGAACGGACTGAGTATTACATGGTCTCCTATCATTCTTAATCCAGATAGAACCTAATAATACTAAGCGCGAACCCAAATCAAACCAAACAGAAAATGAACCAGAAGTATCAAATCTGTATCAGAGTATCAAAGTCTCGACAAATGGTGAGAACGCCCAAAGAGGTATCTACTACTGAATCTACAAGTGTTCTCAATCCGAATCTCTTAATCTAAAGATACCTCAGTGCATGTCACTCATAGCAAAGGTATATGCTTGATAGGCAAAAAATATTAAATGCTTTCATAACAGCTTTCATAAAAACCCAACCTACAAGAACACTGAGCATTGATGTAGCTGTTAGAATGCTTGCTAAAAGCTGGCTTGGGTTTCACTGTTTCTGCTACACGGCATGACAGCCTCCAACGAGAACATGTCCTGTTTATCATTTAGCACATGAAGACATAAACACTGCCTCAGCACCTCCAGAGCCACATGTACCGCTGACTGGATAACACCCAAGTCCATCTTCTTAAAGAGGCGGGCCTGCAGCTGAATGTCTTGAGGGACTGGCTTGTTTTGCTCGAGATGCCCCCAGAAGGAGAGTGATGACATAGCCTCCCGGCATTACAACAGCACAAATCGAATATCAGCACCTCTACCACTGTAGCTGTTCTTTGCACAGAGGCCTTGCTTAGTCACCTTCAGAGGAACTAATAACAGCTAAATGAAATCGGTCACATCCATCCAGCTGGGGGAACCATAACCAAACCAACAATCAAGGAGCACCATAAGTGACCACCTACAGTCATGTGATCTTACTGGAGATTTGAGTTATAATGTCATGTGGGGCCAAACACTTCAAGTCCTCAGAAGTCAGAAAATTAAGTGCCCTAACCAGGCAAGCATCAGACCCTACTTCTAGAGACCCTTCAGAAGATCTTCCTCTGTCTTTGATGACTCTGGCTCCCTTACTGCACCTGCTGGGCTCAAGCAGGAAACGGGGCACTTGCTTCTCAGAAATGCATACCGAGAGAAAGAAAAATGATCAGCTAGACAAAATGTGCAACCTGAACTCTTATATTCGAATCAACTGTTGTTTCCATCAGCCAGGAAGGAGTATGTAAATAGATGTTAAAAAAAAAAAGAAAAAAAAAAAAAAAAAGCAAAGAGTAGAATCAAGCAGGTGTTTCATCATTAGAACTGCAGCAGGAACTTCCATCCTAATTCCATACTCAAAATCTCGCACGGGCACAATCCTGAGGGTCGGCTTACAGACGAACAACTTCATCAAGTGGTTGACAGTTGCTATCCGGTTGATGATAGCCACAGGCATGGCAGAAACTTCACATCAGTCAGCAAATATTGTTCCTACATTCCTACTCGCTGCTTTTTGTATACTTCAGGATACGCAGTAAAACTGGTTCTTCGCTGTGCTGTCAGAGAACATTCCAGAATAAATAACAAATACTACAAAATCTGAAAAATCTTACATTTCGAGATATGTAAAATCATCAGGCCACATAGTAGTATAAGAATCAATATCAATGCTCAGTTTACGGTGTGCATTGTAGACCAGAAGTCAACGCCACTGGAAGCAAATCCAAGCTTTTCACTTACACATTTGAAGCAGGTGGGCTTTAATGGGTAATTAAAGCTGCGTGACTGTATATGCACGCATCTGTGAGAGAGTAGGCATGCAGTGTCATGATTTCATCTGTCAGTGTGGTGACAAACAGGATGGATGAGTCAGAAGGTATGAGCGCTCATTTGCACTCTCACTTCCTCTTGCACACCGTTCGGCTTTCAGAAAAACAGCCGTCACCTATGAAGCCTTCACTGAACGAGTGCTCAAACACACTTCAGTTCTGATTCACGACCGATTCATTCACAGGCTTTTTGAATGAAGAGGAAGCTGTTAACTGAGGAACATTTCAGTGCAGAATATTAAAGAGGCCAGGGCGTTTTAGTCATCGCCACATCAGTCGAAGAAAAACACAAACCGGTCTGAGGAATATACGTGGTTTATATTACGCACTGCTCATTCTGAAAGGAGTTCTCCTCTGTGATGGAACTTCTGAAACTTCACAGACATATGGACAGGAGAGCAAGGACTCTGAAGGATGCTAGGTTGTGTGTCTTCTTTCCTTACTGGCTGTGATTAGCATGCATGGGTGCCTTCAGTTTGCTGTTGCTATTCATCCTTGTGTTTCAGGGAAAGAAGAGGCTGCTCTGATACAGATACCGGCGTAACTCAATTTGCCATCTGTTCCCCAATCAAAAGCACTGAATTAAAAACATCCACCGCTTACCTTATGTCATCCAGACACATAACACTACACACAGTAGTATTGCAAGTAGCATTTCCCCCTCACACTCTTCTTGCAGATCTTCCTGCAAATTGATCTCTTTTGAATGCTTCTAGTTTCGGGCACAAAAGCTCCATCCACTGGCCATCTGATGTGGCTGGCTTCATTTGTTTCGGAGGAAGCATCGACTAGCCCTCACCCTCCCATGGTAGATGTCATGTGATGGAGAAGAACTGGCATATGGGAGGGAATTGGCAATGACTAAAACTGGAATAGACATGGGGTATAAATACAAAACTGACTGACTAAAGGATCTACCAGTGGCTCGTTGGCAGTCCTGGGATTTGAACTCACAACCTTGCAATCCCTAATTACTGAGGTTCCTCTCCCCTACCACTGCTGCCGAGTGATGAAACACATCAGATTCTAGCAATCGATTGAAATCTAGAATGCAAGCCTAGTAATCTCCTAATGTAAAGAAGATTCTGTAATGCGCAGTCAGATAACAAATGATATGTGCCACAATAAATAGCCCTGTTGCTCTAGATGATGTCAGTGGAACGTGTGGGCAAACAACCTGCGCTCTACTAATTGCTAAATGTCCTGGGCACAGCAGCTTTAATTATAGGATGAGAGCATCAACAGAATTCCAGAGAGCACTGGTACACCACAGCTCTACAAGTGTGGGTAATGTGCACACGCTTGGATTTGAAAGAGACTGGGGTCTGAAAGCCTGGAAATGCCTCAGAGTTTGGTCTCAGGCTGGCCACACGGCCCACTCCTCTAAGGACTTAAATCACTAGGTGTGCTGGCAAATTCACACCCCAAAACATCTAAGAAAAGCACACAAACAAACTGGCGTGGCTCAATAGGGCTGGCCGACTGAGGGCTAAGCACAACCCCGAGCTAGCACACAACACACCTGGATGTATGTATTGGCTCGGTTTTGAAATGGGAAGGAACGTGTCTCTTGTCTCAATATGGGACGAATGCATTAGCATTACAGCAAGCAGAAATAAAATGCACCATGCACACAGCTGGAGATGTCTGTGCTGCTGCCAACAAATCACACTAAACAGCTAATCAATGAAGCAAGTTAAACCATCTCAGGGTATTATAAAAACCCCTGTATCAAGGTTGTATAAAATCCTGGGAAGTGGCCAAGCTGAAGATCAACTGAGTGGAGGTTTAATCCTGAGACAGTGTGCAATATTGGACCAGATCTTATATGGGCTTTTTCCATCTTGCACTTTTATGCTAATTTTGAAAATGTGAAAAAATAAAAATAATCTCCCTAAATAGTGTAAAAAGGGTTTTTTAAACCTTAAGGTTAAAAAGTTGGTCTATTGATAAAGACACGATAAGAAAGCGGCAAGAAAAAGAGTGATGGACATGGTTTTTTCACATAAATTATGACAAAAGGATGCAACGCCCATGTTGCAGAATGATATCTAAATATATCTAAACAAACATGGCTGCAAAGGACACTCGTGCGTCGTTTGGATGAATAAAAAGAGAATGTTTTTCTCAGTTAAATTAATCAACAAAAGCAATATCAAACATCACTGCATAGCTTTTTTTTTTTTTGGTGGCAACTTCATTCTAAAATTGCAAAAATGTTTGAATGGAAACACAGCTAGTGGCTCAGTTCTGCTCCTCAAACTCCTTAATGTCTATTAATGTTCCCCAACTGGTAATTTCAATCAGACGCAGCATGGTGCTGATGCTCTGAGGGTGTTCATTCAAAACGGACTTACATTCCTGTACCTGGAGTAACTCAAAAGTAATAAAATGAGTGCTAGGGGCCATTAGTCTTTCTGACATCGCTGAATCGGAAAGTAATTATTATTGAATGAGGGAATATATGAACTGGTGGACAGAAAGCACATTTATTATTTATGCAAAGATTGAAGTCATGCGCTTCATAACAGGACTAACTGGAAATGTGCTACACAGTCTTGCTCTGAAAGTGTGCAGGGGAACAAGGAGGAGAATGTTGCTACCATGACACTCTTTACTGATATTATACTGACAGTAGTTCCGCTGCAAATAAAGTCTCAGGTTACTTATAGCTGAATATATGAATGCTCTTGTTATAATACGTTATCATTACGTTACACAATGGACGCTCCACAGAAAGAGATTTTTTTTTTTTAAAGTGTAATTGTTGATATGATGTTTTTTGAAAGGAGATGTTAATTTAGCATTTTTTGAAGGAGTCTCCAGTGTCAGTGCTTTGCAACAGTCATAGGCTGTTCTTTTAAGTTTTCCGCCACAGAAAAATTCTTCAGAATGGAGGGCTTTGTGCTTTGTAACCAACTCTTCAAGGAAGAGAAAGAAGAGAGACTGGTGTGGGAATGACTGTTGCTGTTGTAATGTAAGTGATAACAGGAATGAACTTGTTTCATGGACATTCCACAAGATTAAAGGTCTAAAAATGGCTAAAGAAAGGCTAAAATATATGGTGTTGTTCTTTAATTCATTTTAAAAAATGTAACTGTTGGCAAATTGCTGTGATATAAGAGAAGTAAAACACTTTAGGATGCGCTAGAAAATAATCACACTACCCGGTTGATGATTGTTTTCCTATAACAGCACATCCTGTCATGTTCTATTCCTTACATATATAACTGCCATTGAAATTAACTAGTCCTTTAATGGGTCTTTTGCAGAAAGATAATGTGGTACGAGTTCCTTCTGTTAAGACCACAATCTCACCTTTCCTAAAACTTACCAATAACACAGAGACTTTGTTTGGAAAGCCAGTCGCCCTGAACCATTTGTACAATAAGCCTGCACATTCCTCTCAATTAGGCAAGAATCCTTTACATGTGGGTCTCTCTGACGTCAATATTGTACCTTCCCAGACTCTCTTTTCCTCTTGCTCTTTTACATAACCCCCATTTTTTTCTGGCAGCCTCTACAGGTCATGGGATTACAGTTCCAGAGAGGGTGGAGCCTCCCTTCACACACACACACACACACACACACTACACTCTACCTCTCTCTCTTGCTCTCTTTCACTCTCACTCACACACACACACGCACACCTTTTCTTTTTTTCTTTCTAAAGTAGAAGCTACAGAGAGACGGTTGGTGTCAGTCTACACTTGCATAAAAAAAAAAAAATGCACACGTCAGTCAGCTTAGAAAATTTTAGAGCCCAATCATGCCCTAAAGTTCAGAACATGAGTCAAGGCCTGCAAATCACACACCTCACACTAGTAGTAATTAAGCACTATTATCGGCATGTTGAGACTCATTCTGGCTTAATTTTTTTTTTTAAATTACTGAATGTTTCCTTTCTCTTTATTCTGTAGACATTAAAAAAGTTTCGCAGGGTTTCAATAAGCAACACTACTGTTTTGTTGGCAGGAAATTTCTAATCAAACCTATATACACTGTGTGGCTAAAAGTTTGTTGACACCTGACCATCACACCCATATGTGGGTTCTTCCCCAAACTGTTGCCATAAAGTTGGAAGCACCCAATTGTCTAGAATGTCTGTGCTCTGTAGCATTACAATTTCCCTTCACTGGAATTAAGAGGCACAAACGTGTTCCAGCATGACAATGCCCCTGTGCACAAAGCGAGCTCCATGAAGACATAGTTTGCCAAGGTTGGAGTGGAAGAACTCTAGTGGCCTGCACAGAGCCCTGACCTCAACGCCACTGAACACCTTTGTGTTTTTTTGTACGTGGACTGCACCCCAGGCCTCCTCGCCCAACATCGGTGCCCGACCTCACCAATGCTCTTGGGGCTGAATGAGCACAAATCCCCACAGCCACGCTCCAAACTGTAGTGGAAAGCCTTCCCAGAAGAGTGGAGGTTATTATAACAGCAAAGGGAGACTAACTCTGGAATTGGATGCTCAAAATGCACATATGGGTGTGATGATCAGATGTTCATAAACTTTTGGCCGTATCGTGTATCACAGAAATGTCTTTGAGCATCGTGATTATAGCCGTCTTTACACACCATCCAGAATTTTCTTCCTAACCTCAAACAATGTGCAATAAAACCTCCAGGAAAGACAATGATTTGGTTTGCTATGATTACAAAAGCTTTTTACCTGACCCTGAGACTGCAGGGCCTAATTGATCTGATTTATGATGCAATAAACCTTCTGATTTAACTCTTAACTATCTACACTGTTTTCTTTTAATTACACAAGATTCTTTGAACATTTCTACCTTGCTGTTTGCTGACAATGAATCAGACTGGAGGAGGATTTCAGCCAGAATCTCAGCTTTCAGCAGTTTGTTTTGTATCTCCATACTCAAAGAATGAGGATCTTACTGGGTTTTAGCAGGTCTGTAAGTTCCCATCTGATGTCAACAGGCATTTCAGTAACAGCTAATCCACACGCTGGCTGGATTTCATCATACGCAGTTAGAGAGCTCTGTAAAGTGTCGTAGAGAATAAATAGAGCAAAACTACTTACCAAAATCAGGTCATCCTGTATCGCATGTTTCAAAACCAAACCAAACTTCTACCTGTAAATAACCATCAAGAGTTAACCACAATGTGTCCATATCACCCCCTGTGTGCAGCAGAGTTTATCCAGGCTATCTTCCGCACCAGCAGGAAGGATGACCCTGACTTACACCACCAACATATACGGCTTGTTTAACAGCCTGGCCATTTCCTTTCCCAGCTCCACGAGCAAGCTGTACTGATGATGATGGCTATAAAACAACAGAAGCAATTGAGGACAGAGGGCGACATGACCAGCCTGCCTCTTTCCTGAGGTACTTCCTGAGGGCTGAACTCAGCGCTGTGGCACCCTCCTCTGCTGCACAACACACACTACCACTCTTGCTTCCTGTCGTTAAAAAAAGTGTATCATTCTTTTTCTGGGACTGTTCTCTGAACAATACAAGCCTCTTTTTTCCCCACGTCCAACATCTCACCTAAAACGGTCCCAGTCATGAGATGCAGGGAAGGAAACAGGGAGCGCATAAAACCTTCCACAGACCACAGTAAAAGCCTCAACATTTCCTCGCTGTTGTTTTGTTGCCTAGGATGCAAATAAAGTTATTCAGATAACTGCAGTATTGAATCTCACCTGACTTCAATGACTCAGCCAGTCAGTGCAACTGCAGGAGTAGCAAATCACTAGCATGGGATAAGCAGATTTCATGTCCGGGCTAATCTTTGTTTATTCATAGTTGCCAGGCTCAGGAAGAAAAAATCCCTGCTCCTTATTGACTGTGTGTATGTTTAAGCATAACATGCTTAATCCAACCTCCTGCTACACTACACACAATCGCCCAAGATGCACGAACATTTTTACTAGGTGAATTAATTACAATGCACGGATTAAAATCTTTTCAGAACCAGGAACATGTACGTCCACTATATGGCCAAAAGCATGTCTCATAAAACTCTCCTAGCCAGACACTAAGAATTAGCCAGACCCAAAGAAATTCTTTTGCATGTGATGAGAGGACAGAAAACCCCAGCTTATAGCCAAATTTTTCTCGAGTGCGCAAACACCTAGTTAAAAAAGAATAATAAATATAGCTGCAAGCAGCGATTAAGGGGCCAAGCACAAAGAGGCTAAATGAGGAGCTAAACAAACATGGCAGGAAGCATCAAGACCAACTGTGAAAAAAGAGCAATTTTAGATATTTATATATGATTTTAGGCCAAATGCTTGAAAAGTCATAAATATGATTCAATTGCTTATCATGTTTGACCAATAGGTGTGTCGGTCACCAAATTGATGTGGTGTGGTCAGGGTGGGGTGTCAATGCCACACACAAAGTTTGGTGTGAATATGCCGAAGTGTTGCAGAGATACAGCTTTAGATTGGCATCATGCCATCATATTTGTTGATGCGTTAAATGAGAATGGTTTGGTCTATTAAAAAGCTTTTGATAACTTTTGGCTGGCATGGTCTGAAGGTGATCTGAATTGAATTTGGTGAAAATCGGGCCAACGGTCTAGGAGGAGTTCGAAAAAGTACGTTTTCAATGAAATTCAAAATGGCGGACAACAAGTTCGACCGACTAATTGGTATCACTGTTCTCGGTATGATGGAATCTATCAAGACCACTTTCATTACAATAGGCAAAATTATTCAAAAGCTATTAGCATTTTTTGAAATTTCATGATATTGTTTGACCACAAAGTAGCGCTGTCTCGAAACATGTTGAGTACCTTCGGGGCATGGTGCCAGTGACACATACCAAGTTTCATATCAATACGCCAACGTGTTCATAAAATATAGCATTTTACTTCAAAATTCAAAATGGGCGAATTGGTAAAATTGGGTATTGTTCGACTCTGTATGTAGTACCGAATCTAATTAGACAAGTCTCATGATTTTTGGTCTTTTGGTTTTTGATCTGTTCAGAAGTTGTAAGCAAAATAAGCCATTTTTCATATCTCGTGACCACTAGGTGGCACTGTGCCGAAACTGTGCAGGCACCCTCATGTCATGCTTGTGATGGTAGCTACCAAGTTTCGTCTTAATATGCCAAACTGTTGTGGAGATACAGCCTCATGTCGACTTTGTTGATGCACTATACAAGAACAGTTGGGTCTATCAAAAAGCTTTTGATAACTTTTTGCCAGCAAGGTCTGACTATGATCTGATTCAATTTTGGTGAAAATCAGACGTACCCCCTAGGACAAGTTTGGAAAAAATAGGTTTTTTGGAAAATTCAAAATTTTGTTTCTAGCCCTTACAGTTAAAAAATTATTAGCATAAACATGACTGCAATTTTGAGCTGTTGGTGGCGCTAGAGGGTTTGAGATAAAGACTCCAAAATTGCTCTGGTTAATGGTGATACTGTCCTTTATCTGTGTGCCAAATTTCATAACTTTGAGATTCATTCTGACTTATACTCGTATTACACCAGTAGGACATAATCATATCACACTGATACCTCTGATTGGAAGCAGCTGATCTGCTGATCTGATCTGATGTTAAATATGAATTACTGAAAATTTTACTGAATGTTTCCTTTCCCTTTATTCTGTAGACATTAAAAAAGTTTCACAGGATTTCAATAAACAACACTACTCTTTTGCAAGCGGTTCTATGGGCTGCCATAGACTCAAGAAGAAGAAGACGAAGAAGACAACTAACGGATACAATAGGTGCCTATGCACCTTCGGTGCTTGGTACCTAATAATAATATACTTGTTAACTTCCTTAGTCTGAATTAATGTGCTCAACTACAGTGGGTATAGAAAAGAATCATCCCCCTTTAAAATAATCACATTTTGTTGCTTTTCAGCCTGAAATGAAGATGGACACAGTTTTTGTTTTATCCAGCTGTATTTACTCAGTGCAACTTATAACATCCAAGTGAAAGATATAACACCAACATGTCAGAAAAAAATTTTAAAAATTGAAAAACGAGAATCACTGAGTTGGAAAAAGGATCACCCCCCTCCTAAAAATGACTTGTAAACTCAATAAGGTGTAGCTAATCACCTTCTCAATGGCACACAAAGCCATTTGACTTTCAGCTGTAGTCACAAGTCAGGAGATGGATACAAAAAAATTTCAAAGGCTTCATCAATGCCTAGAAGCACAGTGAAGTCTATTATTAAGAAGTGGAAGGTATTTGGTACAACACAGACACTCCCTGGATCAGGACGTCGCTCCAAACTGGATGAAAGAGCCAGGAGGAAACTGGTCAGAGAGGCTACCAAGAGGCCTACAGCAACTCTGAAGCAGTTGCAGAAATTTATGACAAAGAGTGGTCATTGTGTGCATGTGACAACAATATCACAAATTCTCCACAAATGTGGCTTGTATGGGAGGGTTGCAAGAAAAAAAGCCACCCACGACTGAGCTTTGCCAAAACGCACCTTGAAGATTCAGAGGCCACATGGAAAAAGGTGTTATGATGAATTATTTGGCCTCAACACCAAACGATATGTCTGGCGGAAATCCAATAAAGCTCACCATCCAATGTGCAGTGTTAGTAGAGACATATCCCAACAGACTAAAGACTGTAATTAAAAAATTAAGGCAAATTAAAGCAAGGGGGCGATCCTTTTTCCAACTCAGTGATTGTTTTTTTAAAAAAAATTTCTGACATGTTGGTGTTATATCTTTCACTTGGATGTTATAAGTTGCACTGAGTAAATCCAGCTGGATAAAACAAAAACTGTGTCTGTCTTCATTTCAGGCTGAAAAGCAACAAAATGTGATTATTTTAAAGGGGGGTGATTCTTTTCTATACCCACTGTATCTAAGTAGTTCACTTTATGTTATTGCATTACTAGCTATGACAGTTTAGCCTAGTAATTTAGGTTTTTTTTCGGGCAACCAAAAGCATGGCAGCATACTGGAGCTTTTACTTGCCTAGTGGGCTAGCTAATAAAATGTATGATTTTTCTACCACTGGACTGAAAATTTTCTTGTCCCTGTTGTGATACTACAAGAGTTGTGTTTTAATTACCCCAATCCAGCTCACTTCCCTTACTCTTACTTACCTGAACACTCATACATAGCAAATAGTCTAGGTTCAAGGTAAATCCAAATGAATGAGAAAAGCAGACTAAACTACTTAAGACATAAATAAATACACATCACATTAAAAGGAAGCACTCAAACTGTATTAGTGGATCCAGTTTCCTCAAGCACATTTGCGATCTAAACTAAAGAGGGAAATGCGATAATAATAGCACAGTCACAATGGGCTATATGACAAGTAGAAGATACCCATTACTTTCATTGGAGAGATGCTTTAATTATAAGTAAGGTTTCAGAAATGGAGTCTCTTCATGTTGACGTAGATCACAAACCGCTAATTAAGAAGCCAATGGCTGACAGGTACTAGTATGCTGGACCCAGGGGGTAACTGGTATGAAAAGAAGCGCACATGTAATTACAGGATCACAGCTCTTATTTTAAACCACGATTACAGCTGAAGCACTGTGCAAACTTCTATACTTTGACTCCTATATTTTGGCATTTTCCCATTCTGAGATACTTTTCAGGAACAGCACCCCCTGAACACCAGAGACTGTGATTTGATTGCACTGCAAAAATAAAACCACATGTAAAATACACTTTTTTAAATATTAGTACACAGTTTACCCAGGCTGCCTAAAGGGTTCCTGAGAGGAAATACTGTTATATACAGTCAATGCTCACTTTATTAGGAACACCTGTACATTCATGTAGTTTGGAGACATTTTTCCAATCTTCAGCTGTCCACAATCAGTGCTCACTTTAGCCTCAGATTCCTGTTCTCGTCTGACAGGAATGGAACCCAATACGGTATCTTGCTGCTGTAGCCCATCCACCTCAAAGTTCTGAAATGCTTTTCTACTCATCACGGTTGTAAAGAGTGGTTACATGAGTTATCACAGCCTTCCTGAAACAGTCTGGCCTTCTTCTCTGACCTCTCTCATCAACAAGGCGTTTCTGCCCACAAATCAATCTCTCCATCGATGTTTTGTTTTGGCACCATTCTGTGTAATGGTGATCAGTTTCTGAAATACTCAATACCAGCCTGACTAGCACCAATAACCATGCCACGGCTCATTCTGATGTTCGACTTGAACAGATAACTGAAGCGCTTGACCTGTATCTGTATGATTTTATGCATTGTGCTGCTTCCAAATGATTGTCTGATTGGATACCTGCATGAATTAGCAGGTGTTCCTAATAAAGTGGCTGCTAAGTGTATGTCTCAGTTCTTTCCTAGGAATTTGGCTGGTCACCAGATTTTACGTTTAATATCCATGAAGCAGAGGTCTCAATAAATACACTAGACAGCTTTGTACTCCAGATGCCTTCCACAGAAATAGTCTCAACGTGCAATAAAGAGATCATAAAGAATTTTAATTTCATGATGAATGTTCTTTTTGTGCTGTCAACATTTTTCCCCTCAGTAGCGCAGACTTTGTCCCTGAGAACAAAAACTTGAGCCGAATGTGAACTTTAGGTCATTGTCCTGGCATGACTCCTACATCAAGATCTTTGCACTAATTAAATTTAAAGTGAGCATGCTTCTACTAATCCTCTAATGAACAGAATTAACCTGTAACCATGTTGTAGAAAGAAACCTAGCACTAGGGCCAGGTGATAAGACTAAAATATCATATCACGATTCTTTTTTTCACATTAATGAAGGTATTACAGTAATTTCATTGCATGAAAAAGCATGACTTAAGGAAAGCAACATTGGCTGTAGCTTTTGGCGAAGCAGCAGTCACTGACATCTGCCTTTTTGAATATTCTCCGTATTCACTCACCAGGCTAGTTCTTAAATGAGAACAAGGGTCTTTCCCTTTGCAGTAACACACCGTTTGCACAGCTTGCAATTTAGATTCTTCTGCCAAACCAAAGCATGTCCACAATATAGACCAAATCAGAATGTTTGTAAACATACACGTTGGTGGTACTTCCTGGTGGATAACACACATCCGTTAGTGATGGACGTAACTTGTTTTAGTTAGTGGTACATATGAATGTAAGAGACTGAACCAAAACAGCTTGTGTTTGGAGCTGTTTTACTCTGGTCAGGGTTGCAATGGTTTCGAAGCCTATCTTGGGAACACTGTGTGCGAGGAAAATCATCAGACAGTCCACTTCTGGCATGGTATTGGAAGGTGGGAGGAAACCAGAGAACCCGGAGGAGGCCCATGCAGACATGGGGAGAATATGTGAAGCTCAATTTAGACAGTAACCTGAGCTCATGATCAATCCAGTGAGCCTGGTTGTGAGATGCCTGGTTGTGAGGCACCACCAACACTACCTGTTATACCACTGTACTGCCGTGTTTTTTTTTTTTTCTTTGAATGCCACTGCAGAAGGTACTGCAAAAATGCATACCTTTATGTGAATCAGAACCAGCTTACCTAAGAATAAGGTGGACCTCTTAGCCATGTACAAGGACATAAGCCCATCACATAAGACATGAGAAAGCAGTGGTTACGCATTTTAAATTTCTTGTGCAAGACTTGTGCTTCCTTTTTTCAAGGTGAAATGAGAAAAATGTCAAAATGAGAAAAATGTCAAAATGAGAAAAATGTCAAAATGAGAAAAATGTCAAATGACAGAATATATAAAAGGATTTTCAAAAACAAAGCCATGGTGAGGATACGAAATACTGTACCAAGTGACTGCAACCACAATCGAAAGAACCTGTCCAGTCTATTTACAATTCATAAGAGGAAATAGCAGTGTAATTATGGTGTCAGTGCTTGACATGACAACTCTGTGAGAAGAGCAGAATAGGTATAGAACTTTTACGAACAGAGTTTCAATCGAGAGGTCAATGTAGGCACCTCAACTCGTACACAGACAAAAACCATGGAGAAAATATGAGCTAAAAGCTTATTATCATGTGTGCAGTGACAGGAAGAAAGCAATGTTTCTGTTGTGTCCTCATGACCCTGTATTACTGAACATAACACTTTGCATGAGCAATGAAAAAAGCCTTGAAGTGACATGGCACATGTATAATAGTAATTTTCCAACGGGGTACTTTATATAGCTAACTAGAGACAACGCACGAGGCAGCTTGTCAGCTTTTCTTTCTTTCTGCATCTCACCCCAGGACTACCTGCTAGCACAGTCCCTTTTCTTTAAAGCAAGACTTTGCAAAATGGAGAAATGGAGCCATGTGAGGTCCAACAAATTACCTTTGCATTATAGTGTGGTTGTGGTGCTTCGTTTGTAACACGTGTCTCTCAAAGTAGAGTCGCACGAGGTATCGAAGGTTCAAGACCTTTTCAAACAACATTGTAAACGGATTCTACAATGTTCAATAGCTTCGAAGGCCAGCATGTTTTGCTTTTCCTGTAGGCGAAATACATTTTTACCTTCTCAATGTGTAAAAATAAAAAGACAGGCTGATAGAGGGGAAGGGGCATAATTATTTTACCTTGCTGATCAAGATATGTAGCCAGACACAGTAAAAGACACAACAGACACAATAAACCCAGGATGGTGTTACATATCCCCCAACTGCAGCCACTACAAGAAACTTGGTGAGAAATCTGGCCAACACGCATTTTGCTGCTGCAGACAAACACACACATTGTAACAAAATATTAATGTAAGTTTTTTAACGGTAAGTAAAATTAACGGTCTAACTGTGATTAATGCTATGACGCTCATCTAAAAGCCACCAGTAGGAGGATTGCACAAGATGACGCAAAAAAACTCGGGACAGCTACAAATATGGTAGTGTCAATGGTGAAGAATGTTTCTGTTTATGTGACCCCATTTTCTGCTGATTGATGATGTAACTATAACGTAGTAATGTTCCTGAATCACAGGTCTAACGTTAGTGAGTCTTCATCATATAATCTGACATGGAGGACTTAGCCAAGATACGTACACTGTGGCAAGTAATAATTGAGACCAATGTAATCACACAGTCTAAAATCTATTTTTAAATAGATTTTGAAGCATGATGAAATGTGTTCAAGCATACTCAAAACACCATAATTATGACCTGTTGCTGGTTAACAGTACATGCACAGTACACATAGTGAGTGTTTCTCTCCACACACCGTGCCTTTACTCACCACTTAATGAGCACTATTTTCAGCTTCATAATTGTGTAGTTTGGGATTATACAAATGGGCTATAACTACCGTTTTTGTGCATGTTTTTGGGGAGAACTTATGGCATTATAAACGCAACAAGCGATTTTAGCACAGACATACAAATATAAACTCCATCCATCTTTTTAACACATAAGAATATGTTTGGAAGGAGAACAACCTACACGAAGCTATACAACCAAAACTGCACAAACGACTCATTTTTGATGCTAACTTCCTGTTACTGTAGAGTGAAATGTTCTAGTCCAGGTTGCTTATGGAGACGAGACAAAATTTAAGTTTTCTGAGAAATGAATCAATTGAAAATGAATAATAAATGAATTGTAATTTAAATGTAACTGTAAATTAATATAAAACCAAAATAAGATAATATTAAGATAAATAAGATACATCTAGATAACACATTTTTTGGCATTTTGAATATATACAATTTCACACATAGTGTCTACAGCGCCAATAGACTTGATTTCATGGGGACTTCAAATGAAACGATACTTACTTATTTGTTTTGTCAAACTTATGAAGAGCTGTGTATTTGATGGCGTTTTTCTCCCACAACTTGAGTTCATTTATCTATTTTCGACCAAAGTATCATTTTGGTATCGAGAATTGTGACACTACCTGGTATTAGTATCATGACAGCCCTACTTCCAAGTGCGTACATCCTGAAAGGTCTTTCTTACTGTTCAGAGACAGCATTTACCCTAAACATCTTTAGCCACTTTTGACCTCGTGATCAGTCCATGTCCAGGCTGGATTTCTTCAGAAAGGATGAGTGCTTGGTGCAAATACACTAGAAACAATATAATCTGGGATGAGGCTGCACACTGGTCCAGTTCTCATCAGTTTCTGATTACAGCATTATTTTATTAGATTGATGTAACTAGGGCTGCAAACCTTCTGGGGGAAAAAGCTCTGTCAACAAGTGGAAAAAAACAAGATTTTCCCCCATTCCAATATTTTCATATTACAGGAAGGAGAAGAGGGGAGGCTGGGCATTAAGAGTAAACCAAATCGTGCAGGAGGGAGTCTCATCTAGCAAGTATAAGAATTGAACAATAATGTGCAAGTGTTTGGGCAAAAGGTGAGTGCTGATTCTGGTTGGGAATTCACTGAACATCAGTGGACACCGACTCCTCCATAGCAAGCTCATTGAATACAAGTAACATCATCATAAAATGTGAGGAAAGTGCTACCTTGAGGTCAGTAATGTTCGGGAAAAACTGATTTATGCCTGGAGAACATAAACGAGAGCCACAAAAATAGCTCTTGAGCAAACATCCATGCAACTGCTTTGGTCCGTCATGCATTAACTCTTTCAAACTATTATAATGTGTATGGAAAGCCTACAAACTAAGTCTTGTGGAAAACAGGGGTTTGGTCAATAAAACTTGAAAAATGTACAAAAGTGTTGTCACAGGGAATCTGTGAAAGGCCTTATTTATTAAGTTATAGCCTCCAAAGAGGCTTCTTGGACAGTCCAGCCATCAGCACCTCTAATGAGACCTGTTAGGTTGAAACGTGAAATGTGACAACAGAGCATGCTTACAATCCGTCCTTAGAGGAAAGTCCATTAATATTGCCACATCTGAGACAGTGGGGGTAGATATAGCAGTAATTAAGGCTGCTCGATGAAGCTTCAGGGCCCTGAGATCACAGCCACACTGACCGGTTTGAAGCTGCTCTCGCAAAAGTTAAGTCATTATTGTAGAATCAAACACATTCCACACAGTCCAGAGAAATATTAATGCTACATCAAATGCCCTGGGCACATTATTACATAAACAGCAGAAGAAGACATTGTATTGGCATAAACACCCTTCTGAACATAAAACAAGGTGTGCATGTTAAAACAAGTCTTTTGATGCACGTACCAACAAATATGTCTGGGTATAATTGAAATCCAAACATGCTGACTCCTGAACAATTAAACTGAGCTATGTGGTCCAGGTACAGGACCTGCTGATGGGTTCAGACTTTTATCCAATGTGATCTACATCTGAGACAGGATAAAACTGAGCAGTTGAAGGTTGAGGGTTTTGCTTAAGGATCCAACAGTGGAAGCTTGGAGTTTCTAGTGTTTGAACTCGTGATCTTCCAATCAGTAGCCCAAAGCCTTAATCACTGACCCACTTCTCCATTCCTCACTCGGGGTGTAACTCAGAGTGAGGGAAAAATCTGTTCTTAGATACATCTTGATTCTCTCTTTAAATGATTCTGCACTGATGCAAATAAAGTATTTCAGGAATACAACAAACATGAAATCAAAAGCCACATTTCAATCTGGATTTGGAGGGAAAAATAGCCTTCTGCTGTACTTGCTCAACAGAACACTTGAAAAGGGGTTAATCTGGAAATGAATTAATTTAACAAATTTGGAAAGTGGCTCAGCATAATGTCTCATCATCATTTCAGTCACACAGTGCTCTACAAGGACACCAAAACTCAAGAGTGGAAAGAGGTTGGAGGTCACACCATTAAAAATGAAACAATCCATCATGTTTGGAATACAGATGCAAAGATTCATCAGGAATCATTTTAGCATCACATGATGTCACTCTGAATCGATATCACTACCGAGACTCCTGCCCCGACTACCCCTACTACAGCTCTTTCTTATTCATTGCCATTACTGAATAACATGCTTTAGCATGAACAGCTGAGACTTTAACGGATTAACTGACTTGATCTCATATCAGAGATGTAAAATCAAACACAAATGCCCCCTCCATTTAGACCAACAGACAGATTTGTTTCATGCCAGGACATATTACTGGACTCAGAAGTCGCTGTAGTTGTGTCCTCTGCCAAACATGTACCATCTTGCCCAGCTGCACTCATCGGGACCGTTTCTCGGACAGCTAAACCCACCCGCACCAAAGTGTGAACACAAATATTTTCCCAGCTGTAACTCCCATTTCCTATTGGGGCGAGGCGGCCCACGCTAGCGGCCTGCGCTGGTATCAGAGGGGGAAAAAGTGGTGTAGGAGGATGACAAATCACTCTGCAGATGGCCGCTCGCTCTGTCCTGTCAAACTTCATATTTTCGCTCTTTCTTCATCTTTTAACCAAAAACCACATAAATTGCTCTCTTTTCTGGTCCTTAAATCATGCTTTGAGGTCGCTGTGTCACCATCATTGCTCCTGACAGTGCTCCTGACTTGTTCTCCAAGGCTGCAGTAGAAACTTCAGAGAACGTGCTAGTGGTTTCTCTGTTTGGCTCTGATTAGGCCACAGGACCGAGTGTGTGGCCAAAGTACTTCCTTTCTGAAGTGTTATGGGGTCAGGATGGCTGGGAAAGCTTCAGAAACTAGGAACACACTAAACCTCAGGCCTGAGCAAATGATCTAGGAGGGGGAAAAAAATGACCATGTGATACTTTTACCAGCCTCCTAAATCTGTGTGTCTTACACCAGAAGTTGTGCTGTTAAGTGCATCAGAAGCTTAACACGTAAGAAAACCTGGTAGAGATTTGTCTTTTGGAAAGCAGACAACAATCCTTATTACGATTATATCTTAGGTATGCTGATAGTCGGTTGATTGTTTTGTGAATTGTTTCTCCCACAGGGAAATATTCCTCCCACAACTATGTTAACCTGAGATAGCGGACCAGGAGTCGTCCAAATCACTGAGTCATTCGCTGACCTAGAAAGGACACTATTATCATGCCTAAATCTCTACCTCCACCTCCACCTTCACCAACAGACCTGAATAGGCTTGTGCTATCACTCAGTGGACCACAAACCCACAGGCAACGGTGTCGCCATCGGTCAAATCCCAGTGATCGCTGCATGGGCAGGCTGCCACCATGGCTCTGCAAGCTGGAGCTGGAATGGTTTAGAAGCAAAAAGAATAATAATGCAGACAGACCATATAAGGATGTCCGGAGAACGTTTTTTTTTCGTAACATAAGATGGTGGTGTCGTGCACCTCTCCAGCAGGATGAAGAGCTTAGCAGCTTTAGGCTTGTTAACACACTAACACTTGGCACTGCCAGGCAAAGCTTAGATCACTAACAGTAGAAGGACAACCTTAACTCCATGGTGGATTAACGCAAGTGGATAAGCGACTCTACAGGAATCATTTCTGCACAGAAGATTTCTGAGCACCACTTCTCTGATTTAATACTGCATATCGTACTGTTTTTATTCTGGGTGGAGTTCAGTGAACATTTCATAGTCTTTACAAATATCTGACAATTCTGAGATTTTAAGATACTGAACCATAAAGTTGTGGCCCTCAATCAGGGCAAAACATTGGGGCGGATGGGGGTGGGGTCATTCTGGAAGATTTGTAGTGACCCTTCGGTCTAAAAGGACAAGTGGAGCCAAACCATGCCAGCAAGAAAGAAAAAAAAAAAGCCTCTCACATTCTTCCTTTAATTTGTAGCACTGACTTTTAACCAGTATTTTGGTGTAAACCCTTCTTACATATAAATAGGTGGCAAAGGAAAGAAAGTATCGTAGTAAGGTTTTAGGCCACCACAAGCCACTAGACCAGCTTTAAGTTTCTGGAACTATACTGGAGAGATGAACACCATCTTTTCAATATCATTCAGTGAGCTCTCATGTCCTTTAGATGGGGGCGGGATCATCCTGGTAAGGACCACTCCCGTCAGGATAGAAAGAACTTTGCAGTGACTCTTCCCTCTAAGGGAAGCCAGAACAATGCATCAACAAAGCCAATTGTTTTTCTGTCAAGTTGTAATCTGTATTATAGCCAAGAAAAAATAAATAAATAAAAAAGTCACAGAACATTAGAACTGCATGCTTTCTATGTTGAAATATCCTAAAGTGAACAAGTCTGTAGTGGAAGTTTGTTTACAGACCACCAGATCAGTACGAAGCATCAAACTCCTCTGGAAATGAGATGGAAAAAAGTCTTCAAGTTAAAACACATGAATTGCCGTAAAGGTCACATTAGCAGCGAGGCCCATGCAAAGCCCCAAGTACCCACTGGGCTCACAAAAACAAGATGCTTTGGAGCAGCGAGAGGCAGGAATTTGCAGAAAGGCCAGCACTGCCACGGAGACAGAAAGCTCCCTGGGTAAAGACAACAGCAGTCCTCTGCTAAGGGGCCTCCTGGGGACCAAAAAGCCCAATGAATCCGTCAGACCGCAATGAAAACATGCTTAGAGGAGGAGGAACGCGGGGGTGTCACTCTGCCATACGGCCCACAGCTGTTCTCCAAAACAGAGAGTGAGAAAGACAGAGAGACCAAGCGAATGCCTCAGGGCTTATGAAGCACGGAGGAGGATAAGATGCAGTCATGATACTGTCATTTGAGTGCATGCACACAAAACACGCACACATAAAAGGCCAAGCTGGATCCAACCGCCCACACTTATTCACAGACCTAGTTACACCATTACACACTGACACTCATGAACTCTAATTTTTAACCAGGCTGGTTATTCTGAGATACTACTCTGAGCTGAATTAGTGCCAGAAAGCAGAAAGCACATTTTCAAACTAAGCCATGCAGGGTAATGACAAACTTCCCAGAACAGGTCAATAACTGATAAAGCGGTTTATGTTGCTAACTTTAAACATGCTGCTTTTATCTTGGCTGTCATGCGCTAACGAATTGTAAAATGACAGCAAACAGAAATGGCTTCTTGAGGAGGGAAAAAAAAAAGTGTATAAACATGTCTAAGTGTGGCTCAGAAATCGGCACTGAGCTAAAACAAATGTAATAGATACTGTATACAAGACCAAACACTTACAAACTTTGCAAAGTTCCTTGGACATTTCCAGGCCACACAGGTTTCAGATTATGACACAGAATCTTCCAGAACAGGTGATACGTGCTGTCTAGACATGTTGCACCACTTAAGAAGGGAAGGAATGTTTCGAAAACCAGTCACTCAAATCAATTATCCAAGAAATGAGTAACAAGCTGTCATCAATCAAGTTTCCGGCAATCACAACAAACGCCACCAATCAGATTCATGCAGATTCTGAAACTGTAGCGCTTCCATCCACCCTGAGAAAATGTAAAACATCTGGAATGAAGACTCAAGGCATACTCAAGTTACTGAAATATAAATGAGCTGAAAAGATAAAGCATTAAACATACGGAGAGACAGAGAGAGAGAGAGACTTGTGGAGTTAGCACAGACATGCAGTGGTAATAGAGTCTGCATTGTGCCAGCTGTGCTGTCATCTACGCAACAGCAGGAAATGGCTCTATCACAGCAGGACAACACCAAAGCCCTTTCACTATTCCACCACTTCCCTATGTTCTTTCAGGGTTTTGTTTTCTTCTCCTCTAAGTGCCATCGCATAACGTTAAAATGTTATCTACTTTAAACAGTGGCTGCTAATGCAGGACTGCAGCTACCTGCCATAACTAATTACATAATCACAGCGCTTATAATAACAATCCACAGAGAACATGTATGTTATTACTGTCAAGCAGATCAACGTCTCGAAAGAATTCTCCAGCGCTTGTGTATACTGAGCTATTTTAGTCTCCACAATCAGACTGATTGATGTTAGGCTGCAGGGCTGAAACAGGCCTCTGCCCTGCACCGCGCAGCTTTAAACAGATAAGCACGGAGATTGCGTAGGCCTCTGCTCTTATCTCGAGCAGGAAGATGAACACCAAGAGGCCTGGTGTGCTATCAGGCCACAGATAAGTGCCCTCTGCCCCTGAAACAAAAGCAAAAAAACCTGGCTAGGCCAGATAGGTGAGGAGAAGAGCTGAAGCAGCATTACAGCATTCGAAATCCTAAGAGCTGGGTGAATGATCTGATTTCAGATTCAGAAAAAAAAAAAAAGCTCTTGTACATTTACACCGCTATATGAGTGTTTTATTGTTTAAGTTTTATTTACTACACTGTATTAGGTTTCTACTTTGTGTCCGAGAGTCACTTTTGTTCACACTACTTTACTTCCCGATGTCTTTTTATAACCTTATTTTTCATTTAAAGTGTGTTACTTCATTTCACCGTGCATTATGCAGACTTTGACTTTGTCAAACATTTGTATATGTAACATGTATTGTATATTTATAAACAGCTGTTAATAAATCTCTGATTTAATGCTGCATAAGGTAGTGTTTTATTCATGGTGCAGGCCATGTGTTAGATATACAGCACTGTGCAAAAGTTTTAAACACCCTTTTTTTTTTTTTTTAGTACAAACTTTGTTATAGATTTTTTTATTTTATGACTTCTACATTATCAAGTCAGCGTGTTTTCTAGCACAAAATTAAATGTTACAGAAAAATGTTCGTATGTCATTAAAGAAAGCAGCATATTACGTAAGAGACACTTCTCAGAGTGAAAGTCAAAGTCTCCAGAAGAACTGTGGCTGGTTCTGCAAGATGCTCAATAAAACTTACCAGCAAATTTCCTTATACAACTGCACAAATTGTACCGGAGACTACTATTTTTATTTTAATTTAAATATTTTTGTCACACCAAATATTGACTTTGTTTCATTTACTACTGTTTACTGCTCTTTACGGTATTTTTTTTAAATGTAGAAACATTTAATTTCATTATTTTGAAGGCATCTTTGCTCTACAGCATTTCTTTGCATGTGCCTAAAACTTCTGCACAGTGCTGTATATCATTTATAGAGCAACAGTACAATATGTAAATGGCCTATAGTCTATTCTATAGACATAGTCTTTTTACATATTGTACACAGTTTATTGTTGCTTTAATAAACAACTGTGTTATAAATCGAACACATGTCCCACAAGACCTTGGAGACAGAAGGTTCTATCTGATAATCTCTGATTTTAAGATACTGAGCCATAAAGTTCGACCCTCGATGTGGTATAGCAACTTTTTTTTTTTCTTTTTTTTACAATAATCATTACAATCATGTTTAAACCCTCTCACATACCGGAAGGTGACCGTTTTCAACAACAATCCAATATAAAGGTGTCTTAGTAAGATGCTGGGCCACTATGAGCCATGAGATTAGCTTCAAAGCTCTGGAAGTCTCTGGAACTGTACTGGAAAGATGAACTCTTGAATATGTTCTTCCAACAAGTATTACCTCAATTAGTGTCGCAATGATGGTGATAGGGAGCGCTGTCTAACACGTCACTCCAAAATCTCCCATGGGTTGAGATCTGGTCAGTGTGAAGGCCGAAGCGTATGATTTACATCATTTTCATACTCATCAGACCATTCAGTGAGGCCTTGTGCCCTGTGGATAGGGGCGGGGTCAGCCTGGAAGAGACTACGCCCATGAGGATGGAATGTTTCAATGATTGCCAGTGATTCTTCCCTCTAAGGGGAACAAACTGTCAGCAAAATGACCGTCACAGCATAACAGAACCACCGGTTTTCCCTTTTTAGAGATAAAGCTTTTTGTGGAACATGGTAGAAGGGTGACTTATCTGTGTCATTAACAGCCCTAGTGATGGTAAAAACTGAATTACAGAAAGAAAGAAAAAGAAAACATTTTTTAATTTTCTGGTGCTAATTTTTAAACATGTTGGGTGATTAATACTAAATTTATTTTATGTAGGAAAGATGAGAATGTTCTAGAAATGCAGCTGTTGCGCTGTGCTAGTTGAAAGTGTAGGCAGGGCACTGTATGCCTGTATTGTGGAAGGCACATATCATGCCTAGCCTCAACAAAAAGCATCATTTGGTCTTGAGTAGCATAGTTCTCGAAGCTCAGGTTACAGTTGTGCTCATAAATTTACATACCCCTTGCAGAATCCACAAAATGTTCATAACTAATAAATAAATAAATGAGGTATTATAAAAATTGCATCGTTTTTATTTAGTGCTGCCCTGAATAAGTTATTTCACATGAGAGATGTTTACATATAGTCCACAAGACACAATACTAACAGAATTTACACAAATGAACCAGTTCAAAAGTTTACATACGCTTGATTATTAATACTGTGTGTCGTTACCTGAATAATCAACGACTGTTTTTATGTTTTGTGATAGTTGTTCACGAGTCTCTTGTTTGTCCTGAGCAGTTAAACTGCCCTCTGTTCTTCAGAAAAATCCTCCAGGTCCTGCACATTCTTTGCTTTTCCAGCATCTTCTGCATATTTGACCCCTTTCCAACAGCGGCTATATGATGTCGAGATCCATCTTTTCACACTGAGGACAACTGAGGGACTCGTACACAACTATTACAAAAGGTGCAAACATTCATTGATGCTCAAGAAGGCAGCACGATACATTAAGTGCCAGGGGGATGTAAACTTTTGAACGGAATGATTGGTGTAAATTGTTATTATTTCATCTTCTGTAAATATCTTATGTAGCTTATATAAGATCAAATTACACCAATCATTCTGTTCAAAGGTTTACATCGTGTGTAAACTTTTAAACTGGTTCATTTGTGCAAATTCAGTTATTATTGTGTCTTGTGGACTACACGTAAACATCTCTTATGTGAAATAACTTATTTAGGGCAGTACTAAATAAAAATTTTAAAAATGCAATTTTAATGATCCTTATTTATTTATTTATTTTTAATTATTAACATTTTGCAGATTCTGCAAGGGGTATGTAAATTTATTAGCACAACTGTTTGGTGTTTAAACAGTATCTTTAACAGAGTGTGAGGATTACCATGGTTGTATATGTAACCTCTCTCTTGCGAGTATTATCTCACAACCACATGTGGTACTCCTCTTCCCGACAGAAACAAAGGTGTCCCCTTAATACCGTCCTTTTGATGTTTAAAAGCAGCACGGGTCTAATTTCTAAAGTTAAAGAGATCTCGTAGGAGCTTTCTATCTGAATGGCTCAGTGAAGGTCAAGAGCACTATCATCTTGTTGATTTGGTGTAGGGCTGATTATTTGGAAAGGTCACGGGCAACACGACTCTGAGGAATAACCGACTGTCCGCTTAAATGCGCATAAAGAAGCTGCAGATGAAGAAAACGACAAAAACGCAATCTCAACCGCTTGCGCACGCAGGCCTCCTACAGATTTATAAGTGATTTCTATCGAACATGCAAATGTCACCTGCTGTTATCCTTCTTGTATTTGTTACAGTACGATATTAAGAACGCAGAGGCCAGTCTCAGACATTGGTGCCATCAGTCACATTCCTGCTGTCTGTGTCATGGCCCATTCATGCCTGGCCTAAATGTCACTGGGTGAAGTAGTGCTGCGATTTCGATTTGTTCGAGATCAGGTGATGAAGAATGGCATGCTTTATCACAGAGGAGAGAGAGCACGGGTCTATTTTCCTTCACGACTTGGTGATGTACTCCTACATTGCAATCAGAAAAGAAATCAAACTACCCACCTAACATTTCTAAAGAGTTGTTGCGAGATGTAGCACATCGCTGCAAGCCAGTGTGCCACTGAACAGATAAGCTTTGCACACTTCACATCTGGTTCAGATAGCGAACAGCTTACGAGTGATGGTGTGATTTCGGCTCTCATTTGGTGGCGAGTTTCTTAAAGAGCTTTGTGAAAAATGTAATAAAAACACGATCTGATCGAGTACACGAGTAATACTCCGTTACGGGCATATTTTCCGAGAAAGTCATGGGTTGGTGAGGAGCGTGATGTCATCTTTAACTAACAGCACAAGCTTTTTTGCAATGACACGATGTTAAAATGCATCTTTCCAGCAGTAGCTATTGTGAGTTTAACAACCATGTAGCTATAAAGCAATGTTTTTGGTGGAAGATTTACAGGTGGAAATACAGGGATGGACAAATCAGTAGCTGGGTGCCTGTTTCGCACATTACATGTCCAGGCTATCAGTTTGTTGGGGTTTGTTGGGGTTCTCAGAGAACTACAAATGAACACAACATTAGGAATAAATAGCTGAATTTTGAAATGAATTTAGCATAACGTTAGCTCGCTTACTAGCAAACAGGAACTCTTTAAAGGTTAAGGAAAAGAAATTAGGTTAAATGAAGTGTCACTAACCTTGGTGTATTCTGCAAAAGCAGTGAGATATGTTGTTTTAGCGAAAATAGTATTAACTGCTGCACATACATTACTTACGATACTTCTGTTTAAATAAATATAGCGGCATATACATCGGCGGTATTTTGAAGCTTTAGTATCGTGTTACTACCGTAGTACCGGCATACCGTGCAACCCGAGGTCAAACACGTTTTAGCTAAAGTCAACTGACGTCCAATCGTTAATTTCAGTCTTCTCACCCTGCTTTTGAATCGAAACATGCAAATATTTTCTTTTCTTTTGGACAACATATTTTTCCAGTTAGGCTGTATGGAGTGTGTGTAGATAATAAATGTCACCCAAATGGCACAATTATTCAGTACCATGAAACAAAAAGGATGGGATCGATCAGACATCTAAAGGTTTCTGTTCTGTGGTTAATCTGTGAAACAGTGCTTGCTATTCCTACTTCAAATGAGGAAGGTGCGTTTACCTCTTTGATTGGTTGTATTAGAAAAAAGTTCTATCTCAGGATGAGGATTAGGGATTAGGTACCAGGAACCACCTTACATTCACTTTCACCCATCCCTGAGCTTGGATTACTGATTTGTTTTATTCTAATCAGCCACTGCGGGTATCAAATCAGGATGAGAGTTGATATTTCCGGCACGTTTTGTTAGATTCAAAACCAACTGGAACAAACTAAGCGCAGCACAAAGCAAAGCACAGACAGAGCAGCCTTCATTCACGCTGGAGTGGAAAATTGCACTGTAAGCACTGGCACTGGTGCAGCACTAGTTGCATTTTCTTCATGCCAATTACAAAGCCAACACCCATATACACGTGCACCTACATGACATCTCCTGAAAACACGCCAAACTAACAACGGTTTATTAGGATGGATGCAATGGAAACAAACACCGGTGGTCTAAAAAGTGGCTCTGCTTGTTAAGGGAAAAAGAAAAAAAAGTCGAGGACTGTTCAAAGAGCACCGTGCGACATCTGGCTACAGAATCTTTGAAGATCGTGCCTCTTCCTGCATGCTGGTTAAATGTGTGGCCTCTCCGGAGGCTGCCTGATGTGGCCTGCTCTGGTGTGTCCCCATAATGCTACAGTATGCCTCATCAGGAGCCACCGGGCTGCTCTGCTTCAGCTCCTCTGAGAAACTCAAACACGTGCAGGCCTCTTGATGTGTGTTAGCCACAGCTATAAAACAGGCTCTTTACTACTGTGTCCACAGCCATTGGGAGACAAAGTTTAAATGCTGTTAACTTTGTAATTAGCACTTTTTCCGCCATTTGAGGTTATGTGGCCCTGGCTACGAGTTTGCCTGTGAATTTCTCTCCAGACTCTTTATACACAAATGATAAGAATACAGTCTGTAAAACAGCAAGATTAGCTTTTAAAGTCTATCCATAATATGTCATTGTATTTGGAACACACTCTGCGTTTCAGGTCGCCAGAGCGGAAAGTTCAATTCAAACAGCACATGAGCGCTTCTTATCCTCTGATGAGATTAGTCAAATTGGATATTACGAAAAGTGTACGAACGAGACAAAAGCATCATACAAATCAGCACAGAAATTACCCTGACGGAATGTCCATTATGCTCTGAGGCTTTGTTTAGGCTCGTCCCGCTCGCTTTCCGCCTACAAATCTGTTTCCATTGAGAAGAATTTTCCAGAGCAGTCAGTGAACAACAACAGTGATATTTTTGTGACCTTACAGAACTCATAACTTTGAACATCACAGAGTACAGACCTAGAAAATAATAAAGCCGGTGTTTCCCCTCAAGTAGTTTGAACGCATTGTTGGTGAAAAAGACGGCTAATTTAGCAGACGGAGAAGTTGTTTCTTCACTGGCTCCTTGCTAAACAGGAAAATGTAATATGCATCATGTTCTTAGGCTTTCAAAATGCATGCTTTTACACTGTTTATTATGAAAAAAAAAACAATTTCACACACAATTAAATTCTATATAATTTCTCCAGCGTCTCCTCCAATTAAAAAAAAAATAATAATAAAAAAATACTACGATTATATTGGCAGGCGTTAAGCTCGCCTTTCAGAAGGTCACGGTTCATTTACCAACATTTAGTCACAGAGACTGGACATCTTATATAAGCCCATGCTGGCACCTTTTGATAACACACAAAACTGGTCATTAGAGAGGCGGTGACTCCCATGATGGGAGAGTTCCTCTCAGTCATGACATAATGTGCTCACTCATGAACAACAGAGATGAGAGAAGCCTGGAAATTGTATTTACAATAACTTGAGCCAAGGAAGAGTGAAAAACTAAAAAGAAACCCAGCAGTCATAACGCATTTTTTTTTTCACCTTGAATTAGTTAAGAAATTTGAAAATGTATATAATAGTGGCAGATGGTTCCACTCCTCTCAGCCAAGATCAGGAATCTGAGACTACAGTGGGCACCTGTAGAAGATGAAGGTCACCTAGTCTTTTCCAATCTTCAATCCTCAGATTTTTTTAAGCAATCCGAGATGCTTTTCTGCTCACCACGCTTGTATAGAATGGTTATTATTTAAGTTACCAAAGAACCAGTCTGGTCGTTCTCTTCTGACCTCATCTCATCAACAAGGCCCACACAAGGTGTTGTTCATTTAAATACAAATAAGAAGGATAAATAAAATTGCATTTTGTTTTTTTATTTAGTGCTGCCCTGAATAAGCTATTTCACATAACAGTAGTTTACATATAGTCCACAAGACACAATAATAACTGAATTTACACAAATGAACCAGTTCAAAAGTTTACATACGCTTGCTTCTTAATACTGTGTGCCGTTACCTGGATGATCAACGACTGTTTTTATGTTTTGTGATAGTTGTTCATGAGTCTCTTGTTTGTCCTGAGTAGTTAAATTGCCCGCTGTTCTTCAGAAAAATCCTCCAGGTCCTGCACATTCTTTACTTTTCCAGCAATTGACATTCATTCATTCTCAAGAAGGCAGCACGATACATTAAGACCATTAAGGGGTATGTAAACTTTTCAACAGGATGATCTGTGTAAATTATTATTGTGTCTACTAGGAAACGTAAATATCACATGTAGGGCGGTACTAAATGAAAATTTTAAAAAAATATTTTTAAACAAAATAATTTACACTGATCATCCTGTTCAAATGTTTACAGCCCTACATTCCTACAAAAGTGTACATTTTTTCTGAAGAACAGTGGGCAGTTTAACTGCTCAGGACAAACAAGGGACTCATGAACAACCATCACAAAACATAAAAACAGTCGCTGATAATCCAGGTAACAGCACACAGTATTAAGAATCGAGTGTATGTAAACTTTTGAACTGGTTCGTTTGTGAAAATTCAGTTCTTATTGTGTCTTGTGGACTATATGTAAACATCTGTTATATGATAGCTTATTCAGGGCAGTACTAAATTTAAAAAATGCAATTTTTATGATCCTTCTTATTTATATATTTTTTTTAAAATTATTAACATTTTGCAGATTCTGCAAGGCGTATGTAAACTTATGACCGCAACCGTAATTTCTGCTTCTTTTTTTTCCCCACACCATTCTGTGTAAACCCTAGAGACTGTTGTGGGTGAAAATCCTAGATGATCAGCAGTTTCTCAAATACTCAAACCAGATCGTCTGACACCAACAAATGCTATGGTCACAGTCACTGAGATCACATTATTCCCCATTCTGATGTTTGCTGTGAACATTAACTGAAGCTCGACCTGTATCTGCATGATTTTATGCATTGTGTTGCTGCCACATGTATGAGGCACGATTGGTTATCTGTATAAATGTGAAGGCGTACAGGTGTTCCTAATAAAATGGGTAGTAGGTGAGGTGTATATAACAAATTATGTATAAAACTAGTGCCTCTGTAATGACTCCCATTTGTAGAACAAAATGTAATCAGCCCATAAATGATGAAGCAATAACTCTTGCGATGCATACGTGGTTGTGATTTATTAGAGTCGTATTACTATTATTCAGAATCTCAATATCAAATTTACACTTCAACTTGAACACAATATTGAGAATCACTTACCGTGAAGGCAAATCTTGCAAATGTAGCCTTTCTATTCAAACCTATGCACCTTAGACTTTACATATAAACTTGTTACTTTGTGCGTATCAGCAGCTTGTTTTACGATTCAATTGAAATAGGATAAACAACCGTATCAACTAACTGAAGTGATTAATCAAGGCATTAAATCTCATTTCTTGTAGCTGCAGTGCGGCACTTAAAAATATCAAATCGCTGAGTGAAATTTTCTGAAGATGAACGCTCGCTGAACATTTTGGATCAGTTTCTTGCTCTGAAATCTAATAGCCTCCGAGATAAATGTGATGCCGAACACTACCCACAAACTTTTCATGAATTATTCAAAACCATCTGCTACCCAACTGGAGCTGAAAAGGGGATTTGGGGTTACTCAGAGTCTTTGTGCTCCTGTTCATCCTGAGGCCACGATTCCCTTACACTCAGGCTCGGCTTTACTGTTAATGTTTTATAGAACTAAATGCTTTGATACTGCGGGTTCTGGGTTGTCACGAAGAACTGCAATCCACAAAGATATGTAGCATGTAGCCAGGATTCACACGGACACACACAAAGGTTGAAGGCCCTCTGTGAATTTTAATCAAACAAAGTGTGTGTGTATATGAAAACAGACATATAAAACACTGACCCTGGAATGACTCAAATGGCGCTCATTTGAGTCTGACATAAGCTTAAGTATTTGTCCAGACCATGTAAAACCAGGCCTTGGTTCATGGCAGATTAAACAGCCCAGAGAGATCCATGGCCAGATCTCCTCTAATAAAATCTGGGTGTTAAATAAACGACTCTGTGGAGCTTGGAGGGCCTGTGGTGCTCTAACTAGCTCTGGCCTGTCTTCAGTCGCTGCACAGCCTGTCTCTGTGTTTATGTTCGAAGCAGGGGAGTTGCCTTCATGACGATTTATTGACGCAAGATCCCCTTGGCTGTGCCTGCCAGCAATTAATCACGGCGGGAGAGGGGCTTGTTCAGGCAAAGGCCTGAGAAAAAGAGCGTAAGCTCGACAAAGCTTAAGCCAGGCATGAAACCTTGCAAAATCAGTGCAACACATGTTCTCTTGAGCCAGGATCACCACCCAACAAAAAGGCCTGCCTGCAATCTCACCAATACTGCAATTCTTCAAACAAAAACATGGATTTAATTGCAGAGCAAAGTAACTTGCACACAATTTAAGGCCCATTAAAAAGGAAATGTCTAAATAAATGCATGTATTGTTTGCATTTTAAAACATGTCTGTTCAGCTGTTGAGACAGCTGCCCACATGTGATGCAATCTGAAAACCCAGTCCAACTTTAACTGCTATAAAAACTCATGCTGGACACCAGTGAGTAATAGATCCTGCTGTGCTTCCTGCTCCACTTCCCACTGCTTAAGGCTTCTCTCTTGGAATTTGATTTAATGCTAATAATGCGAGCACTGATAGCTGATGGATGAGAGCAACTATTTCTTACGCACTGATAATGAAGCAGTGGGTAGCAGCTGCCTCACAGCTCCAGGGTCCTCGGGTCGATCCTAAGCTCGGGTTACCCTCTATGTAGAGTTCACATATTTTCACTGCATCCACATGGGTGTCATCCAGGTTCTCTGGTGTCCTCCCACATCATACTGGTGTCCCATCCTTGGTGTATTCCTGCTTAGTGTCCAGCATTCCTGGGATAGGCTCCGAATCCACTGGGACCCTGACAAGGATTAGGGTCGTTATAGTGCCACAGTGCATGACTGCCCTGAAAACCCTTTGGCTGTGTAATCTTCCACTGTTTCATTTTACAGTACTACCTCTGCTGCAACTCCTAATTCCTATTCCTATCCTAATTTTACCATACACAAGGTCTATCAAATGCACAGAGGAACATGGAATTGCCGACCACAGTTTTAAAAAAACAAAACAAAACAAAAAAAAAAAAACAACCATCTATTTTTGGCTAAGCAGTGTTGGACACTTTTTTTTTTGACTCAGTGTTTCCTCACAGCCACATTTTATGCTTATAATGGCAATGTGATAAATACTGACAATGTAAGAGATTTTATGTAAGTCATTCTCAAAGTATCTTTCTAAGTAAAGAAGAACAGTTAGGGGATATGTTCTTTTTGTTTGCTTTTGTTTTTTATTATTTATATGTACACAATGATGTCCATAGATGTACAAAGAATTTGTAACAAATTTATCCTTTGTTTTTTACCATTGGCTTGTGCTGTGTACCCTTGGCTTGTGTATCCTGACATAATTTGAGCACCAGAGGTCCACTTCCCAGTGATTTTCTTGTCCTGTTCCAAAATTGGTTTTTGGACTGATACTAGCCTGAAACTCTGAACTGGTAAGCCTGCCACCATCATGCATCTGTTGCTTCCCATAACTTAGCAACAGACTTAGCAACTTGCCAAGAGCAGATCGGTGACTAAGAGGATGTCAGTACTAGCTCTAATATCCAAACTGCATGGAAACTGTGAGAGAGACTGAGACATCCTTATACACAACAGTACTCTTGCTGGTTTTTCTTGGGTGGAGTATGGCATCGTATCTTGCTCTCTAGACTGCTAGGGAGCGGACCAACACATAATGATATAATGAGAGATGAGAATAATGACTGAAAATGAAAGTGATTAAAAGAATGTTCCAGTACAATGTGGCTTTTTGGCTCAGATGATGGCAAACTGCCCAGGATCATCTACTGCATGGTTATACAAGTGGAACCACCCAATAAATTTCAGGGCTAAACAATTGAAAGCAAAATCTATACCATGGAAACCAAAGCACACACATCTCAAGCCAAAAGCGCATGATTCAAATTCCCAAGGACATACAGGGCATGTATCCAATCAACACGGCAGACTCCAAAACAGCCGAAAGATCAGATAGCAGAGTACTATTATTACATTATGATTGAAGAAAAAAAAAAAAAACAGATATTCTAAGTTAAATCACTATGTAATGTATTTTTAGAGGACAATGAACAGGATCAATGTTTCAGCTTTTCAAACACGTCCACCCTATAAACAGTACTTATTTTCCAATGAGTATCATAATCACATATTAGGCTTCCTCCTGTTTTACAATCCCAATCAAAACAATGGTAGAACACTTTATGCATGAAAAAAAGCCCTAATTAGAACATGAGCCCATTAGTAATAAATGGAAACCCAGTTAACTTTTGAACTGAAAACTTTCCAACCATAAAAGGACAGAAAATGAAAAAAAAAAAAAAAAAAAAAAATAGATGATGCCCTAGAAAGTAAGCTGATAATACACACCAGGACTTTTTAACCCCAATACTGCTGTGCTATGAAGATTCTCAGGACTGGAACTGAGAACCTTGAAACTAATCATGAAAAAAAAAAAAGAAATGAAGAAGAAATGAAAAGAAACTTAAAGGTAAGAATTAGGAAAAAAATACAACTCTGAACATCAGCTAAAATGGTTAGATCTATACTGTAGTTCTCACATCTCAGTTCGATTTACTGAGGGAACTCAAATATATCCCTGCCAACATCTCCAGTGGTTTTATTCTACTAGATTTTATTTGATGAACATTTTTAACAAGAGACTTTTGCTGTGTTCAACTAAAGTTCTTAACTCAGATATTCTGACCTTTGATTAGAAAAACTTGGAATTCTTTCATACTCAGAAAGTCAGGAAGATGTCCTTAACCCCGAGTTCAACATATAAACTTAATGTCATGTCACACTGTCAAAAGTAAATAAAATATCACTTCACTACTTTAAATAAGTTTATTGTAGTGTTTACTTTGGACGAAGCAACATAGCCACATTAGTCGGTCAAATCGATAACACTGACCATACAGCTCACTGTTTTGAAAAGTAAATACATCATAAACTCAAGTTCACTTCAATGTTGGCTGGTTAGCTAAACAAGTTCAGACTTCCTGCATCTGACTCGTCAAATGCAGCAATTGTCACAAATCAGCTTTACAGAAATCTGGATGTAGATTTATCTCCCTAATGTGCATAACCAGAGGTGACAGTTACAGTGGAAAACTCTCTGAGATGACCTTAAGGGGAACCAGACTCAAAATGGAACCCAACCCATCCCCTCATAGTGAGAATATAAATCTTTACAGCACAGACCTGGAGAAGAATAAAGACTAACAGTACCAAATGATCTTGTTTTTTCGGCAACCCAGTGTCTCAGTAATAAGACATTGCCTGCAGAGTCGTCTCAACTAACCGACCCTGTGCAGTCCTGCTGCTCTGAAATCTCTGTTAGCATTCCTAATGCAGAGTAGCTGGGTCACTGGCTCTGTCATACATCATTAGTGCCAGGCATTCTGGGGCAGTAAAGCCTGTAGATTAGTGGCACTGACGTCAACCAGACTGCTCCAACTAGGCAGGGCCCACAAACTGGGACGCATAAAAGCCCGGACAGATAATGGGCTCCATGAACCAGCAAAGCAGCCACTGTTGAGAGGTTACATCTGCTCTCCATTGGCCTTATACCATGAGGAACTTTAGTTGGAAGCTAAAATTAAGGCAGAATCTCATAAGAACTGCTAGGAGCCACCACTGTGTAAATGCAGGGTCTTTAGAATGAGGCCATAAGTAGGACAATAAGCAGTGGCAAAAAGATGACTGCATGGCAGAGAGCGAGAGCATGGCCTGGGACTGAGTGTGAATGTTTGCAGATTTGGTGGAGAGACTGTAGAGATTGCAGGATTGCTGAACATGTGAAGAAATGGCGCCAAATCGCCAAAACACAACGCCCACAGGTGAAGCAAGAAGATCACGGCGTAATTTCAGTGTGATCTTTAAAGAAGATTAATTTTCACACTGTACGACATGATCCCAATAAAAATCTTGGCCAAATTTCATAACAGACTGCACGATCTTTTGTTCACCATGGCGGATTATACGATGAAGATCTAGCCATAGACCGGTGATTCCAGAACATCACTACATTCTTCTTACGTCATGAAACATGATTCGTTGTATAAACAGAAACAAGCTTGGAGAAAATATGTTTTAAAAGGAGAAGTGGTGTTTGGAGCCATTTGTGCATGGGTAAACAAGGAGGACAACACGGAACGTCCATTCTTCAAAGGAAATAAGGATTTTTTTTTCCTATCCGTTAGATTGGCAATTCACTGTATGATGTATGCACGTACATTGGTTAAATTAATTAAATGTGAGCAAGTCAGATTTTAAATGATCACTTGCTAAAACAAACATTTCATTTTGAGTTTCGAGTAATCCTAGGGGGCACAGTGGCTTAGTGGTTAGCACGTTTGCCTCGCACCGGGTTTTCTCCGGGTACTTCCCAAGTCCAAAGACATGAGTTGTAGGCTGATAAGCATCTCTAAATTGTCCACAGTGTGTGAATGGGTGTGTGAATGTGTGTGCCCTGCGATGGGATGGCACCTTGACCTGGGTGTCCGATGCCTTGTGCCCCGAGTCTCCTGGGATTGGCTCCAGGCTTCCCGCGACCCTGTATAGGATAAGTGGCACAGAAAATAGATGGATGGATGGATGGAGTAATCCTATGCTGTCCTCCAATTAGTGGCTTTTGGACAAACGTCTTGGCAGCATTCACACTCTGAGATTTTAATCGAGATTTTGATTGCAATGGCACTTAATCATGCGTATAAACACATTATACGCTCTGATACCACCGATATCAACTCATGACCAAAGCATTGTTTTACGATATGCGATCTTTCATTTCGGTCCGAAAATCGTAGTGTAAACCCAGTTTAACTCCGAGAAGCTCCCGTCGTGGTGGGGTTTAATGAAAACAGTATTACTGCTGCATTAGACTCGAGGCCACAACTTGTAATTCGCAACCTCCAACCAGGAAAAAGTCAAAGAAAACGCCCCCTCAACTCATTCCTACTCGTCAATTGGGGAAGTCTTCTCAACCGAGTTCTTTTCCAGTTTTTGCAGTGACATCTATAACACCGACTATACAGATAACTATTTGAGGAAGAAAATATACATCACTAGTCACAGATAGATAGGTAGCTTGTTGCTAACAATAGACGAACATGAAGGGGTCCACGCTTTTTTTTCCCCACTTCGCGTGCTGTACGCACCAAGGTCGGAAACGTCATTCTGACCTGTGAAATACCGCTTACGGGGTAAGTCGAATGCAGCATAAGATTCTGTCATAAGATTTTCAGCTTTGCATAATCAGTAGTACAATAGTACAAAACCAAGCTTTAGAAAACACCCCGAAGAGATTTTCATCTACTCATGAACAAACTTGCCGTAGCATTATGAAACATTATTATAATGGTGTCATTACTCTCTGCGGCTATAAACGGCTGACAAGATCACGATTTCTTGAAATCCATGAGAAACCTGCTTTGCAAAAACTCTCCGAAATGAAATGTATCAGTACTTTGGGGGATAAATTATTCTCTCGTGCATCTTTCGAATTTTAATGAATGCCATTTTCTTTGTTTACTTCTGTTTGACACTATACACACACACACATATACTGTATGCTTTGAGTATTTGGGAAGCAAATATAGAGAAACCAAAGACATTCCAAAAGAAAAACATCGCTCAAGGATAAAATAACAGCAAAGGCATGTAATATCAGCCACAGGTGCATAAACAAAAAAGCCCTTTAAGAAGGCTGCTCTAGTTTCAGCCTTTCACCAACTGGCCATGTGGAGCGTGTGGAGTGTACAGGCACTGATCACTTCTCGGTTCATTCTAGTAAGGTTACTTTACAGAACTGCAATGTTGTTGCGCTTTCCTGCCCTGTTTACTTTTGCCTACAGGGGGTTAACACATAAGTGTGTCCCTAGGGTCATGGTGCAGCTCTAACAGACCATGCTGAATACGTTCAGGGCAGAGGAGTAACTCCTAAACTGGAATATTCACCGCAACAGCGCTGAAGATGCACAGACACTGATGGTGTTATCGGGTATCGGTCTGATGAACAGACCAGTCCGTACAGTTTTTTTTTGTCATTGTTGCGGCCAAAAATGCTTGATTTGGCATTTTTGGTTTTTTGTGATTTTTTTGCGGAAAACTACTTGAACTGGTGAAACTGCAATTGCACTAAATTGTTTTGCACGCTCTTTCACAGTGATGTTTGTTGATAAATGAGACCTTTTAGTTGTACTCATGTTCAATGCACGTGAATCGAAGAGGGCTTTGACTGAATACGTGTTGTGATGACGTCACATGACGCATCTTGGCCCAAATCTGCTGAAAATCGGTGGTAATTTTTGACAAATTGCAAGCTCCTCTGAATATTGCAGAGTTTGTTTGATTTTGCGTTCATTTCTGCAAAGGGACTGACAGACGTCACAAAAAGCACAGCAATCCGGACGTCTTTCATGCTCTGTGAAAATATCTGTGAAAAAATATGAGGGGCTACAGCACCTTCTACAATACAAGTAACCTGATAAAACATCTTAAACTCGGCACAAGGAGTTCGTTACTAGCAGCAAACACTGGCTTAGAAAGAAAAAATGTCTACAAACAACGCTAGTTGAGCGAAAAGAACAGCTCCTACTCAGTATGTTGCTCTTGACGATCAGCCACTATCAGTTATTGACACTGAGGGATAACGACGCAATGAAAACAATGAAACATTCTTGAGTTACAGCTGTAAAAAAAAAAAAAAAAAAAAAGTAAGTGCTTTTTTAACAACATGAAACAAAACCCACTTTCCACTGCAACCCTACTCGTTCCAACATAGCAAATCTAATTTGTTTAAAATGAGACAACTAGCTAACGGCACAAACAACGAGCCTAGTGTAGATTATGTGCATGATCACACGTGTGCGCTTTTTCATGGCTTCTATGTAAACCAGGGAAACATGAACAGAACTAAATAGCATGTTCCGTGACATCCTGGACTGATTAATAATAAGTAGGTTACTTGTTTCAGTGTCGCGATACCACACCAAACAAAAGTAACATCCTAAGAATTCCTGTATTTACATCCAATCTCACAGAATCAGGGAGTTTTTCAAGAGAGCTCATGAAGTACAGACCGAGCCAAAAAGATGACATGGTTTATTTTAAATCCATGGTAACTATCTTCATAATACCTTTTAGTCTTATCTGGGGGTCACGGTTACCTGCCCACAGATCCATTTCACAATGTGGCCATGAAACAGAAGGGCAGAGAGGGTTACCTGAGGTCGGTGATGTCCTTTTCTAACTGACACACTGTGAGCTCAAAATTACAAGCATCACAGATTAGCAAAGAAACATTACATTGTGCAAAGAAACAGAACTAAATTGGATTTATACATATCGGCACTGAAGCAGTATGTACTTGCTTGGGGCCTGGCTTCTGTGAATAATTTCACCTGGATGTTGCAGAACTGCTGCTGCAATCACTGTCCTGTTCTCAACCCAAACTGCATTTTGAGTCTGGTTCCTCTCAAAGTTTCTTGAGATGATATACTGATTCACGAGCTAGGGAGCTGATCGAGACGCACCTGATGAGAAAGAAGAAGAACACTCTGAAACTCTGCGGCAAAAATGTGACATGGTCTTCAAATAAACACCATCATTGTTAAAAGTTTTCTAAGCTTCGTTTTTGCTAATCATTGTTTATGAACGTGCTGCCAGAGTTTTCTTTTATGCTTTCAAGCTTTTCGTTTACGCTTCACAAGGTTATGTTCGCCTTTCTGGCACAAACATCTAATATGGGTGGGGCTTAACAGCGATTTACTCTCATTGGCTAGTGAGATTTGGATCGACGGCTCAAGTGTCCAGCTGAGGAGGAGGACAATGATGATGATGACCCTCCGTGCCGCTCCTGAGAGCTCACCTTGAAAAAATAGTCGTATGAGACTACCCAAACCTCAAATATTAATTACGAACTAATACACTGGCTAAATAAGTAAGTAAGTAAGTAAGTAAGTTCCACTACAAGGTACAAATGCTATAACTATACAGAAAACTGCATCCAGAGCGCGCTCCAAAATTCAAAGTCTCTACTTCCTGGTCAGGGAGCTGTCGACAATGAAAGTAAATCGCTGTTAAGCCCCGCCCCACGTGAGATTTGTGCTGGAATGGCGAACGTAAACTTGCGGAAAGAATTCATAAACCATGATTGGCGAAAATGAAGCTTAGAAAACTTAACAAAGAATGCTGTTTATTTGAATACCATGTTACATTTTTGCCACCGAGTTACTGTTTCCAGTGTTTTTCTTCTTTCTCAATGTATCCTTTGTTCGTTTCTTGAAATGTTAGGTTCAATACTTTTGGCACAAATTTAATTCCACATAATTCACGCTTAAACAGTGTCTGGAAAAGTGTTCAAAGCAAGCGGTTTCATCTGTTCGGACATTCCATCTTACTGTACATTTCTACCAAGCAGTAACGTTTTTGACATTTCTGATATACTATATGTATCAGGATATATTTGGTAGCAAACTATCTGCCAAACAGTACTGAGGTTTTAAAAAACAAAACCTGTGAAAAGTTCAATAATACTTTTACTTCATGCCTACAAAAATAGTTTGAAAAGAAGGGAAAAATAAAAACAAGCATGCAAAGAACTGTAACATTTTAGATTCTTTTTTTTTTTTCTTTTTTTTTTTAGGATATAGTACAAACGTTTAACATCAAATCAACTCCAAATCAACAATTTGGAATTGTTATAAAACTTTAGAAAAGTATATTGTGCCATAATTTATCACAACATTGATATTATCTGAAAATTTAAACTGCCCAGCCCTATACTCAACAGAGCAGCAGGACTCCTGCAGCTGACAAACTGAACTTTCAGTCTTTACTGTAAAAGCCGACAAAACAGTGGAGTTTAGCTCAGGGACGCTGTAAAGCAGCATTTAAAGGCCGCTCCTGCAGAGATGTGCACATAGCTCGACGTGACAGAGGCATGACTCAAAACAAGCACAGCCTAACAATGTCCACAATGGACTCATCCTTTCAGTGAGTAATGAGAACAAACACCACTCAGGGTCTTATTCCCGAAAACAACTACGAGAAAAAAGGAGAAGCTGAATGTATTGTTGAGCTGAACTGATATATAAAGAGAAGAAAAGGCAAGAGTGAGAGCGCATTGCTTACAGCGATCTCCTAAAATAACCTCCCTCTTTCTCAGAGATGACAGTTGGCTAAAGGCATCCTTGGCAAAGGTGCAGAGACAGATCAGGCACAGACATTTGAATGAGAATCAAAAGGATTTTCTGGCACTGCAACTCTCAGCCCTTAAGGTCCGCCATGCGCCATTCCCGTAGCTGAGACGGCCGAGCGTCCTCGGCCAAGGCAGACTGGTTTGTTAGGAGGGAAATCTGGATCCCGAAAAGTCCTAACTGAAACCGGAGCCTGTCTGATACTGCTGCTTTGTGTGTCGTACCCTCGGTGCTCAGGAGATGATATTACAAAAACATAACAAATCAACTCCTCCTTTAGGAGAAGCGAGGGAATATTCCACACACACATCTTGTATTTCATTCCTGTGAAGCCCATGCCAGTGAGAGAGAGGCTGTATTTGCAAATCGAGCCTTATTTCTACATTTTTAAGTCTTAACTGTTTACATTTGTGTTTGGAAGTGATCTGCATGTGCCATTAGTGTCACATGAATGCACATCTGCCCTGCAACCATTTTCAAAATCAACATTATGTGCATGGTTTGCATGCGCCATGTAAACCAACAAAAAAAAAAATAAGTAAACATTGCAAAACATTCCATCATTGCAGTAGCAATAAAATAAACGAGCCATTAGCACAAGATTTCACTGCAGAGATGATTTATTCTAGATATTAGCTGCCAGCTCATCACTATCAGGGAAAGAAAGGCAGGAAAAAAAAAAAATGGCCAGATGTGTGACTTGTCGTTTTTTGCAACTATTATTAGCATTTCTGTGCGGGAGAGAAGCGTGTAACTGAATACAAATACATCGTTTGCACTGAATAGATAACGTGTTCTGAAAGGATACAAATACAGATACGAACAGGAGCAGTACAATTTGTACTTTGTTTATCTGTCCGTTTTAGAAAGCTTTTTTTTTTTCTTAAATCTAGTTGAGCTTTGGATCCTGCAGGACGCAGGCTTTTACTTTCATGCAGATCGCTTTCATTGGATTTTCAAGGGGTCACATATGAAGCTTGTGACACAAAGACTACATTGTGGGAAGCTTTTACAGCGTTTATTTATGACATGCTGACAGTGCTGCTACCTCTGAGGTTTTCCCTAGTGTTTCCAAAAGCATAGTGATAGAGATTAACGTTAATTTCTTTATTTTTTTTAAAGAAAGAAAGAAAATAAATAAATCAAATAAATTTATAAATTTAAAATCTATGTCCTGAATTTATATACTTCTGTAAAGCTGCTTTGGGACAATGTCCATTGTTAAAAGCGCTATACAAATAAAGTGAAAATAAGAACCCTTCTGGTTCAGGCCAGGCCCGCTGATACAGACGTGGGTATTTGGAGCAGTACATAGATACAGGCTACATCCACATTGATCCGGATAGATTTGAAAACTGCATTTTCGTTTTAAAACGCTTTCTGTCTACACTGTGGTGTTTTGAAAAGCTTTGCAAAAACTGCTCGTCCACACAGGAAACACTTACATCCCTATACTACGCATGCGTAAAAACGTAAGAAGCTTTGGCCTGCGTCATTTCCTTCAGGCGTTTATTTACTTTGTCTGTTTAACTTTGTACAAAGTGACGTTAATCTTTAACAATGCTATCAAATTGGGAAGCAGGCACAAAAACATGCAGTCATCCTCCAGGATTTTGAGATCGCAGAAATGAACGCAAAATCAAATAAGCTCCGCAGTATCCAGAGGAGCTTGCAACATTTCAAAACATGGATTCAGCCTTCTTCAATTCACGTGCGTCGAACACGAGTACAGCTAACAGGTCTTATTTACCAATAAACACTGCGAAAGACAATGCAAAACAATTTCGTCTACAAGTTTTCCAGAGGGGGAAAAGAAAAAAAAAGAAAAAGAAAAAAAAAAATTCCAAGTTGCATCACAAAAGTCTGAAATAAGCCGCAGCATTTTAAGTCGCAAAAATCACAAAATCCTGTACGGACTGTGCAGTACATCATCCACAATCTTGCTTGTTTTGAGTTCAATGGGTCACCTGACTCGGTCACCTGACTGGGTCACCTGACTAACAATATTTCAGTCCACACTACACCGCGAAAATGGCATTTTCAAATGTATCCACTTGGGAGTGTGTTTTCGAAAAGCTCCGCCTTCGCTGGACGAAAACATCGTCTCAGTGTGGATGGAAGGTCAAAACGTAGAGAAAAAGATACGCTTTCAAATTTATCCAGATTAATGTGGATGTAGCTACAGATAGAGGCACTGCATTATAAATAAACAAATACATAAATAAATAAATAAAAACACTGGGGCTCCTGAGTGGCACAACAGAAAAATGCTCACTATCATTGTGAAATTGTCCATTTGAATCCTGATGAAAGGATGTCACGAGACAACCATCCTTGGGGCATCCATGAGAGCAAAACTGTCTGTGCTCTCGGGGTAGGAGGGGCCTATACTTTCCCCCCTGTCGATCACAGTGACACTAGCCAATCGTGTGCGTCGGTGGGCTCATGTATGTGGAAGAGGGTGGATAGCACTTTTCTCCAAATTTGTTACATTGTCCTGTATGTCACAGCAGCAGTTGGAAAAAATGTGAATATCTTGGAGGAAGCACATGTTAGCCTTCATCCTCCCCAGTTGGTAGCCGTCATATGATAGGGTGGAAACTGGCCAGACCAAATGAAAAGATTTCACATTCAATGTGTTCTGAAAAATCCGATGTATGAAAAACAGACCTGAGACACTTGAGTCTGTGTAATGTCAATGTAGCTTGAAACATTGATTCACGTCATATTTCACACACACACATTTCTGCTCAAACAGGACAGAACCAAACAATTACAATCGGGTCCAGAGAAGCAGGCAGCTCTTACCTGGGTGACTGTGGGAACTCATTTCTGCTGCTGTTCTGTGTGTGTGTGTGCGCGTGTGTGTGTGTGTGTGTGCGCGTGTGTGTGTGTGCGTGTGTGGGGGGGGAAACAGGAAAGGAAGACGAAGGGGTCAGAAAGGAAACGTGTCCTGGCAGATGAGGGTGTGGAGAGGGCCTCACTGCTCCCCAGATGCCTTTGAGGGGAACACCATCCACTGGTTGCTGAGCCCACTGGACAAGAGAGACTGGTGTGGAGAGACAGAGCTCTCAGGTGCTCATAACGCCCCCTGATGGGCTAAATCCAGTCCCACCAATAGTCCTGCTTCTCTTCACTCCCTGGAACACAGAACGAGCACAAAAACGCAGAGGAAAAGTCAGGAACTGTGATGCTTCATACCGATAGCCCTACATAATGTGTGCATTGCTGTAAATGCCACCTCCGCTCACCAACACGAGTGCATAGCCATGACCCGCACCAGCAACAGAAGGCGGGTACGACACATTTCGACAGCGAACACGACTGAGCAGGAGTCAGCCACCCTCATAAATATGACACTGTTGATGTGCTTGTTATCACAGACTCCCATCTTTAGTAAAAGAGCGAAGAAAACCTGCAGCAAGTACAGCTCACTATGTCACACACGTCAATCATAACCGAGGAGCATACATGTGATTTCTACTGACTGCAAACTACCTGGACAGACAACAGATTATATTTCACTTCTTGGAATTTATGACTTTTGTTTCGAGTGTGCAAACAACAGTAGGCAAGTATGAACGGATGGATGGATGGATGGACGTGTAAATATGCATGCAAGTACGAATGTATGGATGGACGGATGGAGGGATGGATAGATGGATGCGTAAATATGCATGCAACTATGAATGCATGTATGCATCTATGGATGGATGGATGGATGGATGGACGGACAGACAGACGGACGGATGTGTAAATATGCATGCAAGTATGAATGTATGGATGGATGGACGGACAGACGGATGGATGGATAGACGTGTAAATTATGTGCATGCAAGTATTAATGTATGGATGGATGGATAGATGGACGGATGGATGTGTAAATATGCATGAAAGTATGCATTAAAGAATGTTCGTACACATGTATGCATTACTGATTGAAAAGACAGACAGAGCTGCCATTTCAAAAGACAGACAGATCTATAGTTTGAAGACAGATGGGCAGATTTGTCATTTAAAGACCCAAACAGAAAGACAGACAGATATGCAGTTAGAAAGACCTGAAGAGCAAGCAGACAGCTCTCAAGATATGGTACATAAAGGGACCTAGAGCAAACAGACAGACTGGTCATTGAAGACCAAGACAAACAGACGGATCATCTGCCTTGGTCTTCAATGACCAAAAGACCCAAACAGACAAATATGTTGCTTGAAACCAGAGACAGACAGGCAGATCTTTCACTTTAAGATTAGGACAGACAGACAGACATGTTGCTTAAAGACCAAACAGACAGACAGATTCAGTGGTCTCTCTCTGTTTTGGTCAGATCAGCAAGCAGACAGAAATGTCATTTGTGGATTGATACAGAAACAGAACTATCATTTAAAAACTGACACAGACAGACAGATCTGTCATTTGAAGAGTGAGACAGGCAGATGGACAGATCACTCATTTTCATACTGAGACACAGAGGATCTCTACTATCCTATTCATTATAGGGGCGGCTGTGGTGGTAGAGTGGGATGTCCACTAATCACAGGGTTGGCGGTTCGATCCCCGGCCCACATGGAGAAGTGTCCTTGGGCAAGACACTTAACCCCAAGTTGCTCCAAATGGAAGGCTAGCGCCTCGCACAGACAGACAGACAGATCTCTCACTTACACACTAAGAGAGACAGATCTCTCACTTGCATAGATCTCATTTGAACACTCACACAGACAGATCTCTCATGTACACACTCAGACGGACACAGAGACAGCTCCCTCATTTGCACCCTGAGACGGAGAGACAGACCTCTCATTTGCACCCTGAGACAGACAGAAAGACAGACAGATCGCTCATGTGCAGACAGACAGGTCATGTGAAGACAGGATCAATGGATTACAAGTGGATTGAGTTATGTTTGTACTTTATCAGAGTGGACATCCCTGACCCAACATGCTGGAGCCAGTCTCACAGCATAACCACATGTAATGAAGAACGGGCATCTCCGGTACAGTGCACGCAGACAGACAGACAGGCAAGGCTTAGATAGGTTACATAACACAAATATGGGCTGCTAAGAGAAGGGAGGAGTGTGCTCTGAGCCACAGGGATATTCCCCACACTTACACGCTCAGCTTTTCTTCTGATAAAGCAACGGGAAAGGGGAGTTCCTCTAGCAGAGCTCCAACATGAATGAAGGCTTAACTGCAACACAAGGCTAAACAGCCAAACTCAACAAATAGGAATCCGGCAGTGAAGGAGAGCCGAGAACTGTCTGTAACACTCTTTGGCAATGACACGTACGTAGATTTATCTAAGCACACTTAAGCACATCAATGACCTACTGGGTTCTGAGAAAGAGACATTATCTTAAAGGGGTTACGTTATCCCAACACACCTACAGTTAGTAATACAGTGAGTATTATAAGGTTCTCTCTGCCTCCAACCCCCAACCAAGTTTTGCATGTAATATAAATAATATATGTGCTATAACCAAAGCAGGGCAAATGAACTGGCTGCAAGCAATTAAAGTTCATTCTAGTTTAATGAGATGAGAGAAGAGTCGACTCTGGAGTTAGAAGCCAGTAGATTATTTTACACATGGACAGGTGAAAATTCTCTTTAAATCTGATTGATCACACTGATATGGACGTTTTCTCAGTCTTAATGGTATCATCCATGATATACCGGTACAATTCCTCCCCTTTTGATGAACTTTTCATCCCGCGATAATGAAGATATAGTTGATAACGTGTTTACGCATCGCCAACATGGGCATCTCACACACAGAACGAGAACAAGCATGGCGGAAGGCGGAGTTCCAGCCATACCCTTCCAAATGGTTCAGATACAGAAGTTCAGATGTGAATTAAACGTCTGATTTGTAAAGTGTGTCAAAACCCTGGATCAACAAAGGGTGGAAACATATCAAATTTGTTCCACCACCTCAAGCAAAATCACTGACCACTGTATGCTGATGTGACTTGTGGCCAAAAATATAGTGTTGAATGTTACTATTTTCATATCGTCATCTATATTGTTTCCGCAAAAAATACGTCATTTTGAGGACCCTGATGTGTCTTTCATCTGCTGCAGTAAGTTTCCTTGGCCGACCACTGCATCTACGGTCCTCAATGTTGCCCGTTTCTTTGTGCTTCTTCAAAAGAGCTTGGACAGCACATCTGGAAATCCCTGTCTGCCTTGAAATTTCTGCCTGGGAGAGACCTTGCTGATGCAGTATAACTACCTTGTGTCTTGTTGCTGTTATCAGTCTTGCCATGGTGTATGACTTTTGACAGTACACAGTCTTCAGCAACCTCACCTTGTTAGCTGAGTTTGGCTGTTCCTCACCCAGTTTTATTCCTCATACACAGCTGTTTCTGTTTTAGTTAATAATTGTGTTTTAAGCTACATATTGAATTGATGATCATTAGCACCTGTTTGGTATAATTCTTTAATCATACACCTGACTATATGTCTACAAAATCCCTGACTTTGTGCAAGTGTACCTAGAAGAATTGAAGCTGTTTTGAAGGCAAAGGGTGGTCACACCAAATATTGATTTGATGTAGATTTTTCTTCTGTTCACTCACTTTGCATTTTGTTAATTGATAAATATAAACAATTAACATGTCTATTTTTTAAAGCATTCTTACTTTACAGCAATTTTTCACACCAGCCTAAAACTTTTGCCCAGTACAGTATAATATACAAGCCCTGTTTCACTAATAAAATGCACAAAAATAAGAGCTCCCAGCTGCAGAAACTCTGACTTTGGACAGGATGTATAAGGAAAAATGCTGCCAGGAAACAAGCATTCCAGTCTATATCTTAACTCGGAATTCAACAGGGAGAAATCCTATCTGAAAACCTTACTATTTCTTTTACTTCTCCACCAACACATCATAAACCTAAACATAAGAGTTAGGATTTAATTATATTACAGCACACAGTAGGTCCTTGAAAGTATGAATTTGCCAGTGAAATAATTACATGCTCCAGGTCCTCACACTGCATCAGCGCATGGGGTGTATGCTTTACCATACTTCAACAAACACTTATTAAGGACTCATTCAACAGTAAAGCCTGTGTGTGTGTGTGTGTGTGTGTGTGTGTGTGTGTGTGTGTGTGTGTGTGTGTGTGTGTGTGTTGAGAGGAAGCAATCATCCACTCTAATGAAAGCAAACAGCACTCCCTACTAACGCTTCTATATAGAGCACACACACGGACAGAGGATGCATGTGGGCTGCTGACTTGAAAGCCATAGGTTTCATTTTCCGCCCAATTAAAAACAGCCTAAAGCTGATGATTAATTTCAGTCATTTTCAGGTTATGGCAAGAAAAACAGGCCAGAGAAGTTAAACCGAGTATAAACAACCAAAAGAGGTGGTCAAGACCAGAGACCAATCAACTCTTTGAAGCTGATCTGACCTCCCAAAATTCTGTAAACTGGATTGGATGATACTCATCTAATAATATGATAATACAATACATTACTATTATATTGCCTATTGTCTATATATTATTGTATTGTCATAATATACTTAATTACTCAATTACATAGTTTTGTTACATGTTTTTGTTAAAGTGCCAAGAAAGCAGTGGGCTATAATGAAAACTTCTTGCGTTCAAAAACATTTTATTCAACTTGTATTAACCAAAGTATTAAGAAGATAAGGGGAACTTTCTCCAAAACAATTAATGCTCAGTTACTAGTTACAGTTAATGACAACCTTCTTTTAAATCACTACCAATTTATAATTCAACGTTCCTTCCTTTGTACTTCATATTACAGTCATCTCCAGTATTATTGGCACTCCTGGTAAAAATGGGTAAAAATAGTTATAAAAAAAAAAGTCTTTGTGGTTAACTGGCTTACTCTCAAACTGAAAATATGAGAAGAATCTAACATTTTATTGGTGTAAGTTTATCCTAAGAAAATAAAAATATATTTAAACAAAATCTCACAACAATTGGCACCCCTGCATTCTGTACTTAGTGCAACCTCCTTTTGCCAACATGACAGCACTGAGTCTTCTCCTATAATGCTTGATGAGATTCTGAGAATTTGAGAATCTCTCCTGTTCAAGGACTTCGGTTCTCTATTGTGGACTCGCCTCTTCAGCTCACCTCACAGGTTTTAAATGGGGTTTTGGCCAGGGGAATGGGATGGCCATGTCAAAAGCTCGATTATGTGGTCAGTTAAGCATTTTATGTGGATTTGGATGCAGTTTTTTTTTTGGATTGCTGTCTTGCTCCAAGATGAAAGTTTGTAACTGCTTGGCAGTTTGTTGAGACCTGACCATCACACAAATAAGTGAGCCTTCCTCAAACTGTTGCCACAAAATTAGAAGCACACAATTGTATACAGTGTCTTTGTATGCTGTAGCATTACAATTTACCTTCATTGAAACTAAGAGACCCAAACCTGTTCCAGCATGACAATGCCTCTAGGCACAAAGCAGAGTCCATGAAGACATCATTTGACAAAGTTGGAGTGGAAGGAACTTGAGCGTCCTGCACAGAGCCCTGACCTCAACCCCACTGAACACCTTTGGAGTGAGCTGGAACAGCAAGACTCCTTGCCTGACCTGACCTGACCCCACTAACGTTCTTGTAACTGAATGAGCAAATCCCCACAGCCACTCTCCGAAATCTAGTAGAAAGCCTTCCCAGAAGAGTGGAGGTTATTATAACAGCAAATGGGGATTAAATCTGGAATGCAGATTTAATGTTCAAAAAAAGCACAAACGGTTAGGTTCCCACAAACTTTTGACCATATAGTGTTAACAAGTTTCCTAGATCCTTTGGGGGGATAAACAGCCCACTGATCACAGATTAGGTTGTTTGCTGTATAACATTTATTTTTAACAACAAACCTACAATAATTATTGGCTAATCTAGTACAATTTAAAAGAAACACAGCAAGGTTCTGGGCCAGCACAAGCTACCAGAACAGCTTCAAGTGTCAGGAACTATACTGGAGAGATGAACACCACATATTCTCTCGGTTGGTGATGGATGCTGTCTACTACGTCGTTCCAAAATCTGGGTTGAGATGTGGTGAGTCTGAAGGCCATAGCATATGATTTAGATTGTTTTCATCCTCATCAAAACCATTCAGTGAAACCTCATGCCGTGTGGATCATGAGGGCGGGGTCATTGTGGAAGAGACCACTCAAATCAGGATGGAAAAGTTTCATCATTGGATAAATAGGATAAAGATGGTGAGTGAGGAGAATTTTGCAGTGACCCTTTACTCTAAGGGGGACAAGTTGATCGCATACCAGCAAATTCAAATGGCATACAAATGTAAATCATGTTGCTCAGTATTACCAAGGGTTCAAGTGGGTTTCAGCACCAGCATGAGAAAGATAACTTCAGTAATGCTGAGTTAAGCTGGTGGGTTTGGAGGAAAGCATCTCTGGTGAGTTGCAGATGGAGGGAACAGCGTCTCTGGCTCGAAGTGTCTCTGGCTGTTCACTGAGGCCAGGTGGTGTAGATTAGATGTGCTGGAGTCAGCTTACTCCTACTGCATTAGCACTAGCAGTCAACACAACATCGCTCCGATCACACCATCCGACTATTAGACATGCTCACTCAAAAAAATGTCTGTATGTGGTCAGGAAATATGTTGGGAAGTTATAAATAAAATTATTCAGGGATGGTTAAGCTGAACAATACTGCCATTATTTTGTACTGTTGTCATAACAAAAGAGCTGTAAAAGAATCCAAGAACACTACTACTTTTTAAGTTCTCCAAGAAAAATGGATTTTCAGCGACTTTCATCTGATTATTAGATTGAAAATCACGCTGTCAGTTTCTGTTGATGGAGCAGATTTGCAAAAAAAATCTGCCTCAAAGCAATTTTTTGAATAATCAGATTATAGCAATGTTTTTCACTGAATTTTTTGGTGTTTCATCTTGCTCTAAGCCCAGCCAGACCGGTGTGTGTGTGTGTGTGTGTGTGTGTGTGTGTGTGTGTGTGTAGAGTCCCCTCTGAAATTACTGAATGGCAAAGCCAATTCTTTTGTTTGTGCTATACACCAAAGACATTTGGGTTTGAGATCAAAAGATGGATATGAGATGAGAGTTTATGAGTTCAGCTTTTATTTCCTGGTATTTACATCTAGATATGTTAAACAACATAAAACATAGAACCTTTTGTATCATACCACCCAATTTTAGGTGTGCAAAAGTATAGGAACAGATCAAGTAAATTAAATAACACTTCATATTTGTTTACATATCCCTTGCTTGCAATAACTGCATTAACCTTGCAACTCACTGACATCACTAAATTGCTGGTTTCTTCTTTTGTGATGCATTTTGGGCATCGGGAAACGCTGCTCAATTGAGTTAAGGTCTGCTGATTGACATGGTCAGTCTAAAGCCTTCCACAGTTCCCCCCTGATAAAGTCCTTTGTTGAGTTGGTATTGTGTTTTGGATCATTTATCTTGCTCTGTAAACTGGCAGAAAAAATGTTCCTGCAGACTTTTAAATTCATTCTGATGCTACCATCATGAGCTACATCATTAATAAAGATTAGTGAACCTGTTCCAGATGTAGCCATGTGAGCCCAAGCCATGACACTACCTCCACCATGCATGACCAATGAGCTCAGTTGTTTTGGATCATGAGCAGATTCTTTCTTTTTTCACATTTTGACCTTTCCATCACTTTGGTAGAGGTTGATCTTGGTTCCAGAACTTTTGTGGCTCATTTCTTTATTTCTTTGCAAATTCCAATCTGGCTTTCCCATTCTTACTGCTGATGAGTGGTTTTCATCTTGTGGTATGGCCTGTATATTTCTGCTCCCGAAGTCTTCTTTGAATGGTGGATTGTGATACCTTCACCCTTGCCCCGTGAAGGTTGTTTGTGATGTCGCTGACTGTTGTTTTTGGGTTTTCTTCACAGCACTCACAATGTTTCTGGCCGACCCATTCGGTGTCTGTTACTCAGTACACCAGTGGTTTCTTTCTTTTTCAGGACATTCCAAATAGTTGTATTGGCTATGTCCAATGATGTGCAATGGCTCTGATTGATTTTCCCTCTTTTCTCAGCTTCAAGATTGCTTTTCTCAGCAAGAAGGCTTGCTTTTCACCCATTGACAGCTCTCTGATCTTCATGTTGGCTTATCCTTACTTTAAACAGCAAGTGCAGCATTCACAGGTGAAACTGAAGGCTAAGACCAAGAGTAGATGTTTATGGTTTAAACAATCAGTCTAATAGGACACGCCTGGGTAACAAGAAAGTCACGTGTTCCAATATTTTTGCTCGCCTACAAATTGGGTGGTCTGATACAAAATGTGCTATGTTTTATGTCATTTACATTTACGGAATTTGGCAGATGCCCTTATCCAGAGCGACTTACATTTATTTCATTTATATATCTGAGCAGTTGAGGGTTAAAGGCCTTGCTCAAGGGCCCAAGAGTTGCAGCGCTGAGGTTTGAACTCACGACCTTCTGATCAGTAACCCAACGTTTTAACCACTGTGAGTGAGTGAGTGAGTGAGTGAGACAGAGAGAGAGAGAGAGAGAGAGAGAGAGAGAGAGAGCGAGCGAGCGACAGAGAGAGAGCGACAGAGAGAGAGAGAGAGAGAGAGAGAGAGAGAGAGAGAGAGACAGAAACGGCAATGGTGCACTTCTGACCTAAACAAACTTTCTGACATCACACACACCATGACAGGAAGCCTGTAAGAATATGGAGGACTACATACCGCAATATTAGTAATATTGTTATGTTCACACCTATTGAGCGCTAACTTAGATCAAAGCAATGATGAAAACACACATACACACACACACACACACATACACACAGTGAAATCGAAATCTGTGAAGCTGACAGGAGTGTAAAAGTGGTGTGTCCTCTAAAGGGCTTTCCATGTGTAAGTGCAAGAGCTCTTGTATTTACAACCACTCGACACTGCTTCAACATTCCAACTATTTCAGCCATGTGGCTTTTCCTGCACACACACACACAGCCTACCTAAATCCCCCCCACCCCTCAGCCACCCCTCAACCACCCCCCCACCCCCCCACCACCACCACGACGTGTAACAAAAATACACACAGCAAACAGATTTTTGCCCTTTAACCCCTTAAACTCTCAGGATCTGTCAGTAGCTCCAGACTTACATTCCTCACTCTTGTAACTACACACCTCTTCCATCAGCTTCACTGTATTTAGTGAATCATTTATAGCAGTTAGTGAATCATTTATAGTAGTTACTGAAATATCTGTAATAGTCGGTGAATTATTTGTAGTAGTTACTCAATCAATCATAGTAGTTACTGAATCATCTAAAATGGTCAGTGAATTATTTATAGTAGAGATGGAATTATTTATAGTAGTTACTGAATAACGTTAAGAAGTTTAAAGGGTTAAACAGATCCATGTAATTGCATACCAAAACAGTCTAAAGCTCTTATTTCCAGCACAAAAGAGTAGAGATTAGCAGAGAGCATTTCAAGCAAAACCATTTGCCATATTAATATTTTTCCAGCCATTATTCAAATGTGTAGCACTTCGGTTTCAGCTTTAGCTAGCAATGTTTGCACTGTACCTCATTTACATTGCTTTTTATTTAACAACTGCCACACTGAGCCCTCTGATAGCTGCAGCATTTGATTTTGCATTCAGTCAGCTTATAGTCAACGACTAACCCTCAGGTGGATGATGCACTTCTGATTGATACTCAGAAATGCCTAATTTATTATACAACAGCGGATTTTAACCCCCATTTTCTCTCAATTTGGTAATTCCATGCACTCGGAGGAAAGCGCAATCTGCCCTCTTCCGCATACATGAATGCACAGATGCCCACGATTGGCCAGTGTCACTGTGATTGACAGGGGAGAGAGAGTATGCTCCTCCTACCCAGATCAAGGCTGGCTGTGGCATCATCAGGATTCAGCCTGATTCAATCTATTGCAATCTTGGCAATAAGCCGAACACTTTTATGTTGCACTTCAACAACCTTGAACGTCCTTGAATGTTCAGAAATACATATAATACAAGTGCACAAAGTAACCTCAGAGATTGCAAGAATATGATGAACATTTTGTGAGCTCTAATCATTACACTTTTCCACCTACCGAATTCATTCTCAAAATGATATTCAGCTACATAACACTTCTCTCTCTCTCACTATAAATACCTCTATCTGGGATTTAAACAGCTAAAAACAAATTTGCACAGAGGAGAATGTGTGCCAAAAAGGGGGGCATGATGTGAAAATTAAACTGCCGAAAGTCGGTCAAGCATCCGTCGACTTTAAGGGAGAGTCACTGGGGGTTTGAGATGTGGGGGTTGAGACACGAGGGAAAGAGAAAAGGTTCCGTCAACCCCTGTCAACAAATACCACCCCCCAACTCCACCCCACCCCCAACACTCTGAGCTGAGGTCGGTGTATCCTAGCCTGTCTGAATGCACACGTACGGGATGCCTGTTGGACCTGATCATGGCTGGGGGACAGACTGGAGAGCACCTCAATAGCCACAGGAAGAGAGGAGATGAGCTGAGATTTGATAATCCAGCCTTCTCTGCTGTTTGTCGCACTTCTCTAGAAGGAGGAAAGGGCACAGCAAGGCCCAAAACTCAATGTCTGTGATAAGCTCTAAAGCCAGAAAAGTCCCCTTTTCCTCCCAACGCCGTTATCAAGGTATTTATCATTTTTAACAACATCTGTTCTCCCAAGATAAATGGCTGATTTATTTCTTAAATCCCTCTGAATCTATCTACGTCGATTAAAATGAATTATTTCCCACCCCAGTGATCTATCAGGCTTAATGGGTGTTACTGTTCTTTTTACAGAGATCAGTGTTGGTGTGTAACCTCTCAAAATGAGGATAAACGACTAGATGAACTCAGATCGTCCTCTGACCTTTCAAACCGTTCCCTCACCCCAGCTACGCGCACTTTGTGTCACATTCCATAAAAAGTACAAAGTTGCACAACACCCGAGGAGACGGAGCTTGAAAGTGGAATCTACTGCGGCCTCCAGTCAGTGATTTCTACATCCAGAACTAACAAGGTCAATGCTTTTCGCTGCTATATGCACCGCTTTCAGAAATGTTTCCACTTGCGTGGTGAATTCCCGGGCTGCGGCAGCCAAACCTTTCATCATGGAATGTCAGTGCGCTGGTCGGCCGACACTTAAGACATCGTTTTGTGGTTGCTGTTAGTCTCACCGAGTAGAGACATTTATCCTGTTACTCTAGGAGGCTTTTTTTCAGCTCTGTTAAAGAACCCACAACTACCAACCTCAACTAAACAACATGAGTGCAGTGCTGACACAGAAAAACGACAGGCCAAGAAACTTTTGCGTTTTGCCTGAAAGCAATAAGCAACATGCACTCTGTGTGTGTGTGTGTGTGTGTGTGTGTGTGTGTGTGTGTGTGTGTGTGTCTGTGTGAGTGTGTGTGTGTAAAATAATGAGTCAATCTGCACGCAGTGAAGCAGCGCTCCATTAAGGAGTTGCTGGGTGTCTTACCGCAGACATAGAACCCACACGGCTGTGTTTCCACCAGAGCAGGCTATTTTCAGACACACACCAAGCAGGAAATCAGGCGAGTACCCATCATGCAGTGCACCTGGCTGACAGGTCTGAGCTGCACAATCATCACTGTCTCTCTTTTTTCTCTTTTCTCTCTTTTTCAGACTTATGTCATCAACTATGCCCTGATAATCTTGGAAACACTTTGTGTGGGTGTGTTATTTCTTTTTTTTTTTTTTCCAACTTTAAAATGCAAAGATTTCACTTATGCTTTGCTTAAGCATGACATTTAAAAACTTTTGGCATTTAACGAAACAAGGCACGGTTCCTCGGTTTTCCATATTCATCCCCCCTCCCCCCCAATAAAGCATGGTTCCCTAAATATAAGAAAATGTCAAATACAATTGCAAGCTATTATTATGTATCCAACTTACTTCTAAACCATCCAACATTTGTTGTAACCATTCTCAGAGATTGACAACATAATTACAGAGTCTACAAAAAAATCCTCTTCACTTGGCCTGAAAGTTAACCCACAAACCTGAAAGGATTCTGTACTTAGCTAAAATCAAGTTAGTCATACCATTACTGTCATCACTGCAGTTTATCTGGCTTCATAATCATCGCTACCAAATACATGATATACAGGTACAATTCCTCCCCATGATAAGAATCTTTCGTGACTGATGACGTGTTTACGCACCCCAATGTGGGCATCTCACGCAAACAATGAGAGCAAGCATGGCGGAAGGTGGAGCTGTAACCGACCCTAGCATGTAGTTTAAGAATAAAGTCTGAATCTGTGTTTACATTTCGTACTTGATTTGAATCATTATTGCGTTTGTAGACTGTTTTGATGTTTTGCAGCATAGTTTGAGACTTGTTAAGTTTGCACTATTTAAACATTTTATGCACTTTTACACAAGTAAAGTATTTTTACAACTTTTCCGTTTGTTTTCCCTGGGGTTAGATTATGAATCCTGTGAGCGCTGGTGCTTGCTTTTTCACTGGAATTTTAATTTGTGAATAAGTCCACATTCTATTTTTTTTTAGCCTACTTAATTGGTATAGGTTAGTAATTGATGATGGTCAGGATTAAGTTTTACTTTTTTGGATCAATGTTTGTGTTTGCACGGCTGATGTGACGTCCATTTTACCTCCGACTGCATACAGCAGCTTAATGAGTTTCAGTTTCCAAAACTACAGCAAATGTCTTCTCATCACTAAAGTTAAACCAATCTTTATTTCAACTGTATATCAAATAATAATAAATCTAATCTGGATAGCAAGGTAGACTATTATTAAGTCATTATTATTAACTAATGCTTGCTAGGGTGTGTAAGAGTGTTGTTATGGCTGCAGTGTTAGCATCGCGTGAGCCACTTTTATTTTATTTATTTATGTATTTTATTTTAAATCTGCACAAGGCACTCTTTTTCTGTTAAAAAAAAAAAAAAAAAAGTCAACATTTCCCCCCCACAAGTGTGAAAACATCCTAACATGCACTTGAACTGCTTTGTTTTCAAGCAACGTGCAGGTGTCTAGGGAAAAAAGAATACGGGATTACTTAACAGCTTAAGCTCTCAGGACCCATCAGCAGGTCTCACATTCCTCTTACATCCCTCACCTTGTAGTAGCTGCATACCTTTTGCACTGAGACTGACTGCAGTTACTGAATAATTAATTGTAGTTACTGAATATGTTTTAAGAAGAATAAATTTAATATATATATATATATATATATATATATATATAAAATAAAAATAAACGGAGACTACATTGAGTGCAACTAATCCCAGAAGAGACTTGCGTTAATGACTAGACTGTGTCCTGTCACGTCACCTATGTGGCAAGCAAAACGATGGTCATAGAACATTAGCTACTGTCTGTTCATTTTCATACACAAACAAACAAAGCACTTCATTGTTGCAGTTTGAGGCAAGTGTCTCTCTACTGCTGGTTGCCAATAATTGTGAGCCAGGCCAAATTGTATGAGCACAATGGCACACTAAAAGTGTGTATTTTACAACACGCACACACTGCACGAGATCCAAATGTCTATGAGACAATGAAACTTCATGTAACAGGTTCACTTCCTGAATCTGTCTGATTTCACACAGTAATTCATTACCAATCCGCTCTGGCCAATCGGCATAAAAACTCGAGGGACATTACTGATCATTTCCTCAAGTAGAGTGCAAGCAGAGGCAGCAAATTCTTACTTTTAGATCCTCGCAGCTCCCAATCAGTCACCTTCACCACTTCTGGTTTCACTATGTAAACCAGTATCAAGCTTCTCCTGCTGTACAGCACATTTAAACGTCTGCAGCTCTGCTTCTTCTCTCTCTGCTTTAAGTACAACACAGAGCACAATCTGGCAAGCGCCGTGAATCATTATGCACCCCGAGGAGCAGAATTGATTAGCATGGTCCTCGAAACTGTTGTAAATTGTTATTCAGGCCTATAAAAAGCAAGGGCCTAAAGGCTGATAGGCAGTCACGTGCACAAGGCCGGGTCGCTCCTCATGATCCGTGCTGCTCTTTCCGTATGCCAAGTTCTGAGAAAGCTGCCTCGACCTTCTTCCTCTAAGGCCTGGAATTTACAAGGACTGTGCGCCGGACCTTGGGAAGTGGAATGTGGATGGGCCAGCTTCCGACCGGCTCTGATTACACACACGGGTTTATAAAGCTGCAGTTCTATACCTTCTTTCATAAAGAATGTTAGAGTAGAAGTGCTGATCTAGGATTGCATTCCTTCACCCGCATAACACTCATAAAAAAAATAACTTGGTCCAGCTCTACACGCTACGCTACATTTTATCCTCTGTAATAGAGCTTGGTTTTAGATATTTAGATCAGGGGCTCTGAAAAGTTTTGCAGCCAGTGACCACTTTATTTGAACTGTAAAATAAATTTCACTGACCTCCTTCGAACATAATCCGACTAGTCAAATATTAGGATCATTATGTAAATATGTGCAATAATATTTTGCCTATTTACTGTAGACATTTTATGCCTGAAATTTCCACTGACAGGACACATTAGGTCTAAGCTGACCTACTTGTTTTGAGCTATTGAGGTTCGGATTAAACCAATTTAACTCAGATGATCAGTCGAACAGGCTAATGAATATGAGAGCATATTAATAAATAAAATAAGCATGGTAAGCATGGCCCCACTTCCTTAGACAATAGCTTAACCGGAAAAAAATAATATTTCTCAAAACCCATTTTCAGCAAAACAAAGAACAAACATGAGAAATGTACTAAAGAAAGAAATGGACAAAAAAGACTACAACGTGCACTGAATGTACCAGGCACAAATTATGCTCAATCTTTCCAAAACATTGTTTCACAACAGTTCTGCATATGAGCTAAATTGCTTCTATCTGTCAGTTCCTTGCATCACACGTGTGCCATATAATCCTGTATATGACTGAAATATATTCCAGGCCTTACACTCTAAAGGACATGCATATTACTGACCCAAACAAAACCATTCTGACACTCACATTACCAAAAACAAAACAAGTGTAGGTGTCACACGTACTGAGCTCATATGTAATGAGTAACCTGCATTAATCTGAATGTTTGCTTTCTAACTAAATCAACCACTGACCGCAACACAAGACGTTAAAGCCTCAGCATTCAGGACTGAAAAACTACTCACGGCATTTATGACTAAATTAAAAGTCATTCATGACTATTCGATTTCAGTACATTTGCAAGAGTTTAATACAGAGACCTCCCTACATTATTAGTGTTCATTTTATCTACACCGATATGTCAGATACAGGTAGAGTGCGTTTTAATCCTCTAATATAACCACTAGCATTAGTTTTCTGCACTACAGTCCAGTGAAAACCTCATTTCAGATTTAACAATACACAGAGCAAAACATGGGGAAAAATGAATGCCATCTAACTAGCTATAATGCAATTTATTTCCAGATTCCTGTCCTGTAGCTTGTGTAATGAAGCACTGTTTCAACCAGAAAAGGCACAGATGTTGCTAAAACCAAATCCAAAAACTGGTTTTACAACAGCATATGAGCTTAGGAATCAGCAATAGTGTGTACAGGGTGTATACTGTTATTGTCTTTACCATACCTACCATAGAATTATAGAATCTGCTATATAATCCTGCCTGAGCAGTGATACAATGTGAACAAGAATATCCCCAGCTTTACATCCTAAAGGCAGAACATTATTCTGAAATTGTTCCACAAATTGTAGATGCAGTTTTTCGCAGATTGGTGAACCTCTGCCCATCTTTACTTCTGAAAGACTCTGCCTCTCTAAGATACTCTTTTTATACCCAATCATGTTACTGACCTGTTGCCATTTAACCTCCAGCTGTTTCTTTTTAGTTACACTTACTTTTCCAGCCTTTTGTTGCCCCCGTCCCAACTTTTTTGAGACGTGTTGCAGCCATGAAATTCAAAATTACCTTATTTTTTTTCTTTAAAAAAATATATTTCCTCAGTTTTTGATATGTTTTCTATGTTCTATTGTGAATAACATATGGGTTTATGAGATCTGCAAATCATTGCATGCTCTTCTTATTTACATTTTACACAGCGTCCCAAATTTTTTGGAATTGGGGTTGTGTGTGTGTGTGTGTGTATATATATATATATATATATATATATATATATATATATATATATATATATATATATATATATATATATGTGTGTGTGTGTGTGTGTGTGTGTGTGTGTGTGTGTGTGCAAAGAAAGCTGTGAAAATTTGTCTTTATTGTTTAACCTTTTGATCTTTTGTTAAAACAAAATCACAAAAATACTATGCTCTCATGGTTATCAAACAATTGCAAACACGACACAGGTTTATCCAAAAAAATATATATTTGTTAAATTTGTGTGCAACAATTATTGGTACCCCTAAAAATTCATAAGAGAAAAATATATTTGAAGTATATTCGAGTGGCCAAAAAATCTCCAAGGATCACAGCTGGAGAATTGCAGAGGTTAGTTGCATCTTGGGATCAGAAAGTCTCCAAAACTACAATCCGGAGTCACCTACATCACCACAAGTTGTTTGGAAGGGTTTCAAGAAAAAAAACAAACTCAAGCGTCTCATTCAAAAACAAACTCAAGTGTCTTCAGTTTGCCAGACGCTACTGGAACTTCAAATGGGATCGGGTTCTATGGTCAGATGAAACCAAAATAGAGCTCTTTGGCAATAAACACCAGAGGTGGTTTTAGCGCACACAGAGAGGTAGCCATATGGAAAAGTACCTCATGCCCACGGTTAAAGATGGTGGTGACTCTTTAATGTTTTGGGGCTGTTTTTCTGCCAGAGGACCTGGACATTATGTTACATGGCATCATGGACTCTATCAAATATCAACAGATACTAAATGAAAACCTGACTGCCTCTGCCAGAAAGCTTAAAATGGGCCGTGGTTGGATCTTCCAGCAGGACAATGATCCAAAACATACATCAATATCAACATAAAAATGGTTTACTGACCACAAAATCAAGGTCCTGCCATGGCCATCCCAGTCTTCTGACTTTAAACCCATAGAAAACCTGTGGGGTGAACTGAAGAGGAGAGTCCACCAGCATGGACCTCAAAATTTGAAGGATCTGGAGAATTTCTGTATGGAGGAATGGTCTCAGATCCCTTGCCATGTATTCTCCAACCTCATCAGGCATTATAGGAGAAGACTCAGAGCTGTTATCTTGGCAAAGGGAGGTAGCACAAAGTATTGACTAAAAGGGTGCCAATAACTGTTGCACACCTATATTTAACAAAGATTTTTTTTCTGTATAAAGCTGTGTTTTGTTTGAAATTGTTTGATATCCATGAGAACAGAGGATTTTTGTGATTTTTTTTGAACAAAAGATAAACAATAAAGACAATTTGTCACAGCCTTCTTTGCTCGTATTTACTAAGGGTGCCAATATTAGTGGAGGGCACTGTGTATATATAATATATACATACACACACACACCCCTTTATTTAAAAAAAAAAAATTGCTTTGACAAATTGTGCTAAAACTTTCTAAAACGTTTCAAAATCTATGTAATTGCCCTGACGTGTGGGTCATTTTTTTGGTATGAATTCTAATATGGTATATAATTGTATATGCATATAGATATATGTAGATACATAATTCTTAAACGGCATGTACATTTCAGAATCATAAGGGAGTATCATCCTGCCTAAGCAGTGCACAACATGTAACATGTGATCGGATATGGCAAAGAAAATATTCCTGGGGGAGAATTATTGTTATTATTATTTTTTGCATGGTATAAAAAATAAAAAATAAAAAAAAAACTATACCATGCTGGCACTCAAATAAAATACAATCAATCAATAAATAAATGCAGCAACTGGTGTATATACTGATCAATATAATAATTTTTTACTTTTTTTTTTTTTTTTTTTTTTTACTAAATAAATCACTGAGATCAATTTTTGAACAGAAATGTTTGACTATTCTGGACTGGACACCTATTCAGGGTTTAGATACTATATTCATTATTATTATTATTATTCCTAAAAATGTTTCTACTATATTGATAGTGAAGTGTGCCTTATGCTTTATGATATTTACACGGCGTTTCAGATCTATTATTATTATTATTATTATTATTAGACAAATTGATCTGGATTGAAACTTCCCATGAGTCACTTTAATGAGCGCGCAATATATTGTTTTGCTAACTGATACTACAGTACACAATGCGTGTGTGCAAGGGAACTGGACAGTCTCTGAATGCTGTCTGAGAAGGAGAAGGTTCAAGAAAATGAAACGTGACAGCTACAAGTTCACAACTGCAGCTCCGGCACCGTGCATTAACGCGCGAGCACCGCTCCGATACATTGTTGTTATGATTGTTTCCGCTCGCGCCGTCCATTCGTCAAGTATTTTCCCCTCGCTTTCGACACAATTAGAGCTTTTCACAGCAGAAACGAGTTCGAGTAGAAATCTCTTCTCACCTAGTCTCCTCACAGGGCAGCCGTTTCTCCGCTACGCGCCAAAGAGACGTACTTAAATTTCCGTCGGAGCGACAAGACCCAACCGCGTACAGATTCCGCCATACTGGATTCTGGCGGAATAGATCACGTGACACCTCCCCGCGTTTCCTCCAGCGGGCGGGGTCTGTGCAGGGGCGGGGCTGAGGGAGTGAGGCCTGCCTTGTGGCGCAGAGAGAGTTCGCTAGAATGAGAGTTTACAGACACAGCTTTGCTTTTTTTTGTGCAATTAATGAAGCAAAATAGAAACAACAAATGTTTTTTTTTTTTTTAAACCTTCAAGGTGTTTACTGTCTACATACGAAGGATAAAAGTTTACATCTTATTCTAAAGAAGCGTGGCAAGAAAGCCATTTTTATGATGTTTGATCATTTGGGGCTTCAAGTTTAGTCAGGACACATATTTTCATTGGTTTCAGCCTTTACTTTCCTCAGTGACGAGTTTAAAAATGGTATTTATTTGCAGCATAATTATTCATTCTTTCATTGATTCATTCATTTTCAGTAACCACTTTATCCTAGACTTGGTGGATCTGGAGCCTATCCCAGGAACACTGGGCCTCACGGAGGAATAAAGTCTGCATGGGATGGACGTCAATCCCAATCTCAGGGCCCCGTGCACATGCACCTTCACACCTAGGGGCAAGTTAGCATTTAGCATCCTGCATACATATATTGGAGAGGTAGAAGGAACCTGTAGGAAACATAGGGAACACTGGAAAAACCTACCAATATATTATATACCAAAATATACCTAAAGTTGGCTTGTAAATGTATCATTTATTACAGACATACAGTCCCCTCTGAAAGTATTGGAACAGCAAGGCCAATTCTTTTGTTTTTGCTATACACTGAAGACATTTGGGTTTGATATCAAAAGATGAATATGAGACGATCATCAGTTCAGCTTTCATTTCCTGATATGTACATCTAGAGTTAAACAACTTAGAACATAGCACCTTTCATTTGAACCCACCCGTTTGTCAGGTGATCAAAAATATTGGAACACACGACTGACAGGTGTTTCTTGTTGGCCAGGTGTGCTCTGTTAGATTGACTGTTTAAGCGATTAATAGCTCTAAATATCTACTCTTTTGCCTGTGAAAACTGCATTTGTTGTTAAAAAGAAAAAAAAAAAAACATCATGAACACCAGAGAGCTGTCTATGGGAGAGAAGCAAACCAGTTCTTCAGAGAGAAGCTGAGAAAAGAGGGACCTTGCTGTTCCAGTACTTTTGGAGGGGACTGTATCTGCATGTGCCACGTTCACCTATGTTTTTACCTATGCTAAAGAAAGACTTATAAACATAATCTCTCCTGTGTGTATGCTATATTACATATTTAGTATTTTCACAGGTCATTCGGATCCCCGTTTTAGGATTACTTATGTCTGTGTAATATCATGATTATTATATTACTATCTCAAGTCTGCTCATCAAGAGAGGTTTATATATAACATATGATCACACACACACACATACACACACACATATTCACCTATATACGACATCTCAGGCAGCACTGTGGCGTAGTGAGTAGTGTTGGTGCTTCATGGCTCCAGGGTACACAGTTTGATCCTGAGCTTGGATTAGTGTCTGTATAGAGTTTTGTATGTATCTCCCCATGTCCATGTGGGGTTCCTCCAGGTTCTCCCAAAAACATTCATATTGGTGGATTGGCTATGCTATATTGCCCCAAGGTGTGAATACTGAATGTGTTTGCAAGGTGACTGGGATCCCATTTAGGATGTATTCCCATAAAGTGTTCCTAGGATAGGCCCCCGAATCCACAGTGACCCTGACCAGGATAAAGATCTTACTGAAGAATGAATGACTGAATGAATGAATGAATGAATGAATGTGAAATCTCAGTTGTACACGATGATGTTGTTGCTAAAAATTCTGAAAAAATTTAAGTGTTAAACAAATCAAATACACCTCCAAAACATGCATAAACACAATATTTCTCAAAAAGTAGTTTTCATATTTTTAATCTCTTATTAAATGTATCTGTCTTGCTGCAATACAAGCAAGATAAAATTCTGATTATCAGTAGTACATTTGTGTGTGCTGCTCTCTGGGCACTGCTGGCTTTTGCATTAAGCAGTCTTCACACTGGCTAAGTGACAGTGATCATTTTATTGCTAATTTAATTGGTTTAATTATTCTCTGTGAAAGCTCCAACAAATCATAAATAGACCACTCAAGCTAACATCAAGTTCTCTGAACAAAAAAATAATAATAAAAGAAATTCACTCACCTGCTGATAAAGTTAGACTCGCTGGTGGTGAAAGCTAACTAAGTGAACTGCACTGGTCGAGTGGAAATGACTGCAGCTGTGTAAAGCTGGGCAAATGTCACACACACAGCCTGAAGAAAGCAGCTGATGCTTCACATTCACACACACACACACACACACACACACACACACACACATACACACACGTGCACACACTCATTCATCATACCAATGTACACACATGCTCCAATGTGTACAGACATGCCACTATTCAATGCTCAGGTCAGTATGTTTTGAGCTGGCATGACACGCGTCATCTGCTCAGTGGTTAAGTTGTGAGTTTGAATCTCAGAACAGTCAGAGTGCCACTGTTAGACCTTTGAGCAAAGCTTTTAACCCTAGGATTGTATTCAACTTCACTTGCAAGTCACTTTAATTGAAAAACATGTAAATATACGTTGTATACAATACAGTTGAAAGTATATGATCCAGGAGCTTGTTGTTTAAAAACTAGGATGCAGCAAGTACATATAGATACATGCATGACTGCATACGAGGTTCAATCCTATGCTAAATACATGAGTTTGGCATGTATACAATGTGGTTTTCCTTAAGGTATTTCCAAGAACAAGCCCATAGATGGTTTGGCCACTAAGTGTGTGTGTTCAGGGTGTATTCCATACCTGCCATGATTATCTATCACAACCTTAAACTGGATATGAATTAACAGAAAATGAATGAATAAATGAATATATTATGTTCTTAAATATCAAGTTTTAGTTTTAGTTATAAGTATAGACTACTTGTAAGCAGTGATTTTGGTGAAAGAACCCTACTAAGACATGCCTAGAATGCTAATGCAAGAGATAAAATGGGCATGCAACATGAACTTAACTAGAATCAAAATTTTAGTGCGGTCCACAAAAAAATTGAGTGATCTCATTGTACAAACATATGCAAAAGGAACAATCTATTCTATTCAATGTACAGAAATTTTTGATTGTCTATGTCTTAACTAAAACAGACGAGTTCCTGGTGTTTTCTGTAAAACCCTGTATGTACACACACAAACCCTAGCTGACTTGACCGCAGTTGTAGAGTTTCATATAATATCATAATGGGAACATCACTGTTTCCATACTGAATTTGGCAACTGGAGTCTATGTGAGAAGGAAAAAAAAAAAAACTTCCAGCCCTCAGTGTCCTCATAGCTAGTTACGGCCATGATGGTAGTGGTCCATATCATTTGGGGGTTTTTTTCCACACACATGAAAAAAGAAAGCTTGGGGCACCACAGAGACCCAAGTTTCTCCTCTGAGCAAATATTTTATTATAGGTGGCTAAGTGTGTGGAGAATATCACTAAAAATTATTAAAAGGGGTGTAACTTAAAACTCACTGACCCCACCTTTAATTATGTTTATAGGTATATGTGATGAGTATAGCCATTTACTACATGTACCCCTAATCTCTATGCCAAATAGTATATACTAAATAGAGAACAAATTGATATGCAGCATTTATTCATTCAGACCCAAAATACACCAACCCATTTTGTCTATCTCTTTAATTGGTGATAAAGACACACACGCATACACACAAATCCAGAACTAAACAGTGCATGTGATCAGGGAATAGGGGAGATTGTGGGTGGGGGCAGGAGCTCTGCGTCTTCGCTCTGCTCCAGGTGCTAATTAGATTACACTAAATGTAGGATTTGTTTACAGTCTAAAAATGAGCCTGTCACTTTTTTTGAAAACCACACAGGGCTTTAAGGATCCAGCTGGTATTTGTCACTGTAATTAAGCAGAGTGACTCTGCTTTCTCCAGTGAGAGCACACAGAGTTGCCCACGCCTGAGACGCCTCTGCTTAATAATATCACTGCAGATGCAGTCAGGTCCATAAGTATTATGACGCTGACACAATTTTCGTAATTTTGCCTCTGCACACAACCACAGTGAATTTGAAATGAAGTAATCAAGATATGATTGAAGTGTAGACTTTCAGCTTTAATTCAAAGGGTTTGACAAAAATATTGTACTAACTGTTTAGGAATTACAGCCATTTTCACAGGCTCAAAAGTAATTGGACAAACTAACAATCATAAACATTAGGATTTTTAATGCTTGGATGCAAATCCTTTGCAGTCAATGTCTGGATGAAGTCTGGAACCCATGGACATCAACAAATGCTTAATTTCCTCCCTTGAGTTGGTTTGGCAAGCTTTACTGCAGCTGCCTTCAGTTTTTGCATGTTTGTGGGTCTTTCAGTAAGTGAAAAGCATGCTCAATTGAGTTATCATTGGACATTTAAAAACATTTAATGCCTTAATATTTATTTGCCTTAAGAAGCTCTTGGGTTGCTTTTGCGGTATGTTTTGGGTCATTATTCATCTGTATTGTGAAGCGCTGTTCTATCAGTTATGCAGCATTTGACTGAATCTGAGCATAAAGTATTGCTCTATATGCTTCAGAATTCATCCTGATACTTCTATCAGCAGTTACATCATCAATTAAAACCAGTGGCCCAGTTTCATTGGCAGCCATACATGCCCATGCCATAACACTTCCTCCACATGTTTGACAGATGATGTGGTATGCTTCCTTTCCTTTTCCATACTCTTTTCCTCTTCTTCTCTTCTCTTCCCTTCTCTTCCCTTCTCTTCTCTTCTCTTCTCTTCTCTTCTCTTCTCTTCTCTTCTCTTCTCTTCTCTTCTCTTCTCTTCTCTTCCCGTCATTCTGGTACAACTTAAACTTAAAACTGGTCAGGTTTAAAAAAAATATACTATTTATTAATTTTTTTTTTTTACAAGACAAGTTTTTTTTTTTCTTCTAGCAAAGTCTAATCTGACCTTTCTTTTCTTGAGTGTTACCAGTGGTTTGAGGTAAACCGTCTGTATTTGCATTCATGAAGGTGTCTCTTGATTGTAGATTTTGACAATGATATGCCTACCTCCTCCAGGGGGTTCTTGACTTGGCTAGATGTTGTGAAGGTGTTTTTCTTCAACAAGGAAAGAATTCTGTGATCATCCACTGGCCTTTTGGTGTTGCTGAGCTCGCCAGTGCATTCCTTCTTTTTAAGAATGTGCCAAATTGTTGATTTGGCCACTTCTGAAGTTTCTGCTATCTCTCTGATAGGTCTGTGTTTTTTTTTCAGCGTAATGATGGCCTCCTTCACTTGCATCGACACCTCCTTGGACTGCATATTGAGAGTTCCCATGAACAGCTACCAAATGCAAATTCAATCACATCTTGATTGCTTCATTTCAAAACCATTGTGGTGCTGTACAGAGGCAAAATTACGAAAATTGTGTCACTGTCCAAATACTTATGGACCTGACTGTAGATGAATCTATCTGTGAGCTAAGAAAAGTCAGAATGCACATGGAGCCATGACAGATGGCAAAACACATTCAACCTCAAAAGCGAAGGTGGGGGGAAAAACAACATGCACATTGTGTAATGACTAGATAAGTGGATAAAGGATTGGTTATGCTTCTCAATTTATCTCTGTTCAGCAAGACTGAAAGAGTAACTGTTATGTTGGGATTTAGGACAGGTTTGCAGTGTTATTATATGCTGTGCTAGCACATAGATGCATGCTTAATAGTGGAGTGTATAAAATTTACTCTTATAAGTAATTAATATCACTTTATGATCAGTGTAAATAACACAATCATTTTTATATGAACCATTCTCAAAGAATGGAAAGGAATGAAGAACAAGAGTGGATTAATTTTTAATTGGCTCATCGTTCATTTATTCATCTAAATCATATTATTTAGTAACTACTATGAATTATTTCAGTAACTACAGTAAAACTAATGGGAAAGGTGTGTGGTTACAAGAGTCTGGAATGTAATTCTGGACCTGGGACAGCTCATGAGACATTAAGAGGTAAAGTTCCAGGAAATAGTAATTATATGATCATACTTGTTTCACACAGTGATTTGAAATATAGCTCAATTACAGATCCAGTGCTTAGTGAACTGCCCAGACAGCTTTCTTTACCATCTCTGAAAAGTGAATCTTTGTGTTAGCTGATGTGTCAAACATCAAGGTTATTTCCTGTTCTGATGCCATGATCCATGTAGGTTAGACATACCATGTTCACAGGAGCAGGTAATTTGCAAACTAAAATTAAAATATTCAAATGATTATGATTTCTAGTCTTGGAACATCCAAGTCCCAATACATTATTTTGATGGCAATCTTTCACCTCCTTTTTTCCTTAAAGGAAAACTCTCCTACAGAAAGAAACCTTTCACATTGCTTGAACTTTTATATAGATGGACTTAAATAATATTCGCTCAAACCTTGGGTGTACTTATTTAAATTGAAGTGCAGAATCTAATTTTACACTTCCATAATTTAAAAAAGAGACAGACTAGTGGTCAGATCATGTTCAAAAGTCTTAGTGTTATGTACCCATTACCTTAAAAGGTTTTTCTTAATCCCCTGAAAACATGCAGTTTTGCAATCCCTTCTCAGCGTTGATTCAGTCACTCAGTGCTTTTTGTTATTCAGATATTATTTATTTCAGTTTGATGTCGGATATGGAGTTCCCTAGACCTTTTTATCTGCTCCATGCTGTCCATGCGGTGTTTGTGTCAGCTCAGCTGACAGCCCCTCAGAGACTCCCACCACCACCGCCGGATATTTCAGTTCATTGCCGGTGGCTAGCTCCAGTGTTTGTGCTTGCTGCACACATGTGATTGCATCAGTCATGTCTCCCACAGGTTTCTCTTATATAAGGGTGCCAATTAGCAGAGAAAGTCCTAACAGGATTCAAACAGGCCACAACTTCCAAGAGCTAACAAGTGTCTGACGAGAGAAAGAAACAGTTCGCGGAATAAAAAGTCACAGAAGTAACAAGCATCTTTGAACACTTTGGATGTTGTGTAGTAAGTTTAATGAAGAAGACATGCTGAATGGTTGAATATGACAGATGTTATTTGGGTGGTGGATGATCAAAACATATAAAAGAACACACGGTTATAATGATTGCTATAGCAACTATGCTGCTTAGTAAAAGCTGTATTTATGTAAGTAACTGACCTGTAATCTTATGCACTCCATTATGAGTCTAGGTGCACCTACCCTTTATCTACACTTCATGGCCACGTTATCAGGTACATGTTCTATATAGGTTAGTTTGTAAGTATCTAATTACAAAGCCCAGTAGCCCAACTGTTGCTATGCTGTTGCTTGTCTACTTCCATCTACCCCATCCTTTAATGGAAAAGGACTATAGGACCACTGCTGACCAGATATTATTTGGGTAGTGATCCACCATGTTCCTTTTGAGCATAGCTTAATCCACCATCCCTGAAAATACAAGAACGGTATACTCTTCTCTGCTGGAACCCAGATGATGGAATGACCCTCCCCTGTCTGTCCAAACAGCTGAGTCACTGCCTGTCTTCAAATTAAGACTGAAGACCTACCTCTTCACCAAGCGCTTAAATGAGCACAGAAAAACTTGTCTTGTGTGTTTTTGTTATACTAACTCATACTGACTCCCACCTAACAAGGATTTAGCTTGATAGTATTCTTAGACCCTGATTTATTTAACTAGCGTAAGGATATGTTTCTGATGGAGCACTACAGAACTTCTGGATAAAGGTGTCTTTATGCTTTAAATGTAAACGCAAATGTGACACTAATTTCTCCTCTCAGTGTGTGGTGCGTTTCCAATCATGATGAGCATTGCTCTTTTGCCATCTGTTTTTAGTTCATGTCATGTAGTTTCATTTGTTATCACGTGCTTTGTTTTGGTTTTGGTCCCATATCTGTCCTCGTCCCATTTTTGGTATTTTACCTGTCTGTGTTCACCTGTCCTGGGCTCAATCTTTGATTAGTTTGGTTATTTATACCCTGTTGTTTTTCTCCCCCTTCGTGAAGTCTTGCTGAATGTTATCATACATTTCTTGTTTCTTGTCTTGTTCCCCTAGTGCGTTTTTCCTAGTCCTTGTTTAGTGCTTTGTGTAGTATTTCCTGGCTGTCTGTTTCCCTTGATTTTTACAAGTATGGATCATCCTGGTTTGTTGCTGTCTGCCTGTGTTCTGACCCCCACAATGGTAAAGATTTTTAGATTCAGCAAAATAAAACCAAGAACCCGCATTTGCATCCTGCCTCTAACCACAGAATATAATTTACACTAATATGGTAGTCTGTAGGATGTGGTACTGTTAGTTTGAGCAAAAAAAAAAAAGTCTCCAGCCAACAATGGTGCTGTAGTCAGAAGCTGACATTGATGAAGTGGTAGATAATAGCCAGTAGTGGGTAATAATTTATGTCCTCAGCTGCTGTGCCTGATACACTCATTCAAGTGGTACCTAGTGATACAATGTCACAAAATTAGTGTCACTGCTGAGAATGATCCACCCAAATAGTATCTGGTCAGTGGTGACCTGGACAGGATAGAAGGGGGATTGTCACATAATGGGAATGCAGACGGATGCAATCGCAATAAAATCTTTATTTGAGAGGAAGGCAGACAAATCCAAAATGTGAATCAAAATCATAAACAGGTAACAGGCAAGGGTCAGGCAACGACAATCAACGAACAACGATAAATGAGAGCAGGCAAGATCAAAAACGTGAACAACAGGAAAAGTCAAAACCAGAGAAACAGTTAAACAAAACGGCTTAGTAATGCTCAGGCGGAGAAAAACTGATCAAAACTGCGCGACGAGGACACATGGGAGTTTTAAATGCACAAACTAATCAATGGGGAAACAGGAACAGGTGTGAATGAACATGACACATGAGGGAAACAATCAATAACAAGACAAGGGCGGAGACAGACCAAAACAAAACACATGTGGCAAAGAAAACAAAGACATGACAACCTGGAAGTGTGCACTGTCACTGTCGCTCTTCGGGCAGTTCACGCATGCTAAATGCTCCGGCACTCAGCGTGAGGAGAAATCCGTGACAGAGTCCCTCCACAAGTCCCCCACAAATCATGGCTTGGGAGGTTGCGTTGTCGTCCTCAGACACAAGCGTGGCATATGAGGCCATTTCATCAGCCGCAGGCATGAGCGGGTCTTGGGAGGCTGTCTCGTCAGCCTCTGGCTTGAGCATGGCATGGGAGGCCACTCAGTCAGCCGCTGGCAGAAACAGAACTTGGGAGGCTGTGCTGTTGGCTATCTGGCAGGAACAGAACTTGGGAGGCCATGCCATCAGCCTGGAGCAGGAGCAGGACTTGGGAGGCCTCATTGTTGGCCTCAAACAGGAGCTCAGCATGGGAGGCCGTCTTGCAGGCCTCAGGTGTGAGCAGGGCTTGGTAGGCCATCTCGTCGGCCTCTGGCAAGAACAGAACTTGGGAGGCCGCACCATCAGCCACTTGGGTGGCTGTGCTGTCAGCCTCGAGCAGGAGGATTTGGGAGGCCTTATTGTCGGCCTCAAACAGGAGCTTGGCGTGGGAGGCCGTCGTAAGCCTCAGGAGTGAACAGGGCTTGGGAGGCCATCTCGTCGGCCTCTAGCGGGAACACATCAGGAGAGACCACCATGTGGGATTCAGGAGACGAGGTTACCACGTTGACTTCTGGGGGGAGCTCTTCCAGAGAAGCCCCCTGTCTGCCTCTGGCTGGAGCTCTGCAGGGATGGAGGCTGCTCTGTCAGCCTCTGGAGGGAGATCTGCTGGAGAGGCTGACCAGTCGGCCTCTAGATCAAGCTGGGCTGCGGAGGCCGCCTCCTCCTCATAGTAGCTGGTGAATGGCCTAGTAGGTTCAATGGGGAAACAGGAACATGTGTGAATGAACATGATACATGAGGGAAACAACTAATAACAAGACAAGGTTGAAGAAAGAATATAAACCAAAACAAAAAACACGTGGCAAAGAAAACAAAGACATGACAACCCGGAAGCGTGTGCTTCGGGCAGTTCATGTGCGCTAAGTGCTCCAGTACTCAGCATGAGGGGAAATCTGTGACAGGGATGACAAACTGTTCATAACAACAGCAAATGTATACCTAGAAAGTGTATTTCTATGGTAGGTTTACCTGATAGAAATCCAATGAATATAAATATAATGACGTGTCTATATAATATTTGAAGCAACCAGTGACCATTTGTTATTACTTGATGCTGGGTATTATTCTGCAAATACAGCAGAATAACCCAGCTTGGGCAAAAACAAGATGAAATGTGCAGCCTCTGAAATACTGCTTTACAGACAGTTGCAGCTTATTATCACAACATTTCTCTAAGGTTTACAAAAGAGCATCCCCTGAGACACTGGTGCTATCCGGACACTCTGGCACATTTGTACACTGAGAGTAATGCAATCAACACAGAGGAAGTGGAGAATCCTAAACCATGAGCTTTCTTTGTGATATTGTGTACACAATGAACAAGTGACATGAAAGAACACTCCACAGGTAATTAGATAAGATAATGGAGAAATTGTGTTTCTCCATTATCTTATCTAATTTCATCTTATTCAATTTTTGTTACACAGAGGAAAACCCGGAGACAAGCAAAGAAAAGTTCTTGCACATGCACTTAATCTCGGAAGTGCTGAGGTGTCAGCTCACCTCTGGGAAAGCGATCTTAATTGGGACCTGTGTTGCCACGTGCAGCTGGCCATGCAGAGCTGCCATCTTTATACTGCCACTTAGCAGAATAAAAAGACACAGAGACATCTTCATCTCAGATGAAAGAGGACAGCATAGGAGTGCTTTCTCTGTCTCGGTGTGTTAGTAGGATGGTTGAAATAGGAGTGACTGGAGTGGTTTTCTGAACACTCAAAACCCCCCTTCCCCATACAAACCTCTTCCAGACTTTCTTTCTTTCTTGCAATCTTTCTCATTTTCAACACATCATCAGCCTTTGCCAGTCTCCTTAACAGCCAATCAACAGAGAAATGACAATATAATGGTTAAAATGGATAAAGGTTATAAATCAGAACACCATCATCCAATATCAGTCAGACTGGAGAGACTCTGAAACATTTGAGCGAATTTCAGTTTTTCTCAGTTTGGCAAAAATACAATTTCTAAACAATTTTTCCACTTAACCCAAATGTGGCAGGTCAGGCAAACAAAGCATGTTTGATGTCTGGCATCTGTTTCTTTCGTTTTGCACTCCAACTATGACGCTAATGTGGCTAACAAGTATGGGAAGTAAATAACTGCCTCAAACCACATCCATTTCTTCAGTAATGTCATACAGACTTGAAGAGGTGGTTTAAGACACAGTGGGCTATATTCAGAGTGGACCTACGCACATGTAGTGTGGACTTAATAAAGGAATTGCACAGACCTCAGATGTAACTATGGACTTGCACACTATTTGGACAGTTGTGCATGATATACTAACAGGGTGGAGTGCTAGAGTTTGCATATTTCAGTTACGTGTGACTCTGGCCTTGAACTTAAGTCTATTTTCATTCTGGAGCATTAAGTCCAGTGACACTTTCTGATAGCTTTATGTAACTACAATATGTCACCCAGAAATCCATGTTTTGTGCTGTAAACACACTCAAAAAGCAATGGAATGCCATTCAAGGGCAATATTAAATACGTCAATCTGACACTATTAATTAATTCATAGTATTGTTTCTTTAAAGATGGCCATGGCCATCCCAGTCCCCTGACTTGAAACCCATAGAAGACCTGTGGGGTAAACTGAAGAGGAGAGTTCACCAGCGTAGACCTCGAAATTGGAAAGATCTGGAGAGATCCTGTATGGAGGAATGGTCTCAGATCCCTTGCCATGTATTCTCCAACCTCATCAGGCATTATAGGAGAAGACCCAGAGCTGTTATCTTGGCAAAGGGAGGTAGCACAAAGTATTGACTAAAAGAGTGCCAATAATAGTTGCACATCTATATTTAACAAAGACATTTTGACACTGTCTGTCATGATATACTTATCTCTCATCTTTCTGAAATCAGCATAACTGGTCCAGCTCTCTCCTGGCTCACCTCCTACCTCAATGACAGAAAGTACTATATTACTATTGAAGGGTACAAATCCACCACTGCTCCTCTGACGCAGGGTGTTCCTTAAGGTTCCGTTCTTGGGCCACTACTGTTTATCATTTATATGTATCCACTTGGTGACATCATAAGCATGCATGGATTTCAATTTCATTGTTATGCTGATACCATCCAAATTTACCTTACCACCAGCTCTTATAAGCCATCTTTCTCTGATTCACTCACTGCATGTATTAGGGACATCAAACACTGGATGTCCCTGAACTTTGTAAAAATGAATGATAACAAAACTGAAATATTGTTTATTGGTTCGACTACTTCAGGCAAAAGGATAGATATGTCATTTGATATTGATGGGGTTCCTGTTAAATCTTCTTCCTCTGCCCGTAATCTTGGTGTTGTATTTGACACAACTCTCTCTTTTGATTTCCATATTAACGTTATAGTTAAAAACTCTTTTTACCACCTTCGCAATATCGCACGTCTTTGATCCTCTCTCACTTTGACTGATGCTGAAATCTGAGTTCTTCTAATCACTTCATGTCTGGATTATTGTAATGCCCTATTTATTGGCTTGCCCAGAAAACGCATTTCAAGATTACAGTATGTTCAAAATTCAGCTACAAGGGTTCTCACCTCCACCAGGAGCTCTGTTCATATCACTCCTCTTCTGCATGATCTCCTCTGGCTACCTGTGGTATCACCTATTCAATTTAAGATACTACTTCTAACATTCAAGGCACTAAATGGTCTTGCCCCTTCTTATGTGTCTTGTGGAGGGCACTGTGTGTATATATATATATATATATATATATATATATATATATATATATATATATATATATATATATATATATGTATATATATATATACATACACAGTGGGTATAGAAAAGAATCACCCCCCTTTAAAATAATCACATTTTGCTGCTTTTCAGCCTGAAATGAAGACGGACACAGTTTTTGTTTTATCCAGCTGTTATGGAATAAAGGAAAAAACTATTTCATGGAAATATACTAGACTCCTATTAAATTTTTTATTTGACTTTAATTTAATTTGATTTAATTTGTTAATTTCTGACATCTGCATTTGCAGTCTGCAAAGGCAAAACCACCTAAATGGGATGGCACTCCATTAAAGGGCACCATGCACGCACATTCACACACTCATTCACACCTAGACACAGACATGGAAACATGCGAACATCCACATAGATTCGCATCGGCTCACTTGCTCTAATCTTTGTTTCATCCAGCTTGTTTTGTTTAAAAATATGGGGATATTAGAAAACCATTATATCGAACTAAATGATTTTTATCTTAAAATCTGGAATCTTGTTCACTGTGCCTCCCTATAGAGTGCTGCAGGAATGAGTCCTAATACCTGGAAATGTGTTAGCATTTTAGCACTTCTTGTTCCATCGTCCCGAAGTCAATGAGTTTTTTGAATGGGTTTTTGGTTAAATGCCTGAATTAAGGTCTGTGGTTAACACAAGCTCCAGATATTTTCACGTTTTATTCTATGACATAAAATACATCAGTAATACCCCACTCGTGATTTTGTTAAGCTTTTACGTGTCTTGAAAAAGGCAATTGCTAACAAGTGGCTAAATGGGACTACAGACGTTGTCGGGGACATTAAACGTCATCACGCTGAACAGGAAAACTCATCTACTACAGCCTCGTTGTGTTTATACTTGTGCTCTTGCAAACTATTTCAACTCAAACTTTCCAAGTTGTAGATTTATCAATTTATATTATTTTCCAATTGTAGTGTTTTTTAAATAAAGATTGAAAGAGTTGTCCGAAGCTTAGTGCTGGTGACATTGAAGTCATGCAAACGTGGTGTAGTTCTTTAGCTTTTTACTTCTGGCGATTGTATTTAGGCTTCAAAATTAATAAAAGTTGTGTTCGTTTGTGAAGATTATCTTGATGGAAAAAAAAAACGTGTACAAATCTAAAAAAAAAACCCTCTAAACATCAAAAAATCAAACTTTTGTTGGTCACAGAGCTTATTTTCTGCAATAATCCAAAAGCCAATGGAAAAATCCTATTGGATTTTTGTCGAGGGAACCAGGGTGATGCTAACTTCAGGGTTGGCCTACAAAAAATACGTCATCCCTTTTAATGACACAATTAGATTCATAGTTCCAGTGTATAACTAAAGAAGCAAATCCAGACATCAAACATGTCCTGACTACATTTGGTTTAAGTATAACTGTGTAAATTTGATTAACTACAACAATGTTCTAGTCTGTTAGTTAGTAATCATGTGGCTCTTCTGCTTACTTGACTTTGAAAGTCCACGCAGTGAGTCATCATTACCCACAACCCCAGTCTGCTTTCATTTCCTACTTCATGTCAGACAGCACATTGTTATTCCATCTAACAAACACATACACAAACACACACACAGGGTCATTTATCACTGTAGTGGCCTGATCTTGAGGGCAACTAGAGGACCCATACCTGTCAAGCTTTCATCGTGGGTCTGTTTGTCCACTGCCCCCTCAGACCCTGTCAAATTTGGAGCTGTTTCTCTAACACTCCACGAGTTCATCTTTTGTCATCCAGAACAATAATGAAACGCCCTCTGGTCGCCAACGCAATAAGCCAAGAGATTTATTATTATGCTGCAGCATTGCTTCTGTGTGCTCGGTGCTTACAGCTAGTCAAGCTGCTTTCAACAGCCATGAAAGGAAATCACTGTCCTGTCGATGCCAAACATGTGCAGGTTTCCATGAAGACTTAACTGCCTCATATGCTCTTGGAAGAGAAAATGGACTGCATAAGGTTAAAGAAAAATGTCATGCCATTCACATTTATCTCTGGAAGCAGACTTTAACCCACCATGAAAAATCCTCCAATCTTAATTCCATAGTACATCGGAAAGGAGCAACAGTGTAGTTAATGTGTGCCATAGACATGGGTACTGCATCTTCTTCATTAATTTGTATTCAGCGCCAGACACCCTCTCCTTAAGGTCCTTTCGATGGAAAGGATCGGTGCACAGATACAGTTGTTATGCTAGTGCAGAGACGAAACCCACATTGCTGCCACGATCCGCTGACACCAGAGAGATCAGCTTTTGTGTGGAAACATCTTAAATTATGTACCTTTCTGCCAGCACAAATGAAGTGAGTTGAGGCTGTGGTATCCATAGTAACAGTGGATTGTCATGTGTTATATAATTACGCTAGTGTGTTTACACCCCCTGGGCAAATCATGCACAGATAAAATTTATTTTGTGTAGAGGATGTGTTATAAAGGATTGCTTTGGAGAGTCAGGTCCAGAAATGTGTAACCATGAACTCACAAGATAGATGCGGTTAACTTGTCTCTAACCTTCAGGGCTGTGTTATGAACTGAATGTGCACAAAGAGACACTACAGAGTCCTCTGCATGCAACATAAAAAATAGGTTGTATTCCAATAAGATTTCACCCCAGCTTGTTATCCTGTAAGCAAGGAGGGACAAAAAAAACTCTATAATACTCTATAAAGTGTACTAATTTGTTTGACAGCCACATAGTCAATATGACAAACTTATATTACACTCAACTCAGTCTGCGGTCAGGACACAACCAGGCCACCAGGGCTTTGTTGGAACTCATTTTATTGTACAGTAGGAACTTCATGGCCAAAATACAGTAATAAACACAAATGCAACTAACTGGAGAGGACAAACTAACTGTTTGTCCAAGCTTATGACACATATACAGTGTAAAAATAATAAAAGACATCAAGTCGCATCAGGTTAAAGTTAAACTGAGGGCTGTTTTATCATTTGAAAGATACAGTATTTGTTCATATGAAAGCCAACTAAACTACCCACTCTCATTTCAGTTATTTGTTATGAACTTTTCATTGAACGTAATCAAAAATGCAAACAAAATCACTCTAAATTGTTCCAGAGTGAATGTCCATCCATCCATTTTCTGTACCGCTTATCCTACACAGAGTCATGTTGGAGCCTGGAGCCTATCCCAGTGAGGCAGGGGACACCCTGGACAGGGTGTCAACCCATCACAGGTCAATCACACACACATTCACACACTATGGATAATTTAGAGATGCCAATCAGCCTACAACACATGTTTCTGGACTGGGGGAGGAAACTGGAGTACCTGGAGGAAAACCCCGAAGCACGTGGAGAACATGCAAACTCCACACAACCCTGTAGGTGTGAGGCAAACGTGCTAACCACTAAGCCACTGTGCGCCCCCAGAGTGAAAGAGTTATTCTAAAAAGTGCTTAAATTGTTAATAATGCTATTTTTCTGTTCCAGTATGATTTCAATAAAGTCCCAATAGGCCTAAATTCCTGTCCAGAATTCGTCACTTCCTGCATGCCTGGCTGATATGACGTTATGTAGCTGCTATAACAGGGTTTTCGAATATGGGGCAATGGAAACAAAATCTGTGTAATAAATATTTTTCCTATGATTCTGTAAGCAACCAATCACACTGCAAAATAGAAGAATGCTCTGAAAATAAATACATGTTTCCGTTAAATGTAGTGCTTGGTTTTATTTATACCCTATAGCCTTCCTATAAGCAGAGTAACCTATCATACTGTATGTAACAAACATTATTAACCATTCTTTTATTTCATTCTAACAGCTTTCCAACAAAAAAAGTGCAGGGGGGGGCGGGGGGGGTAATTAATAGTAATTAAGTACTGTATACATAGTATGGTACTATGCAGTTTGAGACATGGCACAAGAGTTCACTTCTCTGAGCATATAAGTAAATGCTGCCTCAGTATTACAAAAGCATTATGAGAATAAAAAAAAAAAAAAAAACCTTTATTGTGCACATTAATGTCACTGTCACAGTTACCAGGTGAAAGAACAAAGCCTCTTGGCTGCTCCAGTTTAAAAAAAAAAGGCAGTGTGAAGGTTTAAATAACTATTTTATGCATTATAATTAATGCCGATAAACAGTATATCTCATTTTCTAATTGTAAACAAGCTATATGTATATTTAATCCATGAATTATGTAGCCTTTTGGTTGTTGGTTAAAAGGTGGTTAAGACCAACAAAAACAACATGTTTTGAGAATTGTTTAAAAAAAAAAAAAAGTGCTATTATTTGTTTTTAGCTGAAGAGTAGCTAAATGTAGCTGCTAATTTTACCACATATTTTGAACAGGCATGGACCTGTGTCAGATCCATTAAAAGTGGCAGTATTCAGCCAAAAATGTACTCAAGTGAAAGTAAAAAAAGTTGTTATTTTTAACTGTACTCAATTAAGGTAATGTCATGTTATGATGTAAAAAGTAAGTTTTATTACTTATCTAAAACTACTAGCAACTACTCCATTTTGCCATTTAAGTTTGCAATATTTACCATTGGCTATAATTTGACTTGCTCCCTAGCCAACTATATTAGCTACTAGAATCGATGCTAGCCTAACCCAGCAAAACAGACTAACTTGGTTATATGCCAGTCTGTACAGGATTTCACTGAGTTTTTTTGTGATTGTTGCGGCCAAAAATGCTTCATTTTACTGCGGCTTTTTTCAAAATTTGTGATGCAATTTGTGGAGTGTTTTGTGCTTTTTTGCGGAAAATTACTTGAATTGGCCAAATTGTCTTTCGCGGTGATGTTTGTTGGCAAATGAGATCTTTTAGCTGTCAAAGAAGGCTTTGGCTGAATGCGCATTGTGATGATGTCACATGACATGTCTTGGCCCAAATCTGCGGAAAATCTGAAGAAATTTTGAAAAATTGCAAGCTCCTCCAAATAGTTTCCTGGAAGGACTGATATGTGGCCAGCAGATTAACAAAACATACATGTTTATTTTTATTTATTTATTTACTTATTTTTAAATTAGATGGTGTTCATGCCTTCTAGGGAGGCAACAGAGACATTTCATTTTATATGAGTATTTGCTTTCTCTAGCATATTGAATTATTTACTGAGGTAGGGCCATGGGGGCTCACACGTCAGTCTAGTGGCTTATCCATATGCAAAGACACAAGAATAGCTATAGCACTCTTATAGGATTGTCAAGGTGACTCACATCAGCTCAGCAAGATCATATTATAGAGTATTTCTTATCCCCTGACTCAATAACCTTTTTTTTTTTTTTTTTTTTTAACACATCATAGCTTTAACAAAGCTCCAAGGGAAATTACAGAGAACAAAGTGCTATTAATGTGACTGCTAGCCTGAACCAGTTCCTTTTTTAGACTCCTATCTGGGTTCCTTCCATCCTTTGCCATCTGCTGGTCTTCATTAATGAGACAGTATGTATAGCTTTTCAGTTCTGTGTTATTGCTTTGCATTGGAATGTGTAATTTTCTCCAAACAACAAGTAGGTTGCGTTTAAGTGCTTTCAGAACTCTACGTGGCTCACTAGTGACAGTGGAAGCCCACACAGTGGAGGGGATGTGGGGGATGTGAGTAATAGCAAGGGGTCAGGGATAACCCTGGATGATTGACGGAAAATGTGTGGGCTACGTTGCTCCACCTGGAAATATACAGACTGGCTTTCTCCTCAGAGTTAGATTGTTCAGCCATGAGTCACAACCCACGCCGGCTATGTCGTGCACATGCGAGGCACTTCTCAGAATGCAAGCCCCCTCCACCTACACATGCTAACACGAAAACATTTTAGTCAGTCATAACCTAGAGAAAACATACATACCTTATCTATAATTCAAAGGCTTTCCATAACAAGGCCTTGCATTGCCATGGCCAATACCAGCCTTGAGAAGAAATGTTTGGGTCTTTCTGAATATTCATTGAAATGTTTATGCAAAAGGAGCCTCAGATTTCAAGTCATTACTGTAGAGAAAACCTCTTTGGAATGCCAGTGTCTTCACAGAAATTCACTGGAGAATAAAAATGTAATCAGAGAAACTGCCAAGAAGCATCGACTCCTATACCTCAAAAGCTTTTTTCTTCCTGATGTAACTTCTGCTATGCCTTTCTAAACTCCATCATGTGTTACAAACTGTTTCCTGTATCCATGTATCGTCTTACGGTATTATTCAGTTTCTCAAATTATTCCTCCTATTATTCAGCAACTACAGTGAAACTAATATGAAAGTTAGGCAGCTCCAAGATTTAGTAATGTTGTTACGATACCAGAAGCAGGCTGGACACAGTTGCGGTCAAAAACTTCGTCACTTTATTCAGCATACATGTGAAAAGGACACAGGGTAAACAACAGGCTTTTAGAAGGCTTCGAGTCTTCGCAGGATATTGTAGTAGAGCTTGTACATACTCTCAAAAGTATTAGCGCTAGCAGTATGAAAAAACACACACCTAACTACGGAAGGAAAAAACGAACAAAAACAGCATCCAGCAATGAACCCTTACAACAAAATAGTGGTAACTACAAAAGGTGTGCAAACTATTAGCGCTAACAGAAAATCAAAACACTTGTGCAAGTAAACCTATCACCGAGATGTGTAAAATAGGAAGAGGGCTTGAGAGGAAGTCGGAATCCAAGGTACTTAGCTTAATGTCAAATGCTGTGAAAATCAGTCCAGGTTGCAGTAGCTCAGTAAGGTAAGATTTGGGAAAAAACAAACAATACTTCGCGTTAGACCTGTAACACAAAAGTCCTTAAATAACGTGTTAGTGAAATAGAAGACAGGTGCGCGGGATTAGAACGAGGGTGATTGTGACCGAGGTAGTGTGTGGGTGTTGTAGTCCCTGGCGGCCATGTTTGTAGGCCGCCGAGCTTGCTGGGAAGTGTAGTGTGGAGTGTGTGGATGAGAGTTCTGGGAATTGAAGTCGCGCTTCTTGCGCGACCTAACAAATGTAAGTCAGGACCGGATAATTTAACAGGTTAAAACTGATTCACAAGATGTTTGCCTGATCCCAGCGTCATGCTTTTCTCTTTTTTTCTTTCCAATCCGTAGCAGCATGGTACAAATTAAATTCGAAACACCTACAGATCACCAAATATACAGTACTGTGCAAAAGTTTTAGGCACCCTATATTTTGTAGTACAAACTTTGTTATAGATTTTTTTTATTTTATCACTTCTACATTTTCGAGTCAGTACAAAAAACATTTTAGATTCCCAAACATTAGTTTTCTAGCACAAAATTAAATGTTACAGAAAAATGATATTATGTCATTAAAGAAGGCAGCATATTATGTAAGAAACACTTTTCAGACAAAAAAACACAATGAAGGCTGCTGGGTTTTGCTGCAAAAATAACAAGCGAGTGCGAAATTCAAAGTCTCCAGAAGAACTGTGGCTGGTTCTGCAAGATGCTCAATAAAACTTACCAGCTCATTTCCTTATAAAACTGCACAAATTGTACCGGACACTACTACTTTTATTTAAATTTTTAATTTTTTGTCACACCAAATAATTTCATTATTTTGAAGGCATCTTTACTCTACGGCATTTCTTTCCATGTGCCTAAAACTTTTGCACAGTGTACTGTATATTCAGTGATTGGCCAATAATCATGAAATCCCTTGTTGCTTTTGAGCACACGCACTTCTGATAACTCTTACATCATCTAAATGTTCAATTTTAGCCTCTCAAGAGGGAACTGATCTACATTAACTATAGGGAAGCTGCCCTTTTCGACTGCGTATAATATCAGGTAAATTGTGGCTATTGTACATGGACTTTACTTTGAGTGAGAAGGATCTGAAAAGGGCAGAGAAATCCACTAACCGCTTGGAGCTGGAAGCAGTGGAGTAAGCCAAATGTTAAGGTGACAGAAGTAATTACTGCACAGAATTCACTTTGCAATCCCAAGAGAAGTTAAATTATTCAACCATATAGTTTTCCCCACAATAAGGGTCAAGGGGAGAGTTCAGACAATTACCTGACTGTTCAAAGGTCTCTGGCTGCTGCTTGTAATTATAGGAAAATAAGTAACTTTCTGAACAGGGATAGAATTGTATGTGGAATATGGGTTTTAGGACTGCTATGAGAAATGGAGGGAGTCACTGAAAGGTCAAGTGGCACTGGGCTTCTAGTGGACAAAATGGGGGAAATTCATACAAAAAAATCCCATGTTTAATGTAGTAGTAGTAGTAGTAGTAGTAGTAGTAGTAATAATAATAATAATAATAATAATAATAATAATAATAATAATAATAATAATAACATTATTATTGTTATTATTATTATTATTATTATTATTATTATTATTATTATTATTATTATTATAGGGGGCATGATGGCTTAGTGGATATCACATTTGCCTCTCACCTCTGGGGTTGGGGGTTCGGTTCCTGACTCTGCCCTGTGTGAGCAGAGTTTGAATGTGACTGTGTGCAATTGTGCCTGCAATGGGTTGGCACTCCGTCCAGGGTGTCCCCTGCCTTGTGCCTGGAGGTCCCTATGTGTAGGATAAGTGGTATGGAAAATGGATGGATGGATAATAATAATACACAAATAGTAGTACAATAGTAATAATAGTAAAGAAAAAAAAACAGACAGGTCAGTAGAGTCCATTCAAAGCTGTCACAGAAATCAAACCACATAGTCATGGCAGGCACGGTCTGCATGACCACATTAGCACCAGGCATCACTGCTGTGAAACATGTGCCATGGATCCCTGGAGCCACTGAGCTCCACTGGCTGAACTGATATCCACCTGAAATTGTTTTTACGGTGATGTATAATATCAAATGTTTTAAACAGACAAAACTTTTAAAAAATAGTAAGGATATATGGCATGCCCATCATAAGTTATGCCTGAGTTACACCAAGCTTCACCAAGCTTAAAGTGGGAAAGTTTCCCACTTTACAAGCCACTGAAGAAAGGGTGAGTCAGCTTGCAGAAGAATCACAGATTTAATTGGAAAAAAAAGCAGAGCTTGGATCATTAGTCTTGGTGTGGTGCATAAATGTGCAATGTGTATACACCCCAAACTCCCCCATGTACTGAAGGATTCATTATGCATGTCAGACTATAATTGTAAAGTTGTCTGGTCTGAAGTTTTCCCTGTATTGATATAAAACACTGTTTTATGGACATCAAATTACATTTGCACATTAATGGGATAAGATTGGTGCCTGTGCATGCCCACAAGCTGAATCAAGCCAGAGAAAAAAATTCAAATTATATGATGAGGATGTGTCTGGGGAAAATATTATCTCTGTTGACATTCTGTAAGGAGTGCAATGAAAAGCTGAATGCAGACAGGTTGAGGCCCGAAGATCTTACAATATATCACTTAGATTTTCTCACAGCAAAAGGATTTCAACTTGGCAAACATTATAGACCCTTGAAAACGTGTGGTTAATTACCTGAAAAAAAATCTGCTGCCACACACTCAGACAGATAACCCACAAGCACACACTATGTGAGTGGACTGGGGGGGCATAATAGATCCTTTGATTTGATAAGCTCAGAGAACCTTGTACCAAATCACTGCAGTCCAAAAAAGAAACAGGGTCTGTGATGAAGTTATGAAGTGAGGCACAAATATTTTCCGCTGGCTAACACATTGTTACCCCACAATGTAGTGACCAAGAAAACACTGAGTTAGAAGCAATTAAGATGGTCCAATTTCTGCCAGGAACTCCTGAATGGTTGTGCAAGTCTAGGGTACCAAGTAAGACACTAGACAAGCAAGGATAGCATGAGTGCATGAGAGCATAGTGCTAATGTTCTGTAAGATCTGTAATGATGAATAGATCAATTTTTTTTCACCATGTTATGATTGCCTTAAAAGTGGGGTCAGCAAGTCAGACCAGTTTTTATAATATTTTGTGATGCTCTCCTCAGCTAATTTCAGTAGCTGAGAATAAAATATGCTCTGGGCCCTATACAATAAAAAAACAAAACAAATTGGCCACCAACATCCAGCCAATCAGAACAACAAGATGTTTCTAGATTTGTATTACACAATCTGTGAGAAGATGAAAGAAATCTTTATTTCTTTTTACTCTATAATCTTTTTTTTCTCTAAACTCTGCTCTACAGTATGGGAATCTTCTTCATTGAGCTCCAATAACCACATCCAGTGGAAGAAAGTCAGTTGTTAAATGTAATTACTTAACATCCACCACCATGGCATCTGTGCATGCTCTGTTCTTCAAGCCAAAGCATTAGCGAGAATCAGGGACGGCAGGAAGTGATATTTACACTGTAAGTACAGAGCAGGTAGGATCAGAGATGAGAGCATTGTCTTTGGTCCCAATGTGGAGTCTGGATGACTCATCAATCTACAGAGGGCAGGGCAGCAGGAGCATTGTTGCAAAAAAAACAAAACAAAACTTGATTTAGCTATTTCTGAGCATTTAGAATGTGCTGAATAGTGTGAATATAGTTTAATAACTCTTTCAACCATGATTTTTCCATCTGATATTCCACAAATTCTACCATGAAGTAGTACCAGTTCAAATTTAAAAAAAAAGAAAAAAAAAAAGAATCTTATAAATACAAATTGAAAGAAAATAACCATGTTACTTTCCTTATGATGAAATTATTGTCACTGTTACTTCAATACTTCATGTACATCATGTAACAGTGTTATATTACCACCAAGGGCTGTGTTCAGGAGATACTGAAGAGCATCATTTGGAAGCACTCACCTATGTTCAGTTTTCTAATTAACATCCCTTGGCAAGCTCACATTTCACATCATCACCATTATCTGGCATAGGAGAAATACACTGAGCTGCTAAGTCAGCTGTCATGCCATTGCAATATATAATGTAATAACACTGTATTATGACAACAAAAATCAATATCTCTCACCTCAATGTTATAATATCAACATGACATAAAAATGGAATAAGTATTTATAAATGTTTATGTATCCCTTTTTTATTAATCAAAATCCTGACATGGTGAAGACTTGGTGAACAGATCTGATGGGACAGATCAGACATAAAAGATACCCTTGCCCATATTAGTGTTACTAGGACCTGGGAGTGGTGTAAGTAGGTGAGCTCGTGTATATAACTTGGTCGGGCTCATCCTGTTGACTTGTCTTGTGATCACATTCCCACTGAGGGTGCAAAATAAACAGTCAGGCACAATGTCAGTCTGGGAACCAGTCAGATGTACCTGGTCAACTCTGGAGAGCCTTCTATATTGCTTGGGAGTGTCTGGAAAAGACTTTATGAGAGATGAATTTACTTTCACCTCCAAGGACTTCCTTGTGCCAAGTGAGGGTGGGGATACTGAGGCATGAATGGACCATGTTCAAGTCCTGAATCATAGCAGCAGCTGCAAGAAGCTGTAGCTGGAAGGCTGTTTGTGGCTGTCATGAGAGGGGGAGACAAAACTGTGATAAACAAGTCTGATGATATTGCTGAGCAGTGGATGAACTGTTTTATTCTGTGGACATGCCTTCTTCTCAAACATCAATGCCAGAAATTTCTCATGTTTTGGAGTCCATCTCTGTGACTACTACAGTGGTTACCATAGCAGTTAGAAACCTTCATAGCGGCAAGACTGCAGGGGTGGATGAAATTTAGCCAAAGAAGGCACTGGACAAGACAGAGGTTGTGTGGTTTACATGCCTCTTCAATGCTGCATGGAAATATGGGACAGTGCCTTTGGACCAGAAAAATGGGATGGTGGTCCCAGGGGGACCAAAGGGTGTGTTCTAATTATAGAAGAATCATTTTCTCTTCAGCTTCCCAGGAAAAGTCTATGCCAGGGATTTGGAGAGGATCTATCCAATAGAACCTAGGAGAGTTTCACCTAGGTTGAGTGGAATAATTGACTAGTTCTTTACTCTTCACAGCTTTGTGAGGGGTTATAGGAACATCCTAATCCAGTCTACATGTGTTTTGGAGTTGGAAAAAGAGCTTATGCCTTGATGTGGGTGGTGTAGAAGTATGGTGTAGCTAAGTTGCTACTTCATTTGAGCTAGTCTGTACATGAATGAGGTGAGAGTTATGTCTACATTGTTGGAGTTAAGGCGAAACTGTTTAGGTAGGTGCTGTTGGTACAAGCTCATTTCCATAAAAGTCGGGATTTTTTCTAAAATGCAATAAAAACAAAAATCTGTGACTTGTAAAGTCTCTTGAAACTTTAATTAACTGACAAAAGTATAAAGAAAAGACATTCAATGTTTTCACTGACCAACTTAATTGTATTTTGTAAACAAATTTAGAATTTGATGCCTTCAACACACTCAAAAAAAGTTGGGACAGAGGCATGTTTGCCACTGTGTTACATCACCCTTCCTTTTAATTACACTTTTTAATCATTTGGGAACTGAGGATACTAATTGTTGTAATTTTGCAAGTGGAATTTTTGCCCATTCTTGCTTGATACAAGACTTCAGCTGCTCAACAGTCCTTGGTTGCCACTGTCTGATTCTCCTCTTCATGATGTGCCATAGGAGATAGATCTGGACTGCTGGCAGGCCAGTCAAGCACATGTACTCTGTGTCTACAAAGCCAAGCTGTTGTAGCACGTGCAGATTCAGGTCTGGCATTGTCCTGCTGAAGTAACTATGGACTTCCTGGGAAAAGACATTGCATTGATGGCACACACGTCTCTCTAAAATCCCAATATACACCTCCATGTCAATGGTACCTTCACACATATGCAAGTCACCCATGCCGTGGGCACTGATGCACCCCCATGGCACGGAGAACTCGATGTCTGTTTTTCCCAAAAACAAGCTGAAACTTGGACTCATCTGACCACAGCACACATTTCCACTGCCTTTCAGTCCATCTGAGATGAGCTCGGGCCCAGAGAACTGGGTGGTGTTTCTGCAGTTGATGTGTGGCTTCCTCCTTGCGTAATAGAGTTTCAGGTTGCATTTCTGGATGCAGCAGCGGGCTGTGTTACGTGATAACAGTTTTCTGAAGTACTCCCGAGCCCATGTGGTTATATTTATCACAGTAGCATGACGATTTCTCAGGCAATGCCACCTGAGGGCTCGAAGGTCACTCACATTCAACAGTGGTTTCTGGCCTTGCTCTTTATGCAATGAGATTTCTCTGGATTCCCTGAATCTTTTCACAATATTATGCACTGTAGATGGTGAAAGACCTAAATTCTTTGCAATCTTGTGTCGAGCAATGTTCTTTTTGAACTGACTGACAATTCTCTCACAAAGTTTGGCACAAAGTGGTGAGCCATGACCCATCCTTGCTTGCAAAGACTGAGGTTTTGGTGGATGCTCCTTTTATGCCCAATCCTGATAACCTGCCCTGTTACCAATTAACCTGATCCTCCAAAATGGTGTTACTTGAATATTCTATAAACTTTTCAGTCTTATTTTGCCTCTGTCCCAACTTTTTTTGGGGTGTGTTCAAAGCATCAAATTATATATTTGTTTATATTTAGAAAATACAATTAAGTTGGTCAGTGAAAACATTGAATATCTTTTCTTTGTACTTTTGTCAGTTCATTAAAGTTTAAAGAGACTTGACAAATAACAGATTTTTGTTTTTATTGCATTTTAGAAGAAAAATCCCAACTTTTATGGAAATGGGTTTGTAGATGTTGGACTCCATTATGGTTGCAGCTTGCCTCCACTCCTGTTTGTTGGTTGTTTTTTTTTGACAGGATATCAATGCGCAGCCAAGGTTGGAGAAGTGTCCCATATGAGAGCTAGAGTTAAAGTCTCTGTTATTTGAAGATGTTGTTGTTCTCTTGGTACTATCCAAAGTGGACCTCTGACATACATTTGGATGTTTCACAGCTGAATGTGAAGCAGTTGGGATGAGAATCATCCATCTGGGTGGGATCTGCATTGTTCCTTCTTCAGAAGATAAACACTGTACTGGTGGAGTAGTTTAAATACCTTAGGATTTCATTCATGTGTGATACTCCTGAGAGATGATCATAACAGAAAAACAGAGTGTAAGAGTCAGGTCAGCGGCAAGTGTTGCAGTGACTGCACTTGTCTGTGTTGGTGAATCAGGAGCTTAGTTTTCAGTCAGCCTACTTTTCTATCCCCACATATGCTCATGAGATGTGGGTAATGAGAAACAGAACAAGGTCACAGGTATAGGCAGCAGAAATTAGGTTCTTCCATAGGATTGCTTGACTTACTTGTCATGGTGAGGAGCTTGGAAACGCAGGAGAGCCTCAGAGAAGAATTGCTGCTCCTCTGAATCAAGAGGATCCAGTTGAGGTGCTTCGTGCACCTCATAAAGAGGTCTCCTGGTTGATTCAGACTATAGCTGTATAAGGGATGCCACACAGGACAAAGACCCAGGGGCATCCCCAGGGATTATATCTCATAGTTTGCTTGGGAATATGTGGGCATGCCCCAGGAGGAATTGGAATCTGTGGCCAGGGACAGAGAGGTCTGTACTTACTTCTGAACCTGTATTGACTTCTGAACCTGTTGCCACTGCAAGCCTTTTCAGGAGAAGCAGAAGGAACATGAATGAATGAAGGAATAAAAGAAGATTTTTTTGTACTTACTGTAGTATGTGTATGTCAGGTAAACTTATAAACACTGCCCTTTAAGAAGAACCTTAAAGTTCCACGTTTTACAAGGCTTATCAGCTTGTTTCAGAGATCTTTGTATGAGCATAAGATATTATCAAGTTATTTAAAAGCCATGCAGAAGTAAATGGCAGTTTACCTTTTCTGACAGCATATTTTCATCACTCAATCTTGTCAGAAACCTCAGAACAGCAGAAAAGGTTTAACTTCAAATTGACTTGAAGTGACACAAATGTGATTCATTTGGATAGTGACAATCATGGAGGAGGGCTGACATTTCCTCTGACAGCTAAATTACAGCATGGCAAGTCAGGCTGATTGTGCCTCATATGACAGGAAAGAGAATGATTGGGAAGTTGGTTGTGGTGGACAAGTTGGTGAAATGAGTGGTTGTGTGAGAACAGAACAACAACTGAAGGATAAAAAGGTGCAATGTCACTGAAAAAGTTGGAATCCAAAGAACATGCTGTCACACTCTATGCAAAAAACAAACAAACAAACAAACAAAAAAAAAAACAAAGAAAAAAACAGTATAACAAAATTTTCTTTTGAAAGTTATTCTAAATTTTGTCCATTATGTCCTCTGAATTATTTATGGCACCATGACTGTGATTCTTTGGGTTCCTCAGGCAGCATTGGTAGCTGAAGCAGGTTTGTGTTTCATTTTTCATAGTGTGTCTTGTTCTGCTTTTTTAACAGCAGGAGAATCGAGGAACCTTTGCTTCCTCTGAGTGGCGGTCTGATCAAGCATAAAGACAAAATTCCTGATCCTAAATCTCTTTGGGAGCCAATAAACATTAAAGAAGCAGCACTTTTTCCTTCCAAAGTCCAATAAGTAGACGTTATTTCAAGCACAGGGTTTTTCCTGCTCTGATTCCCGTAGATACCACTCCCAGGGACAGTTTGCAATTTCTCTCCGTAATAGCTTCTTCCCAGAGCCAATTTGCTGGCAGATACAAGATAATAAGGTGGTGTTGCTTTGCAATTGCCTATTCTATATAGCCCTTCGTTTTGAAGTGAAATATAGCCATTATGGATCATACTGCTCTGCAGCTCGAATAGAAAAAAATGATACAAATCATGTCACTAGAATATACATGAGAATAACTGTGCAATAACAGCAAAAATGCAGACTGTTTTACTTTTGCTATTTTGATCATTTGAATAGGGGATAATCTCTAAGTGATCTCAGACACATACAGGCACATACGGAAAGATACACTTTCTTCCTGCAGCACTATGCAAATGGAAGAATAAAAGGAGGACTTTACAGTGCACAACATTGGGTCACCATTATGGAACCTATAAAATAAAAGCCTTCCAAACCTCGTTTCCTTTAAATGTCATAGTAAAATGAGACATTTTCAGACTCTTCTGTGCTACAAGCTTATAATTTTCTTAGAGTCTGTTGTATGTACTGTAGAAATCTAGTAGAAGACTAGTGGATCAAGAAACAAAATGTTAATATATTACAGTCATGCATTTTCAGATTTGTTCAAAGTTAGAGTTTTTTATTTGCCACTTGCACAATTGACACATGGAAAACTGCACAAATACTGGACATACAGTACAGTGCTGTGAAAAAGTATTTCTGATTTCTTCTGTTTTTGTGTATATCTCATGCTAAATTGTTTCAGAAATTAAAACAAAATCTAAGATAAAAGAAAGGCAACCTGACTAAACACAAAAAACAGTTTTTAAATGACAATGTTATTTATTGAAGTAAAAAGGTTATCCAATACCAACTGGGCCTCTGTGAAAATGTATTTGCCCCATAGTTACTAATTCCCAAAATCTATTAAACTGCATTCATAATGGTGTTCAGCTGGACTAGACATTATCAGGCCTGATTACTGCAAACCCTGTTCAATCAAATCATTACTTAAATAGAACTTTTCAACAGCATGAAGTCAGTTAAAGGTCTTAGCCAGTAACACACTATGCCAAAATTGAAAGAAATTCCAGAAATTAGGAGGAAGAAGGTGATTGAAATACATCAGTCTAGGAAGGGTTACAAAGCTATTTCAAAGGCTCTGGGACTCCAAAGAACCACAGTGAGAGCCATTATCTCCAAACAGAAAAACTCGGCACAGTAGAGAACCTTCGGCGAAGTGGCTGACCTTCCGAAATTCCTCCAAGAGCACAGCAACGACTCATCCAGCAAGTCACAACAGAGCCAAGGACAACATCAAAGGACCTACAGGCCACTCTTGCAACAATAAAGGTCACTGTTCATGACTCCACTATCAGAAAGACACTGGGCAAAAATTTCATCCATGGAAGAGTGGCAAGGTGAAAACCACTGCTAACCCAGAAGAATATTAAGGCTTGTCTGAATTTTGCCAAAACACACCTTGATCCTCAAACCTTTTGGGAGAATGTTCTGAGGGTTGATGAGTTGAAAGTGGAACTGTTTGGAAGATAGGGGTCCCGTTACATCTGGCATAAACCAAACACAGAATTCCACAAAAAGAACATCATACCTACTGTCAAGCATGGTGGTGGAAGTGTGGTGGTGTGGGGATGTTTTGCTGCTTCAGAGCAATAATTTTGCATATGCACAGGGCAAAAAAAAACTTGCAATAATTGAGGGAAACATGAATTCTGCTCTCTACCAGAAAATCGTAAAGGAGAATGAAAATTTGCAAATAATGCTGTCACTGACTGTTTGATGGATTGAAGAAGCTAACAGTTTTTCAGTCCATTTTTGGCTCTTCTCAGGCACCGTTTCATGTAAATGTCCTGTAGAGAGGGCAGATTCCTGCCAATGATGAGAGCTCAGCTGATCTGACCACTCTTTGTAGGTCCCTGTGGTCGCCAGCGGAACAGCTGCCTTATCAGGCTGTGATGCAGCCACTGAGAATACTCTCAATGGTGCAACAATAAAAGTCTGTGAGAACGTTCGGGGCCATTCCAAACCATCTCAGATTCCTCTGGAAGTACACACACTGCTGGGCTATTCTCACCACTGTGTTAGTGTGGATGGATCATTGGAAATGTGGATGCCAAGGAATTTAAGCTTCTAGGAAACACTGAAACATTAATTAACACTGAAAGATTGTATTCAATCATTTAGCAACAAACTGTGAAATCTTCTTTAGTTACCGATATTGCTAACTTTTTCTTGACTTGAAGAGGCCACTGAAAAGATTATTACAATGCCCTCCATCAAAACACTAGTTAGATGTTGCTGTGTGGTACTATGAACCCCAGCAGAAGCAGTGAGAATCACCTGGATATCTTCTTCTGCATATGCACATATATGCTGAGACCTTACAATAAAATCACATAGTGACATATGATGGGCTGGCACCATTTCTGAATGAAAAGGAACCCTGGATGTTATCCACAGTTTACAGAACCACAATTAAATTGTATTCTATTTCAGCCCTCCTTTCAGAAAGTCCATGATAAGTTTATAAGCCCTTCGGAATAGATGCCATCCAAACTGCCATGGTGAGCTATGATGGCTTCCATATACACTTTTACGATTGTTGGGGACTTGCCAGTGGAGAAATGCTGGTATTCTGAGAATTAGGTAATACAATCCAGATAATATCCAGACAGTGATGCCCATCAGGACTTCTGTGGGATGTTGTGTTAAGGTGTGTTTCCTGGAAATATGGCAGACTTACATTGTGGCAAGGCCTGTTTCACAACGTATGCTGCAGCAGAGCAGAAGCAGTGCGTATTTCTTTCAGCGTGCATATTAACGAATGAGTGCTTTTACACTGGACGCTGCAGCAGTGCGGCTGCGCGGTGCATGAGCAGCGCGTGAGCAGCAGTGAAACGGGAGTTTCGGCGTCGAGTCTATTTTTTGCTGTGTTGCTAGCACTGAATTAAAGCACCACTACGCGGTTGAAAGACTTTAAATGAAGATGAGTTGACACAAAAAAGTATATATTGCACAGAAAAAGCATATACTTGTAGAGTAGTATGTTTTACATGTAATATACACTAATCATAAATGAGAATAGTGTTATTTTTGGCTTGGAGTTACAGCAATAAAACTGATTGGCTGCTAAAACAGAAAGATACACCTTTCAAAATTGTTTTCTATTATAATGCTGCTTGATATCAAGTTTAAATCCAAAATGCACTCTCAGAGATTCTAGAAGACATGTTGGCATTCTTGGCAAAAAAAAAAAAAAAAAAACAGTGTTGAGTTTTCATCACACGTGAATTGTAAATGTGCTCCTCCCCATGTAAATGTTATATTACATAACAATCAAGTTAATAAAACTCCTCAACAGCCCACTTACAATAACTGTTGTATACTGTATTTATTGGTTTGCTTTTCAAGGAAATTAACTACGGAACCCGAGAAACTTTCTGCAAAGCGCGCTGCAGTTTCTGCATGTGGAACGCTGCTGATGTGAAAGCACACGCGTCACTCGCGCCTCAAATTGCGCACTGTTACCGTTTCTGCTTCTGCGCTGCATGCGGTGTGCACTGGGCGTAACAGTACAGCTAGTGAATCTAGTGAATTCACTCAGTGAATCGGGCCTAGCCTGTTAGTTGCAGGGACATTTACAGACACCGGAGTTGATGGCATTTCAACAGCTTGGTCTTCAAGATCGGATTTGTAGAATTGTGGTTGGATCAAATGTCTGCACCCACAACAAGCAACATCCAAGCAAATGATACAACTAAACACTGGCAGGCATCTATAGGTAGCTGTTTTTCTAGGTAACGACTGTATTTCATACTTATTTTATTTTACCATTAGAAAGAATATTACACTGAATTACACCAATACCTACCAAGCAAACTAATCAGTTTTCAAGCTCTCAGGTCTCTTCAACACTTTTCATTTTCTTAGATTGTTTTTTAGTATAACCTGTTGTAGGTAAAGGCACATTTACTGTTAGCTGGACATGATCCTTCTGTACCATTTCCAACATCTCTGCTGTAATCCTTGGCTGATGTCCTACTCTTACTTCCTGTTCATTTATAGCCTTGCACAAGCAATCCATACTCATACATGCTTATGCAAAAAAACAGACACAGAAGATTACCTCCTTGCATAGACATTTCTTGATTAATATAGACAGACTGTGTTGAAATATTTACTTCCTGATTACAGAGCACAGGATAGTCAGAGACATGTTCTGAGAGCACCAATTTAAGTGTGTGTTTACTATATTATTACCCACAGTGCACCTTAAATCCAGTGTAAAACTGATGCTCACTACGTCCATGTGAAAACACCAAAATGATTACTTGCTGCTCGAAATTTACTTAAGGACAATGGCAGTGTTCTTTTATTTCATACAGACCTGATAACCCTGGATTCTGGTGTGCCTAAAGCAAGTGCAAATGCTAATGCAAGTAAAACATACTGTTTAACGTCCACTAAACATAACAGACTGTTGTTGGTCATGTATTTACCAGAGAAACAGTTTTACAATTTCATGAATTCAGTTCATTCATTCATCTTCAGTAGCCACTTTATTCTGGACTGAGTTGTGGTGGATTCGGAGTCAATGCCAGGAACACTAGGCGCAAAACGGGAATACATCCTGGATGGTATGCCAGTCCATTCCAAGGCATTATGCGTACACGCTTTCACACACTCAATCATACCTAGAGGCCATTTAACATAGCCAGACTGGCATGTTTTTGGGACGTAGGAGGAAACTAGCCACCATAGGCACATGCAAAGAAATGCTGTAGAGCAAAGATGCCTTAAAAATAATGAAATTAAATGTTTCTATGTTAAAAAAAAAAAAAGAAAAAATACAGTAAAGAGCAGTAAACAGTAATAAATGAAACAAAGTCAATATTTGGTGTGACAAAAAAATAAATATTAAAATAAAAATAGTAGTCTCCAGTACAATTTGTGCAGTTTTACAAGGAAATGAGCTGGTAAGTTTTATTGAGCATCTTGCAGAACCAGCCACAGTTCTTCTGGAGACTTTGACTTCGCACTCACTTCTTATTTTTGCAGCAAAACCCAGCAGCCTTCATTGTGTTTTTTGTCTGAAAAGTGGTCTATTATTATATCTTTCTTCAATGACATGCAGACATTTTTCTGTAACATTTAATTTTGTGCTTGAAATCTAATTGTTATGGAACCGGAAGGAGGGAAGCAGGATGCACTCGCAGGGGAAAATAGTAAGTTTGTTAGGAACCTTCAAAAATAATAGAACCTTCAAAAATAATGGAACAGTCTAACAAAAATCCACAAAGAAACAAGGCACTACTCCAACAACGACAGGGCAGTAAATCCAAAAAGGCTAGGCAATAATCCAAACACTCACAAGGCAAAAATCCAGGAATTCACGAGACAGTAATCCAAAGGCTAGGAAACGCGAGAAAAACAAAGACATGGAGGAATCTTACAAGAAGTCACAAGGTAATAATCCAAGATCCAGGGAACGTCTGGTAAACAAAAACATAGATAAATATACAAATCCTTATCTTTGCTTCGTCGCTACTTTTCATTATCATCATTATTATTATTACTTTTAGTTACATTTAGTTAATACACCGCCACGAAGCAGACACACACAGGGTTTTAAGTAACACGGGTAATCCAAAGCAAACAAGATCAAACACACAACACCTGGAAACAATAATCAAACAATAAAAGGAGAACCAATGACAGAACATGGGAGTAAACATGACGTGAAACAAAACCAACGGACCAATAGGGAAGTGGGGGCAGAGACATGACGTAAAACAAAAACAAAAGAGCACATGGCAAAGTAAACAAAACCAGAGTTCCTGAATGAGTCCGGAGGGTTTTTATGAATCACGCTCGTGCCACTCCTCCTCGTAGCACGAAGCGTGGAATGCGGAAGTGCGCTACTCCGCTAGCCTCTGCTAGCGGCGCAGCAAGAGGGAGACCCTAACACTAATGTTTAGGAATCTAAAATGTTTTTTGTACTGACTTGATAATGTAGAAGTCATAAAATAAAAAATCTATAACAAAGTTTGTACTAAAAAATAGGGTGCCTAAAACTTTTGCACAGTACTGTATGTACATACAGTATATATATAGTTTATATTAGCTATAGTGAATGAGTAACAGAGACTATTATTTAACTAAACGAGTATGAACAGAAGTAACATATGCACTCTTATTTGAGAAATGTTGTTATAATATTTTTGTGAAGGAGGGGGAGATGTACAGGAAAGAGTGAAAGAGTACAGGACAATCTGCACCACACACTAGTCAAAATCAGAATGTAGCACACCCAAAGCACGGATAAGACTTGTTATTTTAGAATATAACCCCTTATTTAACAATGCTTTTATCCTTTATCTGATGCAGTTTACATTCTTGGTAACACTGGTTTGGATCACAAAATCTGAACAAGAATGACACTTTAAAGAAAACCTTTATCTGTCCATGTGCTTTGATGTAAAGTGCATAATCAAGACAAACTCAGCAGGTAGTGCAGATAGACAGCATGGATGTCAATTCATCAGAAGATAACAGGGCTGTGTGTTTGTGGACATTCACATGGCAGTCATCAGAGACTCACAACTGACAAATCATATGTTAGTCAGGTAAAGGACTAGAGACAGCTTTGGTCAGAAAACTAGAAAGAAAATACAGAAATAAACCTGTTGAGAAGGTGTCTGGCCATGAAGCCAAATGTCCCATTAGTTTATAATGTTCATATCTTCCTGATGTAAAATATGAAACACAATGAGTATAAACCATCAGCAACTCACTTTGTCTTTAATTATATTTTCTTTGCCTGTAGGTGGTAGGTTAGTAAATGCAATGAAACAAACAAGCTGTTCAAAAATGGATCATTTCAAACCAAGTAAAGCATACAGTCAAAGCAAATTAATAAGATACTGCACATTTCTGTCTTCTCTAGCTGCGTAAATGGGTGCACAGCAGTGAGCTTTTCTCCCACTTAATGTGCACTTTTCCCCTTTAATTGCTTCAGTCATTTGAATGCAACAAGACAAACATGTTCATGCTGTAACATAAGCCTAGGGTGTGTATAAATAGTTTTTTCCCCTGCCTGCTTGCATTTGTTCCTAGAGTGAAATTAAAGCAGGAAAATTGAACAAGAGCTTAGCTGGAATAATCCGATACTCTACCATTTCCCCACCCTGGTAAAATCAATTTGCTGCAAATCAAATAATCTCAATTACAGAAGAACCCTAGTGTTTACCCTACTGCAGTTTCAGCAAAATAGAAAGATAAATGAAATAAAAGAGCCAGTAAACACACCACTATTACATTGCTGATATGACAGAGAAATATCAGTTACAACTGATCACTCTGTAAAATGTTTTATGTATCTAATATACTGAATATGTGCATAATAAAGATTGTTTTATTTAATAAATTTTTGGTCATGGTGATGCACTAATTCGTGGTGATACAGTCTTTTTCCTAAATGTATTTCTTTTTAAATTGTATAATGACCGTGATTGTGAGAAATGCATTTTACAGTATGTGTAAGAAAGCATAAACTGTGTGTGAAAAAAAAAAAAAAATACAACTTACTGTTTTATATATTTTTGGCACTTGAATTTTGCTTTTCAGACCTTACACTTGCTAAATAATCTGACTAATTTTCTCCTTTCATGATCACATTTCATAAATGACAGTAAATGCCAGTGTGTCAATAATTGCCAACGTACAGTAGAGAAAGCAGGCTGTTCTGGTGTTACCAGTTAATAATCAAAACATGCAAGAACTACTAATTGCAAACTTACATCTAAGATCCTGTATAACATAAGGTGCTATACTATATGTTTTATACCATATGGTTTTACCTAGCAAGTGTGTATCATGTACACAACTCAGTAGCTATGTTTCTATGCTGGTGGGCAGAAGGCAAATGACCTTTAAAATTTCAACAAAATTTGCCATCAACCATCACAACAGGTTTATTGATATCTAACTTAACCAATGAAAGTTTATATTCCATTGGTTTGGATGTACTTTAATATATTATATTGGAAAAGAAAACCTTAGAAAATATTTAGAACATAATTAAAAAACAAAACAAAACAAAAAAGAATTGTTTGAACATCTGGGCCAGATTGCTTGAATATATTTACATGGACCTCCTTTTAGTAATTTTATAGATACTTCCAAAAACCTCTTCACTCCAGTGTCTGTCTATTTGGAAAGCAAAACATGGCAGCATCTGGTAAACACCCAGCACAGCCAAATACTTTTAGTATGAGCAAAAAATTAGTAGTGCTTTAAGGCTACCAATGAAGCTTGACACAGAATTAGCAACATTGTTCCTGGACAGGAATGTTAATCTCTTTAAATGGCGGGCTTTACATAACAAGTCAAGCAGACACAATTTTTATCACTTAGAGAGACAACTGAGATGACCCTTTGGGTGAATCACCTTCCCAATGCTACTTGTTCCCAATAAATTCACTTTGATTAAAGAATCACAAAATCAAAGCTACAACCCCAATTCCAAAAAAGTTGGGATGCTGGGTAAAATGTAAATAAAAACAGAATGCAATGATTTGCAAATCGCATAAACCCATGCTATTCACAATAGAACAGAGAAAACATATCAAACGTTTAAATGGAGGAAGTGTACCATTTTAAGGAAAAAATTATTTTGAATTTGATGGCCGCAACATGTCTCAAAAAAAGTTGGGACGGGGCAAAAAAAGGCTGGAAAAGTAAGTGTTACTAAAAAGAAACAGCTGGAGGAACATTTTGCAACTAATTACGTTAACTGGCAACAGGTCAGTAACATGACTGTGTATAAAAAGAGTATCTTAGAGAGACAGAGTCTCTCAGAAGTAAAGATGGGAAGGAATCTGGATGGAAGCATATGTTGCTCTAAAACCTGAATATACCTTTCAACATTGATGGTGCCTTTCCAGATGTGCAAGCTGCCCATTCCATAGACACTAATGCACCCTCATACCATCAGAGATGCAGGCTTTTGAACATAAAATTTAAAGAAAATAATTAAAATTTTCGATTCATCTGACCAGCATCCCGACTTTTTTGGAATTGGGGTTGTAGTACAAAACTTGATTTATGTACACAAACACAATCCCCATCAGCCCAAACACAGCTGTGAATAGATTCTTCTGTATCAGTAAGTAAAGGATTATTCCCTCTGAGAGTCCAATCAATACATTCTGCACTACTATTTGTGATCAGGATACAAAGTTTATAGCTATTTTCTCTTTTAAAACACAGAATAGATCAGGATTGATAGAGAAGCAATGAGTCTCATCAGTAAAGAAACCTTTGCAAATATGCTTGTGTACAGAATTTTAAAGACTAAAGCAATGATTCTTGCATTCGGTTATAAATAAGTGTTCAAGATAGTGTGACATTAGTATTAAAGGTCCAGGGTGAAGAATGAATGACAGATAGAACCAAATAATAAAAGGTCATGAAAGGTGCCATTTATCTGCTAATTATGAAAAAAGCTGTAATTATGAATAAAACATTTTATTTAGATTCAATCAATTGTGAAAGTACTTTAGAATGCATTCACTAAATGTGTCATTTGGAACGAAACCAAATGTTCTACATCATTGCTGTTGTTTTATGCATGTGGAGCCTAATAAATAGTTTTGTGTTTTGTGCAATTTTCAAAACACCCACAGCTCCAGGTATCTTGCCAATGCCAACCAGCAGAGAATCAAAACTCAAACATGAACTCTAGTTCTTTAGCAAGAATTTCATCTTAAGATGGTCTCAGACTACCAAATTATGAACAATTTTCATGACTTATGTAGAATAAATTAAAGTTAGGGATAGAGATGGAGTTAGTGGTTGTATAATTTCTTAGGACTTTAATTTTTATGAATAAAATTCAAGGACATCACACTTACTAATAGTTAGTCCAATGTACTGTATAGTGCTGGGGTCTGGGTCTGGAAAAAAAAGCCTAATGTTGGTTTGATCAAGTAGGACTACTCCATATGTAAATGGAGTAGTACATCATGCACCTAGTACATGAAGATGTGGCTTGTCGCTACAATCAAGAGTGCAGCTTTGCTCTTGTATGTTTCCTTGTCGCTGAGCTGGTACCCTTAAGGGTACACCTTTTGTAACTTTAATATGCTTATGTATCATTTACCCAGAAAGATGTACATGTAGTGTTAATGCTTTACCCTAAAAAAGAATTATGGTCCATTTATATACCTTAAATCATTTCCATATTTTCCAAGTGAAAGATATATATTAAAGGTACAAAAGCCACAAGGGTAGGGAGAGATACAGTTTAGTACAATTATTTTTGAGATTGTGTATTGTATAAATCAAAAGCACATCACAAGGAATATTACACTACACTGTAAGACATTTCAAGTTGGTTAAGGTTCTTCTTTTCTAAGGCAGAAAGCTGCCTTAAAAATATGAGTAATTCAACCTTTGTTTCAACTCAAAAGTAGTCACGAGTAGTCAAGACACTTTATTACTTCAAGTTTCATTTATGAAAATTCAATATCCAAAACTTGTCATGACAATTGGTGTTAAAGAGAAGAAATAAGTTCACATAACTTCATGGGGCTATTATGTTTTACAGTGTACCTGGTTATTATACTCTAATAGTACAACACTGCATGAGTTTGTAAAAATTTTTAAATCTAATCATACTCGCACAAAATGCCTTCTTCAACTCTGAGAAATAAAGATAGCAAACTGTACTTTTCTGATTGCATGGGTGGTACCTTTATCTTTTGTACCTTTAGTGTGCATCTTTTAGCTGGGAAGGTGCATGTGGCATACCTTTAATTAGCCTTGAGAGTAAAGCTTTAAAGATATAGAGATATTAAGGTACAACTATATTAACTATATAGATACATACTAAAGTGATAACATCCCAGTTACAAATGAAAGTACAGTTTGGTACATTTATTTCTGATAATTTAATGCCGCCTAAGTAGTAGGTGATAAAACACGAACTACAAAATGCTCCTTAATCTCTGGTGATTGTATTTAATGGTATGTGTGGAGGCGACCCTCTCAAATTTCCCCCAAAATACCAGTACACCCCACTAATGAGACTGTAAAACTTTACACAACATCACGCTCCCCATTCTAGATTCTTCCATCTGAGGTTGCTATGAGCACTAGACACAACAACTCCCTAACTAACATTTACAAGGCTAAATATTCCCAGCTGCTTTGGACCAAAACAAATATTACATTACATTTAACGGCAAATATTTTCCCTTTTTTTGGTGTATGGGCTCATTTTCCTGCTGAATTTCTTTTCAGCTTCAGTAACATATGATACTGCAAACATAAAAACGATGTGACCCAAGAATATGAGCTGTCTTTTTTTTTTTTTTTTTGAAACTCAGCCCTTGTCTTGTTCTAGCAGTGAATAGCTCTGTGCCTGATCAATGGGAGGTTCTCCTGGCCAGGGGCAAGGATTGTAAGAGTGATGTGTGCCGTCTAAAATTCACACAAGTGAGCCGCTGAAGACTTTCCCTGCAGGAATGTTAATCAGCATAAGTGATGTTGTGGTTGTAGTGGTAATCAGAGATCATGTATAATTCATATAGTGATCTGGAACGTTGGTGTGTAAGGCAAGTATGGCAAGAGGTGTGGGTGATGATGGACTTCGAGCTTCTCAGGGCAGTTGAAGAAATGATAAATTCAGCTAATGAGGGAAAAGACAAGAAGATAAGATGTGAGAATTATTTTTAAGAATTATTTTTAAGATATAATTTTTCACATTTATTTGTTTGTTCATTTTTATTTTATATATTTTTTAATTTATTTATTTTTTAGCGTATGATATCTCACTATTAATTTATGGGTTTCATTTTTCAGATGTGATTTTCTCACATGAATAATTCTTTTGACAATCATATGTGAACCTCGAGGATTCGCAGTTAATTTGAAGGTGAAATTTTAGTCAGGTGTTTTCAATCAGTGGGATGACAATCAGGTGTGAGTGAGCGCCCTGTTTTATTTAAAGAACAGGGATCTATCAGAGTCTGATCTTCACAACACGGCATCATGGCATGAACAAAGGTGATTTCTGAGGACCTTAGAAAAAGAGTTGTTGAAGCTCATCAGGCTGGAAAAGGTTACAAACCATCTTTAAAGAGTTTGAACTCCACTAATCCACAGTCAGACAGATTGTGTACAAATGGAGGAAATTCAAGACCATTGTTACCCTCCCTAGGAGTGGTTGACCAACAAAGATCACTCCAAAAGCAAGACGTGTAATAGTGAGCAAGATCACAAAGGAATCCAGAGTGACTTCTAAGCAACTAAAGGCCTCTTTAGGCTCCTCATTGGCTAATGTTAATGTTCATGAGTCCACCATCAGGAGAACACTGAATAACAATGGTTTGCATGACAGGGTTACAAGGAGAAAACCACTGCTCTCCAAAAAGAACATGCTGCCCGTCTGCAGTTAAAAGATCACTTGGACAAGTCTAAAGGCTATTGGGAAAATATTTTGTAGATGTATGAGAGCAAAATAGAACTTTTTGGTTTAAATGAGATTCATTATGTTTGGAGAAAGGAAAAAACTGCATTCCAGAATAAGATCCTTATCCCATCTGTGAAATATGGTGGTGGTAGTATCATGGTTTGGGCCTGTTTTGCTGCATCTGGGCCAGGGCAGATTGCCATCATTGATGGAACAATGAATTCTGAATTATACAAGCAAATTCTAAAGGAAAATGTCAGGACATCTGTCCATGATCTGAATCTCTAGAGAAAGTGGGTCATGCAGCAAGATAACGGCCCTAAGCACACAAGTTGTTCTACCAAAGAATGGTTAAAGAAGAATAAATTTAATGTTTTGTAATGGCCAAGTCAAAGTCCTGACCTTAATCCAATAGAAATGTTGTGGAAGGACCTGAAGCAAGCAGTTCATGTGAGGAAACCCACCAACATACCAGAGTTGAAGCTGTTCTGTAGCGAGGAATGCACTAAAATTCCTCCAAGCCCATGTGCAGGACTGATCAACAGTTACCGGAAACGTTTAGTTACAGTTCTTGCTGCACAAGGGGTTCACACCAGATACTGAACGCAAAAGTTCACATACTTTTGCCACTCACAGATATGTAACATTGGATCATTTTCCTCAATAAATAAATGACCAAGTATAATATTTTTGTCTAATTTGTTTTATTGGGATCTTTTTATCTACTGTTAGAACTTGTGTGAAAATCTGATGATGTTTTAAGTCATATTCATACAGAAATATAGAAATTTCTAAAGGGTTCACAAGCACCACTGTATCTGTATTATATTCAGATTACTGAGGTTAAAGTGTTTCGCCCTCCAGTTCAGTACTTTTGTTCCATGTCTCACCACACACACCATTGTTTTATAATAATGTTTTTATGCTCTTGTGTTTCAAGTGGGAAAACCTTGTGCTCTTTCCTGGAAAGGGAATGTGTCAAATATCCAGTTCTGTAGCGATGGAGAAAACATACCACAAGCTGAGCATCTTAGCATCAGTTACTGATACTGCCAGGCAACATTACTGTTGCTTCCATTCAGCTCCTACAGATACCATATAAGTGCTTTTAATGACTAGAAGGAAATGCTATCAAGAGAGTTCAGTGGGAGGAGTATGTTTGATAAAACACTTACCTCAAATTCGGTGTAGGTCAATTATCAGGATTCATGATGATCAGAACTCTGTGCACACAGGGCAGAGGTGGGATTCAAACCCCCAAGGTGCAAAGCAAGCGTGCTAACCACTAAGCCATCATGGCCCCCTCATACTGTCTTATGAGTGTGATATTTTCAGTTGGGACACAGCTGTAGGTGTCTACTTATTTATAACGTTTGACGTTATAGATTTTTTTTTTAATTCAAAGATAAAAAGAAAATAATATAAGGTTTTTATTTATGGCATCCACTGCCAGAGCAGGAGCCGTCATTCCTCACCCCCAGCCCAGATATTACAGCGATCACACTCATCTGACTTTGCTGGTGTTCCTCCTCCCAATCACTCTGTCTAATTAAACTGCTGTAGATTCATGCAGTCTATCAGTGCCAGTTATGTCAGGTGACTATGCAGAGTGAAATACCCTCTAGATCTGATCTCCATTTGAGTTGATATTTTTCAATTTGCTTTGCTGGTGTATGCGTAACATGTCATTAGCAAACAAGGTGGATTATTTACAACCCCATTTCTATAAAAGTTGGGATTTTTTCTAAAATGCAATAAAAACAAAAATCTGTGATTTGTCAAGTCTCTTGAAACTTTAATTAACTGACAAAAGAACAAAGAAAAAATATTCAATGTTTTCACTGACCAGTGTTTGACTGACACAGAACAGTTTTCCACTTTGCCTCAGTCTATTTTAAATGAGCTTTGGCCCAGAGAAGACAGCGGCGTTTCTGGATCATGCTCACATATGGCTTCTCCTTGCACGATAGAGCTTTAACCAGCATTTGTGGATGGCATGGTGAACTGTGACAATGAGTGTTTCTGAGCCCATGCAGTGATTTCTATTACAGAATCATGTCTGTTTTTAATGCAGTGCCGCCTGAGGGCCCGAAGATCACGGGCATGCAATTTTGATTTTCACTCTTGTGCTTGTCCTCTTGTCACATAGAGATTTCTCCAGATTCTCGGAATCTTTTAATGATATCATGTACTGTAGATGATGAGATATTCATAGTCTTTGCAATTTTATGTTCAGGAACATTTATTCTGAAATTGTTTCACAAATTGTAGATGCATTTTTTCCCAGATTGGTGAACCTCTGCCCATCTTTACTTCTGAAAGACTCTGCCTCTCCAAGATACTCTTTTCATACCCAATCATGTTACTGACCTGTTGCCAATTAACCTCCAGCTGTTTCTTTTTAGTATCACTTTACTTTTTGTTGCCCCCATCCCAACTTTTTTGAGACGTGTTGCGACCATCAAATTCAAAATTACCTTATTTTTTTCTTAAAATGGTACATTTCCTCAGTTTAAACATTTGATATGTTTTCTATGTTCTATTGTGAATAACATATGGGTTTTTGCATCATTGCATTCTGATTTTATTTACATTTTACACAGCGTCCCAACTTTTTTGGAATTGGGGTTATAGTTTGCCATACATCATTCTTAGTATGCCATCAGTGAGACTTTGTGATATAAGTGATTTATTAGTCCTAATCTTATCATTGTTGAGCTATTTATAGATATTAGATTTTATCCCTCTGAACTAATATCACAACCAGCCATCACTACAGGTAATGGTAAAATGATGAGACATGCATTATGCATAAATTCCAAATACATCCCTATGTGATACACAGTACACCACAGTAATGGTTTTATACTCTGTGATACTGTAAGTGACATTTCAAATAGACGCTAAACCAAGCTACATCACAGCATGAGCCACCATAACACAAACTGTCCCCAGGGATTGTTTATATGAGCTGGGATTACTATGACGTCAAAGCTGCCCAGGCAACATAAGTGCTGTTTCAGTCTGTGCTATAAAAGCACCAGATACATTGACCAGCTCTTATGGGGCATAGCTTGGGGCTGCATTGGCGTCACAGAAGCCTACTGGGCCAGTCTGTAAGGTCTCTCATGATACTTGTGATGCTCAGTATGATGTGATTTAGCCTGCATGCTCACAGGGAGAAAGAGCATGTCTCTGCTGGATGGAGCAGCAACAAACAGCCTTCATTACAGGGTGTGAGAATATTAGAGACTATTAGAGAATAACAGTGACATTCAGTACTACAGCTGTGTCATGTACATTCATAGATGAAACACAAGCTCAAAGCAAATCATTCTGACATTTGGGGAAAAAAACTAATGTAATTCATGCATTTAATTTATTCTGATTTATTCAAATTTAGATATTCTCTAAACTCACATTATGTGAGCAGAAATGCAACACAATAAACTGAGATGTAATGAAATCTATTTAATTATAAATAATTTTGTTTTTTTTATAATTTTGAACTAATTAAATAATTTTGAACTAATTAATCAAGCTTGTCCTAGTGTCCTAGACACATACAGGAAAAACCTAGTTTTGGATGATGAATTATTTGTAATAAGATATGAATAGAAGGAAGCACGGTGGCTTAGTGGTTAGCAAATTTGCCTCACACCTCAAGGTTTGGGGGTTTGATTCTCACCTCTGCCCTGTGTGTACGCATTTGCTCCCCATGCTTCGTGGGTTTCCTCTGGGTACTCTGGTTTCCTCCCCCAGTCCAAAGACATGTGTTGTAGGCTGATTGGCATCTCTAAATTCTCCATAGAGTGCAAGTGTGTGTGCAATTGTGCCCTGCGATTTGTTGGCACCCCATCCAGGGTATCCCCCGCCTTGTGCCCCAAGTCAAACGATAGGCTCCAGGCTCCCTGCGACCCTGTGTACCCTGTGGTACAGAAAATGGATGGATATACAGTAATGTGCAAAAGTTTTAGGCATGTGTGAAAAAATGCTGTGAAGTAAGAATGCTTTCAAAATAGACATGTTAATTGTTTATATTTATCAATTAACAAAATGCAAAGTGAGTGAACAGAAGAAAAATCTACATCAAATCAATATTTGGTGTGACCACTCTTTGCCTTCAAAACAGCATTAATTCATCAATTCTTCTTGGTACACTTGCACACAGTTTTTGAAGGAACTCGGCAGGTAGGTTGGCCCAAAAATCTTGGATAACTAACCATAGTTCTTCTGTGAATTTAGGCAGCCTCAGTTGCTTCTCTTTCTTCATGTAATCCCAGCCAGACTCTATGATGTTGAGATCAGGGTTCTGTGGGGGCCATACCATCACTTCCAGGACTCCTTGTTCTTCTTTACGCTGATGATAGTTCTTAATGACTTTCGCTGTATGTTTGGGGTCGTTGTCATGCTGCAGAATAAATTTGGGATCAATCAGATGCCTCCCTGATGGTATTGCATGATGGATAAGTATCTGCCTGTACTTCTCAGTATTGAGGAGACCATTAATTCTGACCAAATCCCCAACTCCATTTGCAGAAATGCAACCCCAAACTTACAAGGAACCTCCACCACGCTTCACTGTTGTCTGCAGACACTCATTTGCGTACCGCTCTCCACCCCTTCGGCAACCAAACTGCCTTCTGCTCAGCCAAATATATCAAATTTTGACTCCTCAGTCCAGAGCAGCTGCTGCCATTTTTCTGCATCTCAGTTCCTGTGATGGATTGGCATCCTTTCCAAGGTGTATTCCTGCCTTGCACCCAGTGTTCCCGGGATAGGCTCCAGATCCAGTGAATGAATGAATGAAGATATAAATAATAAATCACTGGATTTTGTTAAAAGTTTCCAACACCCAGTGATCAATCAAGAACTTGGCCATTGAAACCTGTGAATACAGAACGAAACAAGGCTGTAATAATCTCCCTCACTGCAATCCATGCAAATTAAAACCACATGTGTAAAATTAATGTGAATATCATGTCTAAGGGATGTCTGGGGTTCTGTAGAAAACAGAGAGACACAGATGAGAACATGACTTATCTTAGATCCCTTACAGAAAAGTCACATTATCTGCACATTTGAATAATCACATGATTCTCATGTGTAATTTACACGTGTGGTTTTTAGACACTTTTTGCACACATTTTTTCACATGCAGTGCATAAGTTTTTATTTTCACCTGTGATTTATTTTACACAATTTATTTATTTTCATATTAATGTGCTTTTATTTCTGACATGTTATTTCACACATTATTAATTTAATTGTCACTTTTTAATTTTTGCATGTGAAACATACAGTATACTTTCATTATTCAAATGTGAATTTCTAACCTGAATAACTCTGTCACATGTCATCACATGGGTTGTTCATGGTGGCTTTCTGACCAGCACAATTCTCCATTATTGATGTATGTTTTCATATTCAAAGGTTTATGTTGGCTATATGTTTGAGTCTTGATCTTTAACATTCATCGGAGTTATTAATTGTCATTGATGTTACACCAGTGACAGTAAAACCAGTGATAAATTTCCATTAAAGATGTATTTTCCAACACTGCACCAACATAATCTCAAAGCACACAACCTTAATCACCAGCATCAATAAATTATTATATTAAATCCTTTTTCTTTTGGCAAAAATTATTTTACTGGAAGATTTCACAGGACAATTGAATGTTGAATGATGCATTATCCACAACACTGACAGTAAATTATCCACAAGAAGAAAATTGAATTCATAAGTAAATTAATAACACATTTGTCTGACCTTTGACCCTGGAAGCACCTGCAAGAGCCACGTTTGTTTGTGATTTCAAAATATGAGTTTTCAAAATAGCTAAAAAATAATGACATGAAATGCAAGGACAAAGGTTCTTTTAAAATTATTGATATTATTTAAAAGTTATTCTGCTAATTTCCACAATTTGACCTCACACTTAAGTTCAGATTCCTCTAAAGCAAAACAACTGGCTTGTGGAACAAGCTATTTTTCCAACACCCTGCAGTTTGACGGGGTACAAATGTATATATTTTTACTTTTCTTTTCTTTCTTTTTTTTAATTGCTTAGGAACCATTTTAACCTGAAAATGACTTTCACATGATGTCATCTGTATACTTTCACATGGTGGAATGCACCTACACATGTACTTTCAAGTGTTTTGCCTTTATACTGACCAACAGGTTTGATATGGTAAAATACTCCAGCAACCAGTTGCATCAATTTTCTCCCAGACTTTTTGAGACCGTCTTAACTTGTAAGGTGATGGAGAGTGGTCTTATGTCGCCACCTAGTGGACATTTAAAGAATGCCATCATTATTATTGTCTGCGTTTGGAAATTCAGTTTAAACTGATATAATTTACAGTTAATATAATATGCAAACTTATGATGTCTCTCTGTCTCTCTCTCTCTCTCTCTCTCTCTCTCTCTCTCTCTCTCTCTCTCACACACACACACACACACACACACCTGAATATATGTTGTCCAAAATATTAGACAGCTTTACTTATTAGGAAATGTAATAACATGGAAACACATGAATTAATGATAGACAATAGATTAGGAAAAATCCCAGTTATAATCTTTCCAAATGAACTTAGGTCTTTGTTCAATGTTTTTGATGCACAAACTTTTTGATGTACAAATATAAAATAATAATGTCTGTATGTAGGAGATGGTGTATATGTGGACAAGAAAATGCTTTCCATCAGTGATTTCTAATAGTTGGCACTGAAATGTTTGTTCATACTGTATATCATTTGTGACAGTTCTTTGGTCCTGAGATCCTAATAATGTTGGCATCCCCTGTGCTTTTGTTTATCTTTAAACCAGTAGGAAATAGTTTACGGTTCTGAAGCAGGTGAAAACCTGGCCAGCAGGAGCCATCTCTGCTCTTCAAGACTGTTTTGAGCACACTGACTGGCACATGTTCAGGGAGGTTGCAACTGACAGCGACTCCACCAACTTGGAGGAATACACGGCATCAGTGACCAGCTAAATCAGCAAGTGCATTGATGACATCACTGTCTCCAAGACCATCACCACACACTCCAGCCAGAAGCCGTGGATGACTACGGAGGTGTGCGCACTGCTGAGGACCCGAGACTCCACCTTCAGGGCAGGTGACAAGGCAGCCCTAAGAACAGCGAGAGCCAAACTGTCCTGGTCCATCAGAGAGCCAAAGCGCGCACACACCCAGAAAATTCACAGGCACTTCAAGGATAGTGGCGACACGCGGCGCATATGGCAGGGCATTCAGGCCATCAGCAACTACAGGACAACATCACCCGCTTGTGACAGCCTCCCTTCCAGATGCGCTGAACAACTTCTACGCTCAGTTTGAGGCACAGATTGATGTGACGGCGAGGAAGACCACCCCTCCTTCTAAAGACCAGGTGCTTTGTCTAACCACGGCTGATGTGAGAAAAACTCTACGCAGTGTCAACCCACGGAAAGCTGCTGGATGAGACAACATTCCTGGAAGAGTGCTCAGAGGATGTGCAGACCAGCTGGCGGATGTTCTCACTGACATCTTCAACATCTCCCTGAGCAGCGCCGTCGTTCCAAAGTGCTTCAAGGGCACCACTATTGTCCCCATGCCGAAGAAATCTTCAGTGTCCTGCCTCAACGACTACCGTCCCGTTATACTCACACCCATCATCATGAAGCGCTTCGAGAGGCTTGTCATGAGGCACATCAAGACCCTGCTGCCCCCCTCACTGGATCCCCTGCAATTCGCATATCGTCCCAACCTCCACCACTCTACATCTGGCCCTCACCCACCTGGACAAAAAGGACACCTATGTTTGAATGCTGTTCATAGACTTCAGTTCAGCATTCAACACAAATCATTCCTCAGCGCCTGATTGGAAAGCTGAACCTGCTGGGCTTGAACACCTCCCTCTGCAACTGGATCCTGGACTTCCTGACTGGGAGACCTCAGTCAGTCTGGATCAGGAACAGCATCTCCAGCACCGCCACACTGAGCACTGGTGCTCGACAGGGTTGTGTGCTCAGTCCTCTGCTGTTCACTCTGCTGACTCACGACTGTGCAGCAATGCACAGCTCCAATCACATCAAGTTCACCGAAGCCATGACCGTGGTGGGTCTCATCAGCAAGAACGACGAGTCAGCATACAGAGAGGAGGTACAGCGCCTAACGGTCTGGTGCAGAGCCAACAACTTGTCTCTGAATGTGGACAAAACAAAAGAGATGGTTGTTGACTTCAGGAGAGCACAGAGCGACTACTGTCCGCTGAACACCAATGGCTCCTCCGTGGAGATCATCAAGAGCACCAAATTCCTTGGAGTTCACCTGGCGGAGAACCTCACATAGTTCAACACCAGCTCCATCACTAAGAAAGCCCAGCAGCATCTCTACTTTCTGAGAAGGCTGAAAAAACCCATCTCCCTCCCTCCATCCTCACAACATTCTACAAAGGAACTATTCAGAGCATCCTGAGCAGCTGCATCATTGCCTGGTTCGGAAATTGCTCCGTATCGGATCGCAAGACCCTGTAGCGGGTAGTGGGGACAGCTGAGAAGATCATCGGGGTCTCTCTTCCCACCATCATAGACATTTACACCACACGCTGCATTCGCAAAGCCACCAGCATCGTGGATGACCCCACACACCCCTCGCACAAACTCTTTACCCTCCTGCCATCTGGAAAAAGGCACCGAAGCATTCGGGCCCTCACGGACAGACTGTGCAACAGCTTCTTCCCCCAAAGCATCAGACTCCTCAATACTGGACTGGATTGACACACACGTGCAGACACAAGCTCTCATACTGATTTGAACACCATCCCACTCCCCTTGCAATTTTTGCACATTTCGTAACGACTACCTGTACTTTTGCTGCTACTGATCTTATAAAAATATTATGTTTAATTTCTTGTCACTATCATACACTTTACCTGGCTGCTACTGCAATAACTGCTATGTCCACATATGGTATAAACTAATCTGCTGAATATTGTGTCATAGTATGTTATGTTTATGTAACCTTTGGCTAAAAATATTAAAGAAACCCAACTACGCCACCTAGGCTATTTCTCAACCCAGGAAAATAAAATAAATAAAGCCCAAAAAGAATTAAACCAAAAGTAGTTACAATGATATGAAGGACCCTGCTGGCTCGAATTGGATCAAAGACAGACGTGACTTTCAAAAAAATTATACAAAATTATTTCACACCAAAAAAACCAAATTAATTCTAAAACGTTCTAAAAATAAACCTCTTGAACAGTCTACCAATTGAATACCCACAGTTAATAAGAGGCCATAATAAATCCAACTTTAACAGAAGGGACAAATCACACTGCAAATCAGTGCACGGAGAGTTTAAAACAAGTGACAAACCAGAAAGAAAGGGAGGGGAAAAAAAAAACCCACCAAACAATAACAAAACAGACAAATAGACTTTCCCAATGTTTACACAATGTTTAAAATCACAATTAACGATATATAAAAACATTCAAGCTGCTTCAATGAACCAGAATACAAGCACGTGAATTTAATATAATAACACGAAAAAAAGAGGCTTGTTTCTTTGGATGTTGTTCTTCTGAATCTTCCCTATTACTTTTCTGTGGGTATTCCCATCTTTAGTATAAAAGGTACCATTATTTTCTAGTGACTTTTCTAAAACTCAAGTCCACCAACATGTCCAGAGCCATACCTTCAAAAAGGTCCATGTATAGCAATGACCTTCAGTTAGTCATTGAGAGCAAAGGATTTTCCACCAAGTACTAAACATGACATTTTCTGTCAGATTATTTTAATTTGTCCAAATGCTGAAACCTGGGCATGATACACAGTATACAAAGATACTGCAATACCAATATACATGTAAAATCCCTTAAATTAAAGCTTACATTCTGCAGTCATTTTTCAATCCAGCCTTTAGAACAGAGCTAAAACAACAAATTTGTTTTCAATGGTCCATTTTTTATGTACTGAGAAGTAGCTGCCATAATGCATTATATTCATGCATAATTATATTCTATTATTAATGACTAGAAAACGTAGCCCTTATCAGAGATAAGAAGATACACTCACCAAAGATACAGCTTGGAGGTTTAGCTTAAATGTCTAGATCAACGCTTGATTTGTGATTTGACTCATATATTATACAATATGATATTCTACTCTATTTACATTTATGGCATTTGGCAGACACCCTTATCCAGAGCGACTTACATTTATTTCATTTATACATCTGAGCAATTGAGGGTTAAGGGCCTTGCTCAAGGGCCCAACAGTGGCAGGTTGGCAGTGCTGGGATTTGAACTCACGACCTTCTGATCCAGTAGCCTGGACACCTGACCAATCACACCCATATGTGCTTGTTGAACATCTCGATTTAGCCCTCATTTTGCAATTATAATATTCTGGGAAAGGCTTTTCACTAGATTTTGGAGTGTGGCTGAGGAACTGATGTCAGGGTGCAGTTGGCGTTCCAGTTCAACCAGTGGCATTGAGGTCAGGGCTCTGTGTAGGCCACTTGGGTTCTTCTACTCCAACCTTGGCAAACTATGTCTTTATGGACCTCGCTTTGTGCACAGAGGCATTGTCATGCTGGAACAGGTTTGGGCTTCTTAATTCCAGTGAAGGGAAATTCTAATGCTACAGCATATGAAGACATCCTATACAATTGTGTGCTTCCAAATTTGTGGCAACAGTTTGGTAGAAGACCCAGATTTGGGTGTGATGGTTTAGGTGTCCACATACTTTTGGCCATTTAGTGTATTATATCATGCTAGGAGTGCATACAAATGTGCTCTCTGTAGTGTTATTAAAATGCAATATCACACTAGTGTTTAATATGTAATTTAGTCCAATAAAGATTAACATAATATAAATAAAGGAATAATTCATATGTAGATTAAAGATAAGCATGCTCAAGGCTCTCCTTTTACTTGATTCATGCATGTAAAAAAGTATAACTGACTGTACATTTCAGAGCCTGATTAATGTAGTTTTCATGAAAGTGGATTCAGTTCACGCACACATAATATTCACATATTACTCATCAACTTGTTCAGTCGCTATGTCTAAACTTGAAGGTTATCCAACATCATCACTGGTGTCCTCTAGGCTTTTTTTGTCTCAGGGTCAGTTTTCACTTTCACATGTATCATTTCTGTTTACTCTCAGATCCAAGACTATAACAAAACAACCTAGTGCACAGACAACTATGTATTTATTGTGTTGGCCCATGCTATTATACAAAACTGTTTAGTATATGAGCCAAATATGTTTTTCCACTGATCGAACAGAAAGTGTCTCTCATCATCATGGCAACCACAATTTAATGAACAACTCTGCATGCAAGTGCAGGGGAAAGCAGCAGGTCACTGGATTAATCCTCTTACTAACCTGTTTCTAGAATGAATCTCAGCATGATAGTATATGAGCTGCCTCTGTAGAACCCTTTAAAAAATCTAATTCTTGCTGAGGCAACGGAGAACATTTACAGATAATAATGCTGTGATGCTTAAAGGGTAATCCTTACAGTTTCAGCCTGACTTACCTTCTAGTGTATTATTCAGTAACTGCAAATGAATGATTTAATAATTACAGTAAAACTAAAAGGAAAATATGTATTTACAAGAATGAGCAATGTAACAATGTGACCATGTAGATTATTATTATTATTATTATTATTATTATTATTATTATTATTATTATTATTATTATTATTATTGGTAGTAGTAGTAGTAGTAGTAGTGTTATTGCTACTGCATTATATGTGAGTCTAAGAGCAGTTAGAAACATCAATAACCCCAGGCAGAAAGTAATCATAAAAAGTCAGTTTTACAGTTTTCAAAAAAAAATTTAAAAGTTTTTTATTATGTGTAAGCAAATAAGTTTGTATCATTAAGGCTCATTACAAATAAAAACAAAGAATGAATACTAATATAAAGAAATTCAACAATTTATCACTTGGCAAGAAAAATCCTAACAATGCATTTTTCTGGGACATACACATTTATAAATCAGACTAGACTAGGAAATTGAACCAAAGTTACCATGGAAACAACCCCAGAAAAACAGAGTTTTATCAAAATTTCTGCTCAAGGCTTATGTGTTCCAGCATGGAGTCTTTTGCTTGTTTTTTTGACTTAATGAATCGGTAGGTTATGAGAGCAGCAGTGATCACACCTACGAGAGTGAGACTGAGAAGGACGTATAGGGCCACCTCAGCATCTGGAGCAGATACCTCTATACCAAGAAATTTCACTCTCATGACCTGATCTGGAGAGGAGGAAAGTGTGGGGGGTGGGCTTGTTCCTGCTGTAACAGAGTGAAGCGTGTAATGATGTTAGTGTAATATATTTGCTGAATTTTGTAAACTTCATTTTCAAATTTGATTTTGGTCATTTGTGGTCATTTGTGATCACCTTCAGGTGCAAGATTTTGACATTCATGTGGCCCCTCTGAAGGATCTGGGAAGCCATTGCAATTGATAATAGTAGCATAGTGTGTGGCAGACTTCTTGGCTATACGTGGCAGGGATGGGTCTGAGCGATTCACATAAAATAAACCAAATTTCTCAGCAAAACCAGTGGCCCACTCCAGATTGTCCATTAAAGTCCAGGCTGTATATCCACGAATGTCTACTCCATCCAACAAATAAGCTAGAGAAATAAAAGTGAAATTAAAATATAATTTCATGCTCCAGTTACAAAACATTGTGTTTAATATTTAATTTAATTCAATACAGACTAACATCTTCTCAGTAAAAAGATAATGCATATGTAGATAATAGATAAACATGCAACTTGACTCATGCACATAAAAGACTGTATCATTGGTTGTACCTTTCAGAGCCTGGTTTATGTAGTTTTCATAGTAGTGGATTCGGTGAATGTCATTCAGGTCCATGTCTCCTCTTTCAGAAATGCCATTCTCAGTAATGTAAATAGGAGGGTTTCCATACTGTTCCTTGATGAAGTTCAAAATTATTCTGAATCCAGATGGGGTCACTTTCAACCAGGATGATCCAGAATCCAGCCATGAACGGTCATGGATAGTTCCCACCCCCCTTAATAAGTGAAAGTGTAAGTGGAAAACTTGATAATGCTTGGTCTTTGTTATTAGAAGTACACTATATGGCTAAATGTATTTGCACACTTGACCATTACACCGATATGTGCTTGTTGAACATCCGATTCCAGATTTTGTCCCCCATTTGCAGCTATAACAGCCATCATCTGGGAAGGCTTTTCACTAGTTTTTAGAAAGTGGATGTGAGGATTTGCCCTTTCAACCACAACAGCATTAGTGAGGTCAGGCACTGATGTTTGGCGAGGAGGCCTGGCGCCCAGTCAGGTTCCAATGTATCCCAAAGGTGTTCAGTAGGGTTGAGGTCAGAGCTCTGTGTACTGTTCTTCCACTCCAACCTTGGCAAACCATGTCTTCATGGAGGTCACTTTGTGCACACTGTCATGCTGGAACAGGTTTGAGCTCGACCCCGTAGTTACAGAGAAGGAAAATCTTAATTCTACAGTATACAAAGACTTTCTAGACAATTATCTGCTTCCAACTTTGTGGCAACAGTTTGGGGAAGAACCACACGAGTGTGATGGTCAGGTGTCCACATACTTTTGGCCATATAGTTTATGTGATTAGCCTGTTACCTGTCTGCATCATAGTGTTGAAGGTTCTTGTAATCCAGGTTAAAAGCCAGCACAGTTGTGTAATGATTGAACCCAAAATAGTCATAGGTGCCTTTTATCCTTTTCACCTCTTCTGGGGTAAATTCTGGAAGGCTTTATAAACACGTTGCGATACATCATGTTTGAGCTTTGTCTATCTTTATACACCTGCTGGCTGCCATGTAACTGTCTAAATAATTTGACTGAAATGTGTTTTACCGTGATTTGGACAGTCCAGCAGCCAAACTTCTCTCTCGAATTCTATTCTTCATCACGTCATTATAATCGCCATTAAATACAGGATGAGCAAACCAGCCAATCTGGAACTACATTAGAACAATGAGAAATGACTCATAACTGTGACAACCCAGCATTACAGTTTGACAGAACTGAGCCATTGGTTGAAATACTTTTTTGTAGTTCTCACCTCCACAACACGCATGGCTGCATCATAATCCTCTTGTTTGTATGGGTTTCTAGGCTCTGCCCAGTCTGAATTGATGGTGATACCAACGATGCCTCCTTGTTTGGCTCTGTACTTGTCATTGTACAGATGCCAAGCCTCAGCATGGGCCTTAAGGAGGTTGTGAGCTACTATATAAGGTGCTGTGCCAGGTCTAAAACTTATACCTAAACAGAGGACGAGCATCTCTGCTTACAGTCAAATCAAAGTATTACTGTCACTTGTATAATAGTGTAGCATTGCAGTGTGATTTTGGAAAACACACTGGGGTTCCCCACTATTTACTTGAACTGAATTGAGTGGTGGAACAGCTTAAATACAAGTACAGCTGTCAAGACCACTACAAAACATTTCTGTACATCATTTGTGTGTAATTCTGCCCTGAATCCACACACTGTATATGCAGACAAGGTAAATCTGTGGTTTCTATTAAAAGGTGCAACAAGCTTTTAATTTGATTCACAATACAAACGTTTAATGATACTTTACCTGGTGCAGCAGTGCCATAACCATGTCCAATATTTGCAACATTATAGGGCTCATTAACTGTGATCCAAAACTTTACTTTGTCTCCTAAACTACTATAGACAACATCAGCATAGTCCCTGAACCTTTGAACGATGGTATCATTCTCCCACCCTCCAACATCCTGCAAAGCTTGAGGGAGGTCCCAGTGATACAATGTGACCTGTTAGTATGGAAAAATGGAAAGTTATACATGGAGCAAATCTTTTGGACCACCAAATCTTTCCTTTTTTGCCTTTAACCCTTTTAATGAAACATTTAACCAGAAGTGCAAAAGTTCATACTTTACACTGGAAATAATAATATTCAACAGCTTAAAACAGGTTAAGGTTTTATCCACCTGAGGCTTTATGTTGACTGCCAAAAGTGCATCCACCAGTCGGTGGTAATAATCCAATCCTGCTTCATTAATTTTTCTAGTAGTTCCATCAGGCAGAATTCTTGGCCATGATATGGAGAAACGGTAGTGGTTGACCTTGAGTCTTTTAAGTGCTTCAACATCCTCAGTGATTTTATTGTAGCTATCACAGGCAATGTCCCCACTGTCATCATTTCCCACCCTAAGAGGTGTGTGTGCAAATGTGTCCCAGATACTCAAACCTTTTCCATCTGCTCTCCAGCCTCCCTCAATCTAAGAATTGTGAATATAGAAAATGAAGAGGTTTAAGTCAGAAGACATACATCTAGATTGTATATAAAGTGAGTATAGTTTTGTCTACTGTAAAATACTAAGACACCAGTTTACCTGATAAGATGCAGTAGCCACACTCCATGCAAATCCCTCACAGAAATGGCCATACAGTGGCTTTTCCTCATTTGGTAGTGGAAAACCATTGTCTCTCATTACTTGATAATAAAAATGAGCACTGCGTTTAGGAGTTCTTGGCCTATCTGGGTGTTTAAAATCCACATGGTGAAGTCCAAAGCCAACAGTGTAACCATTAAGCCACTCAAAAGCGTCCATTAGAGACCAAACTGTATAACCCTTAAGTCGCACTCCATCCAAGTTGTGTGCTAATAAAAGAAAATGCCAAGGTTTAAAAATTGAATTAATTGTTTGTTGAATGTCTATTATTTTCACGTATCAACAGATACGCATTATTTATATAAATTGCAATATTACCACACCTTTAAGAGCCTCATCAATGTAGGTCTTGAGGAAAAATATTCTCTCTGTGTCATCAATTGTTGTGCCAGTATCTGTAGCCACTCCATTCTCAGTTATGTAAATTTCTGGGTCCCCATACTCTTCCTTTATCCAATTTAGAAGTCTTCTCAGTCCCCATGACGCTGCTTTTAACTCTTTCATTGCAGTGGCTTGAGAGTCTGACACATCTTCTATAGCAAGGTCCTGATCATACTCATAGGACTTAGGGGAAAGTCTAGAAGTCACATGACGTGCCATTCTGGAAGTGTAGGCGTTAATGCAGAAGACATCAGCAGTGCCTTGGATATAAGCTTTCTCCTGCTCAGTAAAAGATGGCAACCTGGATTCAGATAAGCCTTGAATCTCACTCTTGTTACCCACCTGCCATTTCATGGCATCAGGATAGTCTCCATTTTTGAAGATGGGATGTGCAAACCATCCAAGCTGGAACTGGAGAGCTCGGTCTGCAGCCATCACCTCTCGAGCTACATTTACATCTAGAGGTTCAATCCAGTCAGCATTCAGACTAATGGAAACCAGACCATGTTGTGTTTTCCTGTATTTTACATCATATGTGTGGTATGCTCTAGCATGAGCCTTTAAAAGGTTATGTGCTATCCTATAAGGGGCATCTGCAGGTTTCTTGATACTGGGGGGGAAAATTCCCAATCCATAGCCTACCCAGGCAATTGTATGGGGTTGGTTGAAGGTCATCCAAAACTTCACTCTGTCTCCAAATGTTTCATAGCAGAAGTCACAATAGTCATTGAAAATGTCAATCATAGTGACATTGTCCCAGCCATTGATGTCTTGAAGACCTTGTGGAAGATCCCAGTGGTGGAGTGTCACCATCGGTGTGATATTATTTGCAATTAGACCATTTATTAATTGGTTGTAATAGTCAACTCCCTTCTTGTTTAGGGAATCTCTATAACCACTGGGAAATATCCTAGGCCAGGATAAAGAGAACCTATAAGCCTTTATTTTCAGGGCTCTCAACATGTACAGATCTTCCTCTATTTTATTATAACTGTCACAAGCCACATCACCATTGTCATTGTTTTGAATGTTATTAGGTTTGTGGGTAAAATTGTCCCACACACTAGGTCCCTTCCAGTCAGCATTCCAGCCACCTTCAATTTGATATGCTGAGGATGAAACACTCCATTGAAATCCTTCTGGAAATGTCCCATAGTGATAAAGCTTCTTCTGAAATCTGGATTGATGTGAGAATTTCTCCCAAACAACTTTTGATTTTGAAGGAACTTCAGATGGTGGTAGGCTAGGACGCCGTGAACTTTCAGTTCCTTTACCAGTGATTTGTCTAAAAGACTTTTCCCTCATTTCTATAAAACCATTTCTTTTAATCACCTGGGATAAGTAGTAAGCTGAATCTTTTGGGGTTCTGGGTCTATTGGTATCCTCAAAGTTTACAAAATGGAGACCAAATCTTTGGCTATAGCCTTGAGGACCCTCAAATCCATCTATTAGGGACTGTATAGTGAACCTCTGCACCACAACACTGTCAAAGTAGATAGCTGTATTGACAAATTAAAGAAATTAGTTCAGGTTGCTTAAAATAAGTTCACATAGTTGAACATACAGTTCATCAACAAAATACACCTCCACTAACAAGTGATTATTCAATAGTAAAATTGTCTGGAACATGCTAAAACATTTCATTTTTTTTAAGCTCTGAATTTTTTTTTTTAGCAAGGTTTTGGTACAAGGATAATATAATCAAGAAAATCCTCATTTTTGTTTAATGCTTACTCAATTGTTCCACTGTAATGAACTAATAATTACCTTTCAAGGCCTCATTGATGTATGCCTTAAAGAAGTCTATACGCTGCGTGTCATTGAGCAAATCCCTGTTGTACTCGGTTGGCACTCCATTTCCAGTGATGTAAATGGGTACGTTGGTGACTGATATGTATTCTGTTGCAATATAGTTCAGTAAACGGCGAAGACCCCAAGGCACCGACTGAATTTGGCTTGATGCTGTGGTGGGCCAATTCGGGTCAATATGAGTCTGAAAGTCCCCAACGCTATCTGTTCCAGGGACACAACTGCCTCTGCTTTCACTGACAAGGCGGGAAGTGTGGTGATTTAGCCCAAAAAAATCAGCTGTACCTCTGATCCTCTCTTTCTCAGCTCCTGTAAAGACAGGAAGCCTGGCCACCTCCTTACCACATTCAGCTTTCTTCTTATCAATCTGATTCCTCAGCAAGGCTGGATAGTCTCCGTCTACAAAGATGGGGTGAGCAAACCACCCCAGCATGAAGTTAAGGTAGCGCTCTGCAGCCTCTACATCCTGAACACTGGCAGAATTTTTTGGTTCGGCCCAGTCTGAGTTGAGAGCAATGCCCACTTTTCCACCCTGCTCCATCCGATATTTATCATTGTAGACATGCCAGGCCTCTGCATGAGATTTTATCATGTTGTGTGTCACCTGAAAAGAAGAACAAACAGGTCTTGATATGCCCTCCTTTTAAAATGTTTACAACAACAGCTTTTGTTGTGACAGATTGTCAAACCTACCTGGTAAGAAGCGACAGTTGGGTCTTTGATAGATGGAGGATGTTCACCTGTGCCATACCCTGAGTTGCTAACTATCCAGGGACTGCTGAAAGTGTTCCAGGTCTTCACTCGGTCCCCATATCTGGAGAAGCAGAAATCAGCAAAGTCTTTGAATGCCACCACAACTGACTCATTGGTCCAGCCTCCATGGTCCTGCAGGGCTTGTGGCAGGTCCCAGTGATGTAAGGTGACTGTAGGCTCTATACCCGAATGGAGCAGTGTGTCAATCAACTTGTCGTAATACAAAGCTCCTTTTTCAAGTAAGCTTTCTTTTTGACCTGTGGGAAAAATTCGGGCCCAAGAAATAGAGAACTGATAATTAGAAGAGAGCATGCCCCTAAGCAGGTACACATCGTAGTCCACCTTGTGGTAGCTGTCACAAGCAAGATCAGCGGTCTGGTTATCAAAGACTTGACCATCATGTCCAAAACGGTCCCAGACAGTCTCCCCTTTTCCATCTTCAGACCAGCCACCTTCTACCTTGAATGACTCAGTGGAGATTGCCCATTGAAATCCATTTGGGAACGAGTCATTCAGGAAAAGATCCCTCTCAGATGTACTCTGTGTTCTGAATTTTTCCCACACCTTTTGGTAAGAAAATGCAGATTTACTTCTCTCCTTTCTGTCAGCCTTTTGGTCATCACTCTGCAAACTGTGCAATATAAATTGACAGTTAGGCGTATATATAGCAAGATGGAATATGTTGTGAAGATATACTTGTTTCTTATACACATTGATCAGTTATGTATGGTCTCAAAGTTGACAGTGAATTGTCACTTTTTAAAATATATTTTTTCAGTGTTTACCTTGCATGTGTCTCATCGTGCTCTCCAAACAGGTCAGTAATATCGCACCCCACAATGTGAAACTCTGGGTATTTTAAAACTGAAAAATTGAACTTTGTTTTTAAGGTCTCTCTCACATAAATCTTCAAAAATCATGTCACAACTTTTGTGAAAAAGAATAATTATTAAATGTTATAAACATGCTTTTCTGACATTCATATTTAATAACATACTGGCAAATCATCTGGATTAATACAAATCACCCACTGATAAATGTAATAAATGTTATAAAGCCTCAGACCTTTGGAAGAGCTGCTAGTAATCTGAACCCTCATCATTTAGAAGACATAAATGATTTGTAATTGGGACATGATCTTGTGACTGATATTTGAAAGTGGATTAAATCAAACAGGGACTTTTACCTTCAATAACACTACTGAGAGGTTGAAAAATGCTGTCAGCACATTGCTTTATGTTCATCTGATACATGAGAATGTGCTTTTGACCAATGGTTTTCTGAAACCATACAATTAATTTATTTAACAACAGAAAACAACAACACTACAATAGTCAAGCAGTGATATATAACATATAAAACATGATTATGTATAAAATTCTCTGACAAAAATTCAAATACAAATACTGACTATCACATACAGTTGCAATCAAAATTATTCAACCCCTATTGCAAATCATGCTCAACACAAAGAATGCTTCAAGTGGTTTCCCCAAATTCAGCTGAAAATGCAACTTATAATGACTTCTCCAGTCTCAAAATTATTCAACCCCTTCATGGCAAGCATCTTTAGTACTTAGTAGAGCACCCTTTTGCTGTTATAACCTACTGCAAACGAGATGCATAGCCAGACACCAGCTTCTGGCAGCGTTCCTGAGGAAACTTAGCCCATTCCTCATGAGCAATGGTCTCCAGTTCAGTAATATTCTTGGGTTTGTGTGCTGCAACCGCCTTCTTCAAATCCCACCAGAGATTTTCTATGGGGTTCAAGTCAGGTGACTGATGCCACTTCCAGGACTTCTTCTGCAACCAAGCCTTAGTGGAATTTGAGGTATCCTTGGATCATTGTGCTGTTGGAAGGTCCAATGACACTCAGGCTTCAGCTTCCTCACAGACGGCATGACGTTTTCTCCTAGGAGTTCCTGATACTTCAATGAATCCATCTTGCCTTCTCAGTTTTCTAGTGCCAGAGGATGCAAAGCAGCCCCCGAGCATCACCGAGCCACCACCATGCTTGACCGTGGACAGAGTGTTCTTTTCAGCGTATTCTTTCTTCTTCCTCCAGACATACCGCTGATCAATCATGCCGAAAAGTTCCACAGAACAGATTCCCAAAACTTCTGTGGCTTATTTATATGATTTTCTCATGCTTTCTCGTGCCAACTTTTCTCGTGCTTTTGGGCCAGTAGTGGTGTACGTCTTGGAGTGCTGCATGGAAACCCTCTGCTTTTAGTACATGCCTTACTGTGCTCACTGAAACCTCAGTGCCTGTTGCCACGAAGTCTTGCTGCAGGTCTTTTGCAGTCATTTGAGGGTTTCACAACCTGCCTTCTCAGAAATCTGGTTGCAGCCGTTGATAGCTTCCTTTTTCTGCCCCAACCAGGTAGTGTAATCACTGTCTTGGACCATTCTTTTGACCTAGCCATATTTCTAACATGCAGTCAAATGTGACACTCAACAAACCCCAAGCCAGTTCAGGTATTTCATGTGTTCCAGCTCAAGCACACCTGGTGCAACTAATGAAGCCCTTGATTAGTTGCACCAGGGGTGCTTGAGACAACACCTGTTTTGCATATTTGTGCTGTTGTGAGGGATTCTATTCAGGGGGTTGAATAATTTTGAGACTGGAGGTCATTATAAGTTGCATTTTCAGTTGAATTTGGGGAAACCACTTGAAGCATTCGTTGTATTGAACTATTTCAATTGCTTTTTTAAAATTTGTTCATTGCAAACAACTGAACATCTAAATTACAAACTAAACTAAACTAAACTAAACTTAAATTAGAAGTTTGTAGATCATTAAAAACCAGCTGCAGTAAGGTACGGTTGTCATCAAAGACAGTGAAGGTTTTTCCCCTATAACATTAAAGTTAAAGTACATACATGCAAACCAACTGAGTATCTTAGAAAAACTCTGGTTAAACTATATGCCAGTAAACATGTAGTGTTATGTTTTTCATTAGCAAATTCAATTCAAAGTATTTTTTTATTAATTTTTTTTTTTTACAATATTGAAATCCATAGCTTGCTTTCATACTTTTGCCACACAGTGGATAAATTACCTGCATACGCGTTAAGGGTTCTCTCAGACTTGCTGTGGTTATGCAGTTATATTCGATGTGCACAGACAAGAAGTCTATATTTTTCTAAATAGGAAATAACAAAGCAGTTCTGATGAATGTTTATCCACTGAACATATTGATTGTTAACTAGTTACATTTCAAAATCTTACCATGTCCATAGGAGCTATTTGGTAAAGACTGCTGATATCACTCTCTCTCATTCCAAGGGAGACATATCCTGAAAACAGTAGAACCAACTTATCTCTTAGGCTTGTTGTGGATTATTACACACATCAGATATAACACAGTGTAGAATTATAGTGATAACATTAGGATAAAACACTTTAAGATAAAAGATTAAATTTGAGCATTAAGATGACAAGTCTTCCTTTGAAGATGTATATTGTGAGAAATATTAATAATATCTTAATAATAATATTAATTCCACATAATGTTAGTACAATACAAACAGTGCCAATTAAGGCATTCACTAGTGGCCATCAAGTGATTATTCATGAAAAAATTATTATGTAAATCACAAATGAACTTTAATTTTAATTAAAGTTTTTAATTAATTTAACTTTAATCAATTAAAGTATTTGTTCACCAATATGTTTCATTATACCATGTATGTTTTAACCCAAGAAATGTTTGTTCTAATATTTAATTTTTTGTCATGTTAAATTTTTTCCACTAATTCTGTTGAAATGTACAGGTGCATCTCAATAAATTAGAATGTCGTGGAAACGTTCGTTTATTTCAGTAATTCAACTCAAATTGTGAAACTCGTGTATTAAATAAATTCAATGCACACAGACTGAAGTAGTTTAAGTCTTTGGTTCTTTTAATTGTGATGATTTTGGCTCACTTTTAACAAAAACCCACCAATTCACTATCTCAACAAATTAGAATACTTCATAAGACCAATAAAAAAAAACATTTTTAGTGAATTGTTGGCCTTCTGGAGAGTATGTTCATTTACTGTACATGTACTCAATACTTGGTAGGGGCTCCTTTTGCTTTAATTACTGCCTCAATTCGGCGTGGCATGGAGGTGATCAGTTTGTGGCACTGCTGAGGTGGTATGGAAGCCCAGGTTTCTTTGACAGTGGCCTTCAGCTCATCTGCATTTTTTGGTCTCTTGTTTCTCATTTTCCTCTTGACAATACCCCATAGATTCTCTATGGGGTTCAGGTCTGGTGAGTTTGCTGGCCAGTCAAGCACACCAACACCATGGTCATTTAACCAACTTTTGGTGCTTTTGGCAGAGTGGGCAGGTGCCAAATCCTGCTGGAAAATGAAATCAGCATCTTCAAAATGCTGGTCAGCTGAAGGAAGCAAGAAGTGCTCCAAAATTTCTTGGTAAACGGGTACAGTCACTTTGGTTTTCAAAAAACACAATGGACCAACACCAGCAAATGACATTGCACCCCAAATCATCACAGACTGTGGAAACTGAACACTGGACTTCAAGCAACTTGGGCTATGAGCTTCTCCACCCTTCCTCCAGACTCTAGGACCTTGGTTTCCAAATGAAATACAAAACTTGCTCCCATCTGAAAAGAGGACTTTGGACCACTGGTCAACAGTCCAGTTCTTCTTCTCGTTAGCCCAGGTAAGACGCCTCTGACGTTGTCTGTGGTTCAGAAGTGGCTTAAGAAGAGGAATACGACAACTGTAGCCAAATTCCTTGGCACGTCTGTGTGTGGTGGCTCTTGATGCCTTGACCCCAGCCTCAGTCCATTCCTTGTGAAGTTCACTCAAATTCTTGAATCGATTTTGCTTGACAATCCTCATAAGGCTGCGGTTCTCTCGGTTGGTTGTGCATCTTTTTCTTCCACAATTTTTCCTTCCACTCAACTTTCTGTTAACATGCTTGGATACAGCACTCTGTGAACAGCCAGCTTCTTTGGCAATGATTGTTTGTGGCTTACCTAGTGAACCAAACTGCGAGACCATTCTGAAGGCTCAGGAAACTTTTGCAAGTGTTTTGAGTTGATTAGCTGATTGGCATGTCACCATATTCTAATTTGTTGAGATAGTGAATTGGTGGGTTTTTGTTAAATGTGAGCCAAAATCATCACAATTAAAAGAACCAAAGACTTAAACTACTTCAGTCTGTGGCATTGAATTTATTTAATACACGAGTTTCACAATTTGAGTTGAATTACTGAAATAAACGAACTTTTCCATGACATTCTAATTTATTGAGATGCATCTGTAATCATTGTTTAAATTTCAGATAAACAATAATGAAATCAGAGAAAGATGCATATTATAATTTTTTCTAACTTACCTTTAAATATATGATGGTACAGTGTATACACATCTGAATGAACGTGGAGAGCATGTTGAATTTGCACTAAGTCTTTGATCTCATGTACATAACTAAATGTGATGTAAGAGTCGGCCAGATCTGCAAACTTAGTAAAAACAAAATCTGCATAGTCCTTAAAGAGTCGCCCTACAGCTGGGTTCTCCCAGCCTCCATATCTGATCCTAAGGCCTTCAGGGAGTGCAGAACGGTGGAGCTCAATCACAGGTTGGATGTCTGACTGAGTCAGTAGCTTAATAAGGGTCCTGTAGCAGGTTACTGTGTCTTCATGGGGTTGGCTGGGATCACCAGTAGGGAGGATGTTTAACCAGGACAGGGGAACTTTATAATGTGTCACCCCTCTGTCCTGCAGGTACTGAAAGTAGTCTCTGGACTGTGTTGGGAGACGATCTCTGCAGTCAAAGATATCATCTGCACCTGAAGCTCCTGATGGCAAAATCTGAATGGCCAAAGGGTTTCTTTCCAATTCCTTTACAAAATGGTTGGTTAAAGGGCCTGCTAAAATCATGAAGTCCTGCAACTGTTCTCCATGACTATAGGTCCAATAGAAAGTCAACAGAAAAAGAAAGAAAAAACTTCCCTTCATGGTTATCTTCATGGTGAAGTCCTTCATCTTCACCAGAGAATGGTTTCAAAAATAAATCCTGTCAAAGATCTTTATACACACACACATCACAATCTGTGTGGTTTACTGCAGTTTACTGCACTGATAACAGCAGGGACACTATGAACTTAGATAAATCATTTTATTGCGTCCTAATTTTAATTAGGCAATATGAATGATAATGCTCATGTATCTGGGCATATTAAGTTGTACAAAGGGTATTAGTTATCTGTTACAAAGTGTCACCAAAAAAGATTTACATTCTCTCAATCCTTTGATATTTTTCACTATAATCCATTTCTGGTTGTGCTGCTAGTTACAGATTATGGCAATTAACTGTTAGTTAAGCAGCTTAATATAATATGGAGGGACAAAACATTTTAAAATCAGTTTTAATTTAAATCAGGGTTTCCCGACTGGGGGTTTATGGTGGCACTGTAGGGGGTTCATAAGAATGTGATAGAAATGCCAATGTCACATTAAATTAAATTTAAAAAATAGTTTATTTTTTATTGTAATAATAAAAAACTACTTAACATTTTTGGCATTAATTACAAACCTTCACTTAACATAAGCCTACTTAAATACTCAAGGTGTACAAAAGGCAAATAATTTATGTTGAAAGGGTTATGAAAATGTTTGGGAACCCCTGCCCTAGAGGAAAGAACCACAGGAAAATAAACATAAATCTAGTTATGAAGGTGCTTTTGAAGTTCTAGAAGGTAATGTCAACTTCAGGAGCATTTATCTTGCATTGCTGATGACAGATTTGGTCTTTCCTTTTTTAATATACTTTCTCTGCTTTCTGCAGTTTTTACAACAGAAATATTCATATTGCTTAATTGTAATACAGAACACATCAACTCCAAGAAATTGGATTAATCAATAAAACCTTCTTTCATCCTTTAGAGTACTGAGAAACATTTAAAAAGTAAAAACCTGAGCTTCAGCTTTAAAGCCTTGTGTTTTACATTCAATACTTACATGTATAGTACAGTTACATCTGTACTTCCCAAAATCTTCTCAAATTGAGGTGTGTGTAAATTGGGTGTATGAATTGTTTAATACAAAATGAAATTTATTAAAAATTTATTAAAATGAACATTAGATTTGTGCTTGTATTTATGCACAGCTTTGACAAGATCAGACTGAGGACCAGCCATGCTTTGGTGCTCCTGAACCAGAGAGGGTTAAGGGCTTTGTTCATGGGTCCAGCTGATATGCTGACTCAAGTGCTGCCATGCCATCACCAACCACTTTGGAGGAGCACCGAGACTTTGTTCACAGTAGTTACATAACACATAATTTGATAAGTAACACAAGTGATAAGTTGATTACAGTGATAAAATTGATAAGCAAGCACGCTATCATAAACAAATTGCAAATACATGTATGCATGGATGGATTGCAATCATGCATTTATATGCATCCATATTATGGAAGAACAGAATATGAATACATTATACAGAATGAACATATGTTATAAGCAGATCCAAATACAGATACAAATATGGGGTGTATTATTCATTAAAAAAAAATCAATAGTCAGAGGTCAGTTCATGTAGCACAACCTTAACGATGCCTTGCTTAGCTCCACAATAAAACCATATTTCTACCATACTATTTCTACTCAAAATGGCCCAAAAATCACAAAAGAAATATGCTTTTATATAAGGCCAAAAGTATATGGACACCTGACATCACACCCAAACTGTTGCAACAAAGTTGGAGGCACACAGTTGTCTAGAATGTCTTTGTATACCGTAGAATTACAATTTCCCTTCACTGGAACTAAGAAGCCCAAACCTGTTCCAGCACAAAAATGTCCCTGTACACTAAGTGAGGTCCATAAAGATGTAATTTGCCAAGGTTGGAGTGAAAGAACTTGAGTAGCCTGCACAGAGCCCTGACCTCACCCCTACTGAAAACCTTTGGGATGAAATGGAACGCCGACTGCAGCCCAGGCCTCCTCGCCCGACACCAGTGCTTGATCTCACTAATGCTGAATGGATAAATCCACACAGCCACCTTCTAAAATCTAGTGGAAAGCCTTCCCTGAAGAGCGGAAGCTGTTATAGCTGCAAAGGATGGATGGGATGCTCAACAAGCACATGGGGGTGTGATGGTCAGGTGTCCACATACCATATACACTATATAGTGTATCAGTTTACAGAGTAATTGTTTATAGAGATATTCTCACAAACAACTCAACATGCTTAGTACCACCCCTGCCTCTGAAGATTAAATAAAATTTACCATGCTGTGTCCAGGTGCCTTCTAACGGACACTGTGTCAATGGCCAATTTAACCTAAACCAGGACGGTGTGATTCAGTCACAGAATATTAAATAGAAGGGCAACAAATCATTTGAACCATTTTTATTAAATTCAGAGGGCTATTAGATTATTGTGGATTGTTGATACAAAAATAAATCTCATACCAAATATTAACAAAAATGATCAAAAATTAATTAAGAAATATAATTGTTTAGATTTTGAACTGAAAACATCTCACAAAACAGCAACACTAAATACTTGTGTGCATGATGGCTGCAGAACTGCTGAGAGAATGCAGCTGGTCTGAGAACATATTTCATGACAGCTGAAATCGTGTTCGGCACATCCTGTCTGTAATAGTATTATAAACTGAAGTACATCTACATGAAATTGGCCACTACTGGTTAGTGATCATCTATTTCTTTGGTTTGTCACTGTGGGGAAAGCCTTAAAAATGTTTTCCTATCAGAGAGGGGCCCAGATAGAATACATTTAGAAAGCTTAGAGCCCATCAACACATGTAAAATACTAAATCAACCTTTTTTCCTGCCATTAGTAAGTTATCTACAATCTCTGTTGTAGGGTAGAAAAGTGAACATCAATGACGAAACACATATGGTGCATTTTATTTCCAAAGCTTTATTCAGTATTTAACTTGCACAAAAATACTATTGGTACAAAAAGGTATAAAAGACAGAGTACAAAGTTTAATAATAAAAAAAACAAAAAACAAAACCACACATTTGAGATGACCGCAAAACTCAAAACTAATGCTGCAATAAAACAAGCAGCTTGTTTAAAAAAAAAAAAAAAAAAAAGATTAGGACATCCCCTCTAGGTGACGTTTGTGAACATGGAAATATACTTAGATTAGAGTACATTTCCCAAAGCCAGTCTCTTTCAGACTAGAATAGATAGACACCAGCCAATAGGGCACATTTACCAAGGATTGGATCATTTCCCAAGCTTCGCCCTTTTTTTTAAATTTTTTTTTTTAAGTTTTGCACAAGGACAGTAACATTTGTGCTTTAAGAAAACTAGGCATATAAACATGTAAATGCATTTGGAACAGTTTGACCTCATTTAAATAATGAAGCAACATCAATGATTGTTTAAAAACACACGAAACACTCATGACAAATGACACTGATTTAAAGAACCCCCCCCCCCCCCAAAAAAAAAAAAAAAAAAAAAAAAACCAACCACCTTGCTCAAGACATGTTTTCAAACCAAACACACAAGACTCAAACAGAATGACCAGATATATCCACATCAGCAATCCAAAAAGAAAAAAAAGCCCCATTGTGAAGAGCAGTAAGCAAAATATTAAAAAAAAAAAAAAAAAAAAAAAACGACAGAACTTTCTGTGGTGCTGAGAAGCCTTGCCATCTTCATCCACAGAAAGAAGCATTCAACAAAATACTCATATACACATCACACACACGAGGTGGAAAACAGAACTATCAAAAGCTTCCTTGCAGGTCAACAAATATGGTTCATAATATTCAAGCATTTTCCAGGTTTTTATTGTTTTGATTATTCAGATAAAAGGCACCAAAAAGTGGCTTTAAATGTTCCAGAACAGTGAAGCTGAGACTAACACCGAGACTGAACTTCAGCATGGCAATCACTAGTTTCCAGTTTATTACAAGCAACAGAGATGCATTTTCTCAAATGTACAATCTCACATCGCTGATGGCACTGTGTCCCGAGATGAATTACTGTCAAAGTACCGGCTACGTATTAAGTTAATCTGGAATGTGGAGCCCAATATACACAAACCATCAAATAAGTTTGTGACTGGGTTTGTTGTGCAACATCACATTTGTAAAATACAACTTAAACAGATGTACAAATTTAAAGCAGTGGAAACTGAGGCCACTTGGATGCCCAATACAAAACACAACCAGAAGAGTGCTGGTTTAGGTCAGTGTTATTACCTACTGATTAAGACCGCTTGGATTCTGCAGGTTAACAGAGTCTAAATTTCTCTCAGATGCACTTTATCACCAGTCAAAAGCTTGGACACACCAATTTCTCATGAGCATAAAGCTTTTAAGAAAATATAAATAATTATGTTGATGCCCATGTATGAATCTTTAAATGGATTTTAAATGTGAAAAAAAAAATTGAACCTTGCCCCCAGCAAGGTTTTTTTTTTTTTTTTTTTTTAAATTTAACGCTTAGGAAAGGCAGAAAGTGAATGCTCATCATATGGGTAAGTTGGAAAAGCAGCACAGGTGGCTATCTAATGAAGCTGCTAAGCAAAGCTGTTATCAAGACTACTTTGAATAAATATAAAAGTTCTATACAAGGTTTGTTCATTGCTTTTTTTGTTGCTTTTTTCCCCATATGAGGTAGCCAGCAGTTTTGGTGTATTCACTATTATTAAAATAATAATAATAATAATAATAATAATAATAATTCCTGGACTGGGTGGGTCTAAACTTTTGACAGGTACTATATAAGTCTAATTAGAATTTTCATTGAGAAATCAAGTTGTTGAGTCCATAAACCTGCTCCAAAACCAGAACGGCTTTTTGGGAACTTTATGCATGGGTCCTTGGCATATCCTACAGTATGTCCTAGAGGAAGAATCAACCTTCCCCGCCATAACACCACAAATCAAAACAAACCGAGTAACAAAGTTCTACCTTTGACAGTAACAAGCCCTTTGCTGACAATGGTTCACATATACATGCAATTACTAACTACAGATCACTGCTTAAACACAAAACCTATTTTTATCCTACACATACCTAAACTATCCAAAAAGTATAGTGTGATTTAACACTGGCTCATCCTTTGCTTTTTGGAATGACAATGAAATATGTAAACTCCAGTTTAAAAACTTAAGGCATTTGAGATGCGACCCTTGACACTTCTTAAGAAACACGTTAGTTAAACATGAAAGATATTTTCCTATGACAGAGACACAAAATTTGCTCAGTCAGCTACAGAAAGAAATGGTTTTATTTGCCCTTGGGTACTTTGGAATGTCAGGCAGACCGCTCCTCAAGTATCACTGGCTACTGAGATGTGTTCAGAGGCCAATGCTCCATCCTGCCATAATACTGCACAGGCTGTTCTTACTGTTCACCGGCGTGCTCACTGTCGTATTGCCTTACGAATAATCATACACACACACCCAAGATGTCCATCTTCATAGTGTCCCTTCCTCCGTGTTTTTCGGTAGGAAAGAAAGCAGATTGTTGGCTTGGCACTCAGGCTCTGATCCCTAAAAGACAGAAGGGAAAAAAAAAAAAAAGATTGGTGTACACGGACACTGCAGGTTTTTGGGGTGGTGTGTGTGTGTGGGTGTGTGAGAACTCTACATGATGCATGATACTCTTATAAATAATTGTATTTTTGCCTTTCACATTTTAGATACCTATAACTCCATAGTACGTCACCACACACATATCACACTTTAAGTATCATATTGCAAGGTTGAATCATGGTATAATACAGACTGGATCTTAGTAGTTTTTTTTTTTTGCCTCCATTATTAATAAACAAACTTGTTTCAGTGGCAGAATTGTGGTGTTGCACAGTAGCTCATTCAGGCACCACATTTAATGAGAGTGTGCTATATTCTATTTTTATCCATGCAAGTTGTACTTCAGAATAAATTAAATATTTCCAAATAATTGAGGTGTCATGAGGTTTGTGGCAACAATTAGATCAGCTAGTTTACCAATAGATATACGTCACATAGACCAGCAGTTTTTATTACTAGCCACAGCTAAGCAAAACTGTTGCAATATGGACCAAAAGTTTTCAGCATCTGGCATCTCAAGTTATGATACAAGTGTTTCCTCACAAGTGCAACATTTCCATGTGGCCTGGAAAAAAGGAATTATGTGAAAACCAAGTAATTCTTAGTAAAGCTAAAATATAGGATGGTTTCTTTATTGCTGTTTAATTGGTACATAATTACCTAACGGTAGCCTATAGATTCACTTCACGTGTAAAAACGTAAAAATAAATAAATAAATAAAAAAACGAAGAAAATCAGAGCGGGAAGTAGAGGGTTGTAATTTTGTGATGTTAATAAATGTTACATCACTGTTACTATGCAACCAGTTTATGCATTTAATAATTATTCAGGAAATTTACCCAATTTACTGGAAACATGGATACCTGTTGTAGAAACTTAGTTTCTAGATAGGTTTACCTTTCTCACAGGAACTGGCTTGCTCCTCCTGTTTCTCAAAGTTGAGGCGGTTCTGCTCGGCGGCTGTGCCGTTGGACTCGGGGCTGCTGCTTCGCACTGGACTGTCCTCCTCAGTCTGGTACGCCAGGTCCAGGTGCTGCTGCGCTAGCTTCAGGTGCCTCCGCAGACGGTCCAGCTCCCGTGAGGATGCCTCATTGCCCAGAGACGCATGGCCCAAGTCATCTAGGTTGTATTCACCTCTTGCACCTGCCTTGCCAGAATTCTTCTTCAGGGCTGTGTGGTAGCCAGGGGGGGCTGAGGGCATGTGACGTGGGCAGACCAAGGACCTCTGGTTGGTCAAGGCCAGTTGATGGCGATGTTGGCGCCGTGCACGGTTGTGGAATGCGTCACGGATGCCACTGATGCCAAGGTGCAAGATCTCGAGCACGGTGAGCAGCAGGCAGAGGGCGCTCACGGCATACATGATGTACAGGAAGATGGTCTTCTCGGTGGGACGCGACACGAAGCAATCCACAGTGTGTGGGCATGGGCTACGTGTGCACACGTATGATGGTGCCACCTCAAACCCGTACAGTACATACTGGCCGAACAGAAAGGCCACCTCGAAAGCCACACGCGAGAGAAGCTGCATCACATACATCTTCATCAGACCGTCACGCTGGATCCGTCTCCGTCCATCGTGTTTCTTCCTCGTTTCTTTCTCCTTTTCTTTTTCCTTTTCCATCTCAATCTCCTCAGAGATCATGGGGTCCTCCTCGCCATTGTCCTCAGCCTCCTCGTAGTCACGGTTGGCGCTCCGGTTTACCAGTGGCATCCGTTTACTCCCACTATGAGGCCTGTAATCGTCGTCCTCCATGCGTGCAATTCTGTGCATGGCAAAGCCAAGGTACAGAATGGTGGGTGTAGTGATCATGATGATTTGGAAAATCCAGAACCTTACGTGCGAGAGTGGTGCGAACGCATCGTAGCACACATTTTCGCAACCAGGTTGGTGCGTATTGCATACAAACTTGCTCTGTTCATCATAGTATATTGACTCGCCACCCACCACGGTCAGTACGATCCGAAACACAATGAGCAGTGTAAGCCATAGCTTGCCCACAAACGTTGAGTGGTTGGAGATCTCCTCCAGAAGACGTGTCAGGAAACTCCAACTCATGATGTCACTGCTACAGCACGCTGGTGAGTACCTTTTATATAAAATTAAAAAAATCGGAAGAGGAAGAAAGAAAAATTAGGACTCATTCATAGCAGCAGACACACAAACTTGCCTGACATACTGTACTGTGCAAAAGTTTTAAGCACATGCAAAGAAATGCTGTAGAGCAAAGATGCCTTCAAAATAATGAAAGTAAATGTTCCTAGATTTAAAAAAAATTAAAAATACCGTAAAGGGCAGTAAACAATAGTAGATGAAACAAAGTCAATATTCAGTGTTACAACAAAAAATAAAAATAGTAGTCTCCGGTACAATTAGTGCAGTTTTATAAGGAAATGAGCTGGTGAGTTTTATTGAGCATCTTGCAGAACCAGCCACAGTTCTTCTGGAGACTTTGACTTTCTCACTTGCTACTTATTCTTGTTGCAGCAAAACCCAGCAGCCTTCATTGTGTTTTTTGTCTGAAAAGTGTAATATGCTAATAAGTATGTGTAATAAGTAATATGCTGCTTTCTTTAACTACATACAAACATTTTTCTGTAACATTTAATTTTGTGCTAGAAAACTTATGTTTGGGAATCTAAAATGTTTTTTGTACTGACTTGATAATGTAGAAGTCATCAAATCAAAAAATCTATAACAAAGTTTGTACTAAAAAAAAATAGGGTGCCTAAAACTTTTGCACAGTACTATACATAAACTATTTTAGCAGCAGACATGCATGAACAATTTTTTTTTGCCAAGCCAGTCTTTAGGGACATCTTAAACAGCCCAGAGTTTTCTCTCTTACAGCTCTGCATCAAGCCAGAAAGACCACAGAGTGCCCTGTTCATGTGTTGGGAGCTGAGAGGAAACAAAAATGGTCTCCTAGGACTGGGCTGAAAAATGCTGAGGTAGTTTAAAAAACAAACAAACAAAAAAAAGGACTGGTCTCCACTCCTTTTACAGTTGACATAAAACTGACAATTATTAGTTACAAATGAAGAAGCATTCATAGTAATATTCATATTATTCTGGTTGCAATGTGACACATTAGTCCATTTGCTACTGTGGTGGCACCTTCTGTATTCAACAACCAGAATTTTGATCTTAGCAATAGTTGAGTTTTAAAGGGGACAAGCATTCTGTAAACACTGTATGCAGCTGTCCTGAATATCAACTCAGTAGTCAAGCCAAAACAAATAGAAATGGGCCGAGTCAGTACTGCTGAGGGTTTAATATTTCAGAACTAAGACTTCCCTAAAGAGTGAAATAAAAACATAAAAAAAAAAAATATCAGGACACTAGATGGAGCCACAACAATACTGTGAAAAGGTTGAAAGTTACTACATTCACACATTGCCTAACTGGAATATCTTGAAAAGTTTCGCCCTTGATTATTTGTCTTGGCATTTACATTAAAAAGGCTTTGGCTGTTCCTGTGGCCTTTCCTACATGGGAGGCAATATGAAGGCACTAGACTTTGTAAACTGGTTTAATTTGTGCAAAATAAAATTTCTTTTTAGGTTTCATGAAACTAGAAGATGAAGGATGTTAAAAAAAAATTTTTTAAAAAAAATATTAAAAAGTGCTAATTGCCGAACAAAAGCTTTTTTTTTTTTTTTTTTTAACCATGTACAACCTAGCCTGCAATAAACATAGGGAATCAGAAAGCTATCCAAATATAAAACGTGTGAAGAAACTCCTTGATGGGTAGTAAAACCATGGTGTGAAATAGCCCTTTGACTCTGGCATTTGCATTTTTTAGTGCCTTCTGAACAATGTGGCTTAGCATCCATCTAATAAAATAAGTTCAAAATAGCCAGCTCGTTTGAAAGAGCATGCTGACAAACTGAAAGAAAGGAACAGGAAAACACAGGTCTACATGAACTGCGAATTCCCCAGCTCAACCAGACAGCTTATAAAGTCTAGGTGAAACCTCTTAAGATTATAACAGGGGTCAGTGGCCTAGATTTGCACGACATTCAGAATGACCTAGTCAACTGAAAACCTTAGCAAACGTTGGCTAGGGCTATTTGAACTGCTTGTGTAACCAACACCAGACATCAAGTCCACCCTCTCCGCCCACCACAAACACAGCTATTCTTAAGTCTTTTCTCAACAAATACCCTTCAGCTGTGTTCCTTCACTTGTGAGCTTTTAACTCATGTCAGGCTGTAGAATACTCCAGAAGTAGGAATGTCTTCATCTCTCAAAGCATGCAACAGCATGTCAGAATAAATGCATTGCCGGCTGGCAGACCGCAAGGCTTAGCTTACTACAATGCAAGCTGATTACTTTGGTGCCAAAAAAAAAAAAGTAAAAACTTGAAGGCTGTTTAGTACACAGTAAAATACAGGTAAAGGTGTGAGTCCATGTGTATATGTGGAACTTACGGTGTTCATTTTAAATACCTGAAAGCAATGTAAATAGCTGCATGCAGTGTACTGGCAACGGTAAAACTACAATTTGCACAGCATGCATGGTGGAAAGTTATATGAGAGGTAGCCCCCCTAGTGTCCTCACAGAGTCATTCTCAGACACTACACACAGGCACCAAATTACTGCAAGGTAGAGCTAGAAGGGCACATCCATTTGGTACCAACAGCACAATGTGGAGGCCAGTTGTGACATGCTAACACTCAAAGCTGGTGCCCTGTAATTCAGCATTTCTGTGGGCCAGGACATTTTTCTACAACCTTTCCAGCATTACACCACGCCTCAGACAACTGGCACCCCTGAAGAAGAATCAAGAGAATCAGGTATGGGAGGGCCCAAAAGTTCTAGGTATGGAGCAGTAAGCATCACAATTCACATTCCTGATTACACTGATCCCCTCTTTTCAAAACCCCCCACTTCAAAACGCAGAAACAACAGAGCTGTGGTGGTCAGGAGCGTCCCCTGCTAAATCAGGAGATCTCCAGAGGCCTAAAATATGTAGTTTAGGTGCAAAGTTACTCACCATCATTCAAAACATAAGCTAAAAAGATTTTAACCTCATCTTCAATCACGTAACTGATATGTCTGAGGCTGAATTCAAGGTCTCTTCCTGAATCCAAATTCCCCAAATTCCTTAAGGGAATGAACACAGCACTGTTTCAAATATCCATGATCCCAACATTCCACACAGGAGTCCTGCAAAACCCAAGCAGGATAGCTATTCCTGTGGTGCTGACTGAGTGTAACAGGACGGCATTGTGAGACACATCTGGGAGAGTAGTTAACTCTCCAGCCCAAAGTACTTGTGTCCAAAATGACTCACTCTGACTTGATTCGTTCTACCGGGACAAAGTTTTATCTGTTTGATTCATTAAAGAGAAGCATCTAGAAATATATACTGAGCCTCGCTGTAACCTAGAAAACGTTGCATACTGCCACATGATCCAAATAACCACCATAAGTTAAGGTTAAGGAAATGGTGTCCAATATGATTCCCTCAGGTTTGACTCGAATTACCAGCTTAAACAATTTTCACCAAACAGCAGCATCTAAAAATATAATGTAAGGTACAGATTTGACCCCCGGTGTAACACGTGGTCAAGAATTCACACCGTAATTTCTTCATAGAAATAAAACCTTTAAAACCTTTTTATATCCAAGAACAGAATCATTTACATGACATAATTGGTCTAGGGAAGATCACACATACCACAATCCAGTATAACTGCTACTGTAAGTCAGCCACGTTTCCATTTACAACATTTGGCAGAAGCCCTTATCCAGAGCGACTTATATTCATCCAACTTATACAACTGAACAGTTGAGGGTCAAGGGCCTTGGTCAAGGGCCTTGGTCAAGGGCCTTGGTCAAGGGCCTTGGTCAAGGGCCTTGGTCAAGGGCCCAGCAGTAGCAGGCTGGCAGTGCTGGGATTTGTACTCACGACCTTCCGATCAGAGGCCCAATGTCCTAACCACTGAGCTACCACCAAAAAAAAACAAAAACAAAAAAAAACAAAAAAAAAAAACAAAACAAAAAAAAAAGCCTTACTTAAAAAAGATACACCTCTGACAAACTTTTGATTCGTGATTCTTGAGTCGACTCACTCAAGAACGATTAGCGAATCCCCCATCACTAAACAGTAAAGCGCTCAATGAGAATTCACACAGAAGCCTAGAAAATGCTGCTAAACGATGGAAAACTTAAAAGTTAACTAGGTTTTCTAGGTAGGAAAATGAACACAAGGTTCTTGTTTGGACCAAGATATGAGACTTTGAACAAAAAAAAAACACCGGGTATATACCGAATATATGAATATTTATCTTTGATACATCACACTGGAGAGGTGAAGACGTAGACATAATGAAGCACTTACTTCACGTTGGTCTTTAAATATATTTATATGGACGCCGTTTGCTCAACTTGTTAAAAAAAAAAAAAAATCTTCCTTTCGAGGCGCCAATCGATGTATTTTGAAAGGCTAGAGATAACAGAAATACAATTCAATCCTCAAAACTCTGGCTTCTCAGAGATCTTTCTCCCATTAGGAGGAAAATGTGGCGTGCAACGTGTCGCCTCTGTCTGTCTCGCGCCGTTTACACGCTTCATACTCCTCCTGCCTCAGTGCTCAACATTAAACACAAAACTTTTTCCACAAAAAAGAACCACATTTAACATATTAGGTTCAGATGAATCAAGTTTTTTCGTTATAGACAGCAATAAAGCGGTGAAATGTTGGGGGGAAAAAATCATTGTTTAAGTCTAAACGTTATTGAACGCCGAGTTTACTATTGTTCTCTCCTTAGGAATGAACGCGCGTCTTGCTTGTTCACGCAATTTCACCTCAAAACCACCGATATTTCTCATTACATCTGCCATTTTTCACTCACATAATCTACTAGACCAACAGAAAGAGACACTGCCATTTTAAGCATCGTATTTTTTTTTTTTAACTTCTTGAACGCCACTGCAATTCAAAGCTAAGCTAGCACACCACGACTCAACTCAGTATGGTTTTAAAGACACCGTACCTTCAAAGACAGACTTCCACTCGCTTTTCCTTTGGCTTTTTGTTCGCCTAATGTGTAAAGGATTACAGATTGTCGTCCTCCTCCAACTTCCAACCAAATGTTCAGTCCTCGTCAAACCGTTCAGATTAGGTTCATGTGCTGCTTCTCCCCGCTCCGGGACTCTAAATAAGCGCAGACAAAAGAGGAGCCCCAAATTGCCTTTCCTCTTCTTTCTACCCCTCCTCCCCCCTCTTTCTACCCCTCCTCCCCCCTCTTTCTACCCCTCCTCCCCCCTCTTTCAATCTTTCCCAATCCCTTCCTCCTCTCCTTCCTCCTCCATGGTCCCTAAAATCTGCAACCCCAACTGTTCTCCTTCAGTTTTCACATTTTATTTTCCTTAAAAAATCCTTAAAAAAAAATATTGTAACCTGTACCTTTCCTAGTCAGTGGAGTGATGCATCTTTGATGCCTCTCTTACCTAGAAAGGTGCATAGTAGCCTATATCGTTGAAGTTTTACTCTAAAAGTCCAATTATGTTCCTTAAATCCTTTTGTAAAGGTACACTACATCCACAATTCCAAGTAAAAGATACATATTGAAGGTACAAACCCCAGTAACAAAGAAAGATCCAATTTAGTACCCTGCTGAAAAAAACCCAATAGAAACCTTCATAGAATTTGTAATGGTTTTAATTGTTATAATGGGAGTTATATTGGTTTTAATGGAAACTGCAATGGTGTAGTAGATTTATAAAATTGTGGCAGTATTGTGATTAAGGTTAGAGTGATCGGGAGTGTGTTTCAGAGACACCAGGTGAACTAAAACTGATTATCTAAACTGTGTTGAATTGCAGTATTCCTCAGGGCATGTTTGGTGTCATTTGTATTCATATTTCACGGTGAACGATGTGGTGATATCATAAATATTATGAAGTTCAGGAAATAACAGTTACCATATATTTTGCAATATGTGCTCTCTACACACACATACACCCACACACACACTCTCTCACACACACACACACACACACACACACACACACACACACACACACACACACACACACACACACACAACCCCTTTGGTTTGCATTGGGAAACTTCTCACCTTCCTGCCCCCACGGCAACATACTATGCCTGAAGGTGATATAATCATATCATATCACCATGGGGTCCACCCTGCCCTAAAACACATTGTTTCATCTCCATTTGGTATCCCGGTCACTATACATTTCAAAGAGACTCAGGGGTATACAAGGATATTCTTAGAGAAGAACGGGGCTCTTCTCTCTCTCTCTCTCTCTCTCTCTCTCTCTCTCTCTCTCTCTCTCTCTCTCTCTCTCTCTTTCTCTCTTTTACCATTCTGCTTCCGAGGTTCACGACGCTGACTGTAAACTTGTAAGCTACTCTTATCTCTATTTTATGTATCTTTCAATTTTGTTCTCATATTAAATGCATTTGTTATTCTACTTCTAAATACTCTACGCCTATGTATAATACATTAGACACCTTTAAGGTCAACCTCTGACAAGCCAAAAGTAAAGGTTAATGCTTGCAAGTTTAAACAGAACCTCTGACAAGTAAAATAAGGCCTAGGCTTGCACGTTGATAGAAACCTCTGAGCTAACAAAATAATGGTTTAATAAAGAAGCTATATGAAAATCTCTGACGTAGGAACGTCATTTTAATGAAAGCTTCGCTCGAAGTTGCTTAGGAGTAAATATTAGTAGAACACTGAGTGTTAATACTTCTAGCACTAACTAGAAGATTATTCTATTGGAGTCAGATAATCAATTAAATGGAGTCAGATATTTAAATCATATATTAAAACACGCATTAACCTTCGCTGCACCTATTTCCGTCGTTGGTTATAGGAGAGCAGTGGGCTAAGTAATTATCTTTATAGATTTTAGCCCTACAATGGTCCCTGTGGGTCTCTACTGGTAATCTGTTGCCTTCTATTGGTGGCATGTTATGTCTAGTGGATACCATTATGGACTGATAATGGCAATGGTAATGGTTTTAATGGTTAGCTAATGGTTTGTAATGGCATTTCTGGTGGAAACCATTAGAATTTCTCCGATGGTTTCTATTGTTTGTTTTTTTTTTCCAGCAGGGTACCTTTTTTTCTGAAAATGTGAAATCAGGAAAATCCAGACTCAATAAATATAATCGTATATTTATTGACATATAAACATAAAGGTAACCGGAAAAAGGATGCACACCTACCTTGCATATATTTCAGTTACACCTACATATAACTGCACATCTCAGGTATACAATTACTGACTGAAGTTTATTGTGCTACAGCCCCTTCCTCTACTCCATCCATCATGGGAAAGGAACCATTAAATGACCACCAGTAACTAGATATTATTTTGTGTGACACTGCCACTGACTTTATCAGTGTGAGCGACTGGAATTTTTAACACCAATTATCTTTTATTGACAACAGAATCACTGTTGGTTGAAAATTTTTGGTGAGCAGACTTATTCTCAACCCAGCTATAAGCCTGAACATCCCAGCAGCACTGTGTCACCTATTACACTCATTCCAGCACCACACATACAACCTTGTATCAGTGTTGTGTGGTCCATTGTACAAATATCTGGTTGGTGGTGGATGTGATGAACATGGTTTTTAGTCTGTAAGACTGCCCTTGACAAAAGAAGAATGTATTGAAATCATTCTCATGGCTGGATCAGGAAGCTATTGGAAGGTCCCACAGAAGAAGGCACAACCAACGTGGCACAACTGATGACCAACTTTTGTATTTACATGTACACTGTTTGCATACATTCGAGTTTGAATAGTCATCCTGCAGAATATATGCTCTGGGTCAAAAATTGGGCCAAGCAGAAATTTTCATCCATCCATCCATTTTCTGTACCACTTATCCTACACAGGGTCGTGGGGAGCCTGGAGCCTATGTCAGGGAACTAGGGGCACAGGGCAGGGGACACCCTGGATGGGGTGCCAACCCATCGCACGGCACAATCGCACACACACTTGCACACCCATTTACACAATACGGACAATTTGGAGATGCCAGTCAGCCTACAATGCATGTCTCTGGACTGGGGGAGGAAACCCCCGAAGCACAGGAAGAACATGCAAGCTCTGTGCACACAGGGTAGAGGCGGGAATCAATCCCCCAACCCCGGAGGTGCGAGGCAAACGTGCTGACCACTAAGCCACCATCCCCCAAACTAGAACAGATTGAAGCAACATGCAGCATAAGTTAATATTGAATAGATTTTCCTTTAGACTTTTAAATAACAAATAATTAAGTTTGGTATAAACCTTCAGACAGCCTTTTACACACAGATGTGTCAGATTTGTTCTTCCATTCAATTTTAACACCTTCCCACCATTGATAAACAGACTGTGAAGAAGATATGTTTAGGAGGTGAAGTGGCTCCTAACTTTCAATGATATGCAATACCTTTGCCCATTTGTTTGCCCCAGAGTGTAGGCTTTGTTAAAATTCAGCTGCACTGCCGGACAATAAGCTGCTGTTAACACACCGGTTGCACGTGCTCACCATTTGAAATGTTTCTAACAACTTCCTTTCTTCCTGTAGAAAAACATGGTCGGAAGTCATTGATATTTGAGATCCTTCCTCAGTAGCACTTTTTCAAAGAAGTGACTTGGGGGAGGGTTTTCCTTCTCTGCTCCTGGTAGTTATTTTCACACTCTAGAGTTGATTTTCAGTCTCATGCAATTATATCAGGGCATTGCATCATGAAATTTGTCTATCACATTTATTCTACTGTACATTGTGTAGACCTTCCCCAAGATCTGGATCATGTCAAAATTGCTCAGAAAAAAAGTACGTCAGTGACAGAATTTGAACGTATAATGTTTGTTTGATGGGCTTTTAGCAGATCACTTACAATTCACTAAAACAGCTGCTGATAATTTATACTTAAAAAGAAAACTTGAGAAATGGCCATGTGCTGGTATTTTAGGAGAAGAGAATAAGCCAACTGTTTTTTTCTCCTCACCCTTTGAAAGCATGATAAATGGTGCACTAATTATCCAGTTTATACAGATATTACCATACCACTAAGTCAGGCTTGTCTTACAGTATCTCATTCTCTCATACCATATACGTACGCTAGGTTAAATTGGCTCAGTCTATTAGGTGGGGCAGTTTTGGGAAATACTGAGCATGTCATTAACAATAATCATAAACCCGAGTATTGTCTTTATGAATAGAGAGCTTGTTAGGTCTGCCTGGCTGGCTAGATAGAGTTTAAAGCGAGTCTTAAAGCTGCTCATCTGTTGCTTCCTGTTTTTTTATTACTGTGAAAGTATTTTGGATTTGACAGGAGCTTAATGAAATCACAAGCCCCAACAAAGAATGGTAGACCTTTTGAATGAGGCACGTGACTGAACATGAATATATTCTGATGATATATCAGCTTTTAGTGATATGATCTAGTGATATGAATGAGGGTTTGTGATATGGGAGTCTATGACTTTAATTGGGTAATATTTTCTTATTTTCCTCTGATAGTTTACAATTATAATTATAATTATAAGACATGAGGAAAATGTGCATGTCATGCTGACAAATAACTAGAGCTACAGGAGAGGAGATTTTCCTGAGCAGCTACAATAGTGCTGACACATTCTTGAGCTAACACTCCTTGAGTCTTGAGTCAATCTCATTGCCAACCCTTTTACAATAAGTCTCTGTGTTAATATTTCATGCAAGAAGTTCCAATGGTTATTGAGTACATACCGCCGATAATTTAATGGAAAATACGAGGCTCCTTGAAAGAGTGCTTGTCTCTTGCTAACACATTTTTGTGCAAGTTTATACAAGAAGGCTGAGACAGACAAATGCACCTAAATAGCAAATAGTGTGGTCTGCTTTGTGGTATTTTTATTGCTACTCATGCTGGTTTCAACAAGAAAACAGACTTCCATACTCAAAACATCTGCTGTATGCAGACACCACAGACAAACCTCCAGTGTGATTTTCTGGTGGTCAGGTAGTTTGTTGATTACATATGAACAAAAAAAACAGCTGCTGGCCTGTGTCACTTTGCCAATGTCCATGCTACAGTAATTAACTAATGTCACAAACCACATTGTGAAACAAAGGGCAGGTGCACTCCTCATGCTTTCTTAAAACTCACTGTATATCACTGTAGCAAAACGTCCTGTTCTATAAAGACTATATTTTTTAATTTCACTCCCTTCTTACCATTTGCTTAGGAAAACTTGATTCAGGATTTAGACAGATTAAGATATCCCATATAAAAATACACTACAGGAGATGTGAACTAAATTGCATACAAATTAACTGTATGTTCAATATCCCGTTTGTCTTTAGAAATGTCTGTGTAAAGCACAAGCACGAGTAACTTAAATGTGCTATACAAATAAACCCACCATGCCTTGTCTTACCTATGGACCAACAGACAAAGGGGACATTTCACACCTTTGCTTTGTTTAGTGTGTAAGAGGGAGTGTTTGGGGGGCAGGGGTACAAGGCAGTGGGGGTTGGGCAGAGTTTAGCTCTTCTACTTGACTCTATCCTCAGTAGTAGGTGGAGCAAACGGGACATTTCACACCTTTGCTTTGTTTAGTGTGTAAGAGGGAGTGTTTGGGTGGCAGGGGTACAAGGCAGTAGGGGTTGGGCAGAGTTTAGCTCTTCTACTTGACTCTATCCTCAGTAGTAGGTGGAGCAAACGGGTCAGCCGTTAGTCTCTTATTCCATCAAGTAGGCCTCACTGCCCTGCTCTCCCCTTTGCCCCACTAGCTATAGTGGAGCTACAGGCAGAAAAGTGTGTAAGACATGGTAGCACACTTCAGATTATTAAGGAACTGGGGAACACGGGTGTTGCCATGGAGACAGAGCGGCAAGCCGTCAACTGCCTCCCAGCAGGAGAGCAGATGGTTGGAGGAAGGGTGCTTCAGGAGTTTGATGCACCAGCAACTCCCCAGACATGACTATCTCTCTACGGGTCTTCAGAAGGGTTTCTTGGTTGCCAAGTGATAACAGTTTACACTAGCCAACATGTAATGTAAAATTATGTATAGTTACGATTACAGTGAGGGACAAGTTTAGTGTCTGCAGCTTTTTATTTTTTATGACTTATATATATGAAATCCAGCAAAAACACCTGCAATTATCATAATTCAAAATAACCTGGTGTGAGAAAACCAAAAATAAATTTCATAAAGTCTTGGGTATAATTTGCCTATAGCATTTTCTATTTCATTTGGACTTTTGGCAAATAATTTTTGAAATGTTTCTTCTAAAATAGCATTTCTACTTATTATTAGTATTTTTAATCTTTCATGATAGTCACTGAGATCAAAACCAATGTATTCTACATCCCTGCTGCTAATGAGATACATTTGTTTACATTTAGCACTTACATGATACACTGGTTGCATGTGGTCACCATTAATATGGCTCTAAAAGCTTCCTCTCTTACTGTGAGAACATGTGTTTGGAAGTCAATGAACTGCCACCAGTTTGCAGTTTGCACTACAAAATTGCAAAAGTCTTTTATGTACTGAAGAATCGACATTCAAAGAGCTGAGCCACTAAGGGATATTTTTAACACAAGGCAATAAACCAAGGACCACGTTCTAAACCACTGAGGAAAGAAGTAATACAGTGGGTATAGAAAAGAATCACCCCCCTTTAAAATAATCACGTTTTGTTGCTTTTCAGTCTGAAATGAAGATGGACACAGCTTTTGTTTTATCCAGCTGTATTTACTCAGTGCAACTTATAACATCCAAGTGAAAGATATAACACCAATATGTCAGAAATTTTTTTAAATAATATATTTAATGATTATAATGATTCTTTTCTATACCCACTGTATTAATGAAAATACTTTGGCGCCCACCACGGCAGACATCTTAGCATGGTCCTCCCGTAACAGCTGTTATTGATTATTTATATTAGCCCTTACATATTGCTCTAAATGTACAGTACTCGTACACAATAATAATTTACAGCAGACAGAAACTTCTGGAAATCAGCAAAGCTCATACGAACTCACAATTAGCCTTTCTGATTTGGATTATCTTCTACGATATTTATACAATATGACATCTAATGTCTCTTTCATTGTACTTTACTGCGTTTACTGCCATTTTACTGCCATTGTCTTGTTATTGCACTACAGCCTACCTTCCTCACCCTTTCATTTCATACTTGTAATATATAGCACACTCTATCAGTACACTCCAAACCACAGTGTAATTTCCAACCATTTAATAACTCTATCGGTACAGTAGCCTATCAATGGTTTATCAGAAGGAGTGCAGAGTAAGAATTTCACTGTACCGAGTAACTGCCTGTTTTACTGTACATATGAAATTAAACTTGAATCTTGAATATTCATCCACTCTTTATGTAATAATATAAAGAATCCCTTGTAGTACGTATATTTCTGTGTTTTTCCCTTATTCATTACTGTCAACAAACAATACAAATTCATTACCAATTTTAACAAATAAAAAAAAAAATCTCAGATTTTTCTTGAGATTTTTATAAACACAGCTCTATTGGGATTAAACTAGTTAGTGTGCAGAATTGTGATAGGATAAATTTATATAAAAGGTTCAATGTTAGTGTTGTTGAACAGTAGTATGAGCACAGGCTACCAGCAAAAAATATGTGCTGCTCAAATGTTAATAGTTGTAGAGGTCACTTTAACAACACAGTGCTATAAAAGAGAAAAAAAAGTGATTTACACGTGAGGCAGAATACAATTCATACATAGAGCTTGCAAGCAATCTCTTGCAGTCTTGGAAACTGAACTCATAACTGTGTGGGGGCTGTTTCTAAAGCCCCCACCCCACCAAACCACCTCAGTCATATCTTTCAATTTGTAGACCACAAGGGGGCCCCATGTGAAAGCCACAACTACATTATGTGCTCATTGCTTGACCTGCTTATAGCTAGAAAGAGTCTTCAATAATCTTCTAGTTAGTATCACAAAACTTAATCATCAAGCTACTATGGCACACTAACAGCATTTTTATGTTTATTAAGCATACTGCAGTATGAAAAATTACCTGGTGTGGCTTCGCCATACAAAAGATTTTATACAGATTTGACACAATAAGGTTGGTGACAAGACTTTCTGAAACTGTTCAATAATATCAGCAATATAATTTTTTCCCTGAAGGATTAAAAAATGCTAAGTAGGTCAGTTTAATGGGTGGTTTGACCATGTGTAGTCTACTTACATACATCCCATCTCCCTAAAACAGGTCGGTTAGTGGACTGGCTATTCTAAATTGCCCCAGGTGTGAACGAGTGTGCGCATATGTAAGTGTGCATGGTGCCCAGCGATGAACTGGTGTCCCATCCAGTGTGTATTCCCGTCTCACACCTGGAATAGGCTCCGGATCCACTGTGACACTGAACAGTATACAGAGCTTACTGAAAATGAATGACTAAAATGAATGAATAATATAATTGCAAGAAAGAATGTCGACGGCTTAAAATAAGTGATGAACATTATAATGCCATGTAAAGTCAGACACAATTATACTGGCTCCAGGTACACTTCACATTCAGCTTCATATTTTCCTGCTGCCAGGGCCTACTACAAATTCACACCCATGCAATGGCCTTTTCAGAAAATGCCTTGTATGCCAATCCTAGTTTTCTGTTGTGTTTTTTGAATTAGCTGCTATGCTTCTGAATGTGATATTGTGTTTTTGGTTTATTAATGTGTTTTGCACTTACCGATGTAATCAAGCCTCTTCCCTAAAATTCTATATAAGAAATGGCTTCTCACATCTGAAGACCAGTGCATACATATCTTAATAAAGATATGTTTATATGTCTTGTTGAAATGTTTAATGATGCTTGCAGAATCCAGTTGTTTACCTGCACAGTTCAGCACTATAAAAGTCCTCATCTAGCAGTTTAGTGGACAGACTATTACATTATGAGATGATAAGTTAATCAGCATTTAATAATTATAATTTGTTACATTTATATAGCACTTTTCTAGACATTCAAAGCGCTTTACATAGTATGGAGGGGAAATCTCCTCAACCACCACCAGTGTGTAGCATCCACCTGGATGATGCAACAGCATCAGCCTACCACACACCAGTTATTGGTGGAGAGGAGAGGAGAGTGACGTAGCCAATTCAGGGATGGAGATTATTAGGGGGCCATGATAGACAAGGGCCAGTGGGGCAATTTCACCAGGACACCAGGGTGATACCCTTACTCTTTACAAGAAGTGACCTGGGATTTTTAATGACCACAGAGAGTCAGGACCTCGGTTTGACATCTCACCCGAAAGACGGTGCTCTTTTTACAGTATAGTGTCCCCATCACTATACTAGGGCATTAGGACCCACACAGACCACAGGGAGACCACCACCTACTGGCCTCCGTAATACCACTTCCAGCAGCAACCTTAGTTTTCCCCAGGAGGTCTCACATGTATATAGTGGCCAAGCTCAACCCTGCTTAGATTCAGTGGGAAACCAGGCGAGAACTGCAGGGTGATATGGCTCTGGCATAAGCTGGTAATTATCTGGTAATTATCTGGCAATTATCTGGCAATTATGAGCTGATAAGTTAATCAGCAGTGTCTAGCTATCTATCTATCACTGAATTACGTAGTCTACTTCATATTAGAAAGCTTTTGACATATGCTGACTAAAGTTTCTTCTCATTTAGGCAGAAATGGTTTCGTGTTAAATAGTGAGGGCTGATCATGATATTAGATGGGAGAGCACAAATCAAATATCTAACAATAACTCGACAATGAAATTTGTTAGGGTTGAGCAATGCATTATAGCATTATATCATGATGTCTCGATAGCATAATAAGAATGATGTGTGTAAAGTATTATGCACTTAAAGACAGATAGGCAGCTTCATATGTTCATAAGGTCCTACTGGGTCTATACCGCATTTCCTATGACTACCATGAATAGGGCAGTGGTAGCTCAGTGGTTAAGATGATGGACTTCTGACTGGAAGGTTATGAGTTTAAATCCCAGCGCTGCCACTGGTCAAATGTATAAATGAGATGAATATAAGTTGCTCTGGATAAGGGTGTCTGCCAAATTCTGTAAATGTAAATACCAGACATGGTAAACAGAAAAGTTGTTGCTAATGATATGCATTTTTCTTATGGCACTTGGTTCTACACAAATCCAAAATAAACAGCCTTAAAACATTTGTTAACAGCATATAATACAGATGAAAATTTATATTTATGCCTTTTAATTTTTGAAGGACAGGAAAGGCTTAGCCCTGTTAGTTAATTTATAGCAGCTACCCCTGAATTATAATTTACATGTGTTGTCGCCATTCGACTTCAAAGTTCTGAAGGAAATCTCTTCATCGAGAATCTCTGATCTTACAGTTAGGTAAGCTAAAGTGACTGGAGGAAATATATGTCACTGTGAACCAGGAGACATCAGCTCAAAATGTAAATATATTTTGACAAATTTAGTAACCTTCTACTTATATTAGATATTGACTTCAAATGGGTCAACATGGCATGACAACACAGCTTCTATTTAAATTTGATTTGATTGTAATTTGTAGTAAATATTGACACATTTCTGGTTAAACATATTGACACAGACAGATAATTCACTGCAGCCTGGCAGTGCTAAGCCATTTACAGGTATCTATGATGCCACAGACAGGATTTTGCAGTATAGAGAGCCACATACTTCACATTCATACGCTACAGACAATTTTAGAGATACCAGTCAGCCTACAACGCATGTCTTTGGACAGGAGGAGGAAACCAAAGTACCAGGAGGAAACCCCTGAAGCCCAGGGAGAACATGCAAACTCCACACACACAGTGTTGTGGTGAGAATCAAACCCCCAACCCTGGAGGTGTGAGGCAAACGTGCTAACCACTAACTAAAGACACTGACAAATGAAAAATTTTGTGCTTATTATTTTATTCTGTACAGAAATCTCATTAAAATACTGACATTTTTTCTCCTCCAACGGTCCCCCAAATGTTCAAATATTAACATTTTTAAATTTATACATTTCTAATAAAAAGGGTGATAGAGAAGCAACAATGCATCATTACTTTAACTAGTTTTTTTTAAACAAATCTATTCATGCATTTTCAAAGATTGACCTGTTTGCAGCTCCACCTTTGGTTAATCCAGTACGATTGATGGTTGCTTCTATTCTGTATCGAGTGTTACTCTGTCCCTTAATTTATACCTTAGTCCCTTAGTCTGTATTCAAGGTTTTTGAAGAGAAGAGACTATTTTGCAGGAATATGACACTTGCTGGTACCAAAAGAACCTGAAATTTGGTCAAAAGAGTATTTTCAGACATGAAATTGAAATTTTGGTGTAGGGCCCTTCCTAGTTTCTAGGTATTAATGGTAAATGCAGTCACATAGGGCTGCAAGGGGGCTCTCCAAAGGTTTAGAAACAGCCGGATTGGGTGACTGGGAAACAGAACCATCAATACAAGATTGCTATACATCACACACAAAAGTGGGAGACACTTTTGTGACACTTCCTGGATTTACCGAGAAGAAAAACATCCCTCTAGTCACAACATTTGCTAATCCAGAAGTTTTAAGGTTACATATGATCCACAGTCATTTATTAAAAGAGAACATTTTCACATTAATATGAAACATACTGTATTCGCATGAGTATTTTGAAAGCTTTACTCGGTGTCCCCTTTTGCTCAGTGCAGTATTGTTTGGCCTGTACTACCTGTTACATTATACCTGTGTTTAAAACATCCATTCAAGTTTATTATTCGGTTCCAACAAAGGGGAAAACAATCTTTCACTCTCCTATTACGGGGTGTCAGACAGGTCTGGATAAAGTTTCCTGGCATAGTTTTGGATAAGGATTTTATCAACAAATTTTTACTCATGACTAATGGATTATTCCTCAATAGATTTTTTGTTATTCTTTCCAAAATGCGGCCTCAGTGGAGAAAAAGTTTAGTAAATGCAAATCTAAAAGTCACCTGCATGTGAATGAGTATATATCCACAGTGAACACCCCTTAGTGAACATCCTTATGTTATGGGACATAAGCAATATAATAAACAGACTGAAAAAATAACAAACAAACAAACAAAAAAAACTGGAGCAAAATGAAAAAAAAAAAAAAAATTCTGCAAGTGAAATTTGGTGGTTAATCCTCCATTGATGAAGTACTTTAAACAAGCTAGTATAGCCATGACTCTTTACTATTCCCAGATTTCTGGCTCTGTCTGTAGAATTGAGTTCATTCGTTCAGTCACTCTCAATTATCCAACACTGACATAACAAAGATTTACTGCCAGGAGAAACGAGGGTGCCCTAGTATACAAAGAAAAGAATACTTTTATGTAAGTTTCAGGTTTAAAAAATCTGATTTGTATGTCACTTCTAAAAAAAATTAATGGGTTATAAGATCAAATGTAATTATAATACACCCCACATCCCTTACTGGACATTATGGGACCTGGTTTGTTTCTGCTGATAATACATTGGTCTATGTAAAACTGCCTCATTAAAAAAAGACAGATTTTTATTTGATTTTTTAATAAAAACAAAAACAAAGACAAAGAAAAAAGCTATCAACTTATCAAGAAAACTACCTTTAGCATGCTTTTTCTGAACCTCCGTGTAGTTGGCACCCCATAAAACGAAATAATCTCCAAAACTATGCCATTCATTTGTGCTGCGTTTATGCTGATTTGTACAATTTTCATTACACTTTAAGTTTGTTTAAGCTAACCTAGCTTGCAAATGATAGTCGATTTTTGGAAGGGATGTAAAATGTATTTATTTTGCCATTGAATGAAGAGAGTTTATGTTATTGAATGTTGATGAACTGAACCTGGTGCCAAAAAAAAAAAAAAGTTATTCAGCCGCTCATTAACAGAAATAGCTGCATGCATGAACACTAGTAATCACACATGAAATTTGCAGAACTGTTCTGCCTTGGTACAAAACAGCACAAATCGAGCACAAACAAACAGCACAGGTTTGGGGCGATTTGGAGGGCATGGGGTGGAGAGTGACGTCACTGTCCCGAATACAATGTGTTATTTCTAAGGAGGGGAAAAAGATACAATGTTCGTCGTAACGGCACAAATCGAGAACAAACGAATGGCACCGATTTTGCAACAGTTTTGCAACGATTTGGACCATAGGGGGTGGACATGTAACTGTACTTAAAAAGTTTTTTGTTATGTTTAAGAAGGGATCATAGTTACAATGTTTCTTTCAACGGCACAAAGCGGCACAAATCGAGCACAAACGAATGACACCGGTTTGGTGCGATTTAGATGAGTTGGGGTGGAGAGTGACGTCAATGACCCAAATTATATTTTCTATTTCTAAAGGAGGGGATATAGATACAATGTTAATTTTAATGGCACAAATCGGCACAAACCGAGCACAAACGAATGGTTTTGTGCGATTTAGATGAAATGGGGTGGAGAGTGATGTCACAGCTCCCAAATTATATTTGTTATATCTGCGAAAGGAAAATAGATACAGTGTTTGTTTTAAAGGCACAAACCAGCACAAAGCGAGCACAAATGAATGAAACGAACAGTTTGGAGCGATTTGAATGACATGGGGTGGAGAGTGACGTCACACAGCCAAAAAAATAATGTTCAATATCTCAAACACCGAACCAGCACAAACGTTCGTTTTTGCAGCACAAATCAGCACAAACGCAGCACAAACGAATGGCATAATTTTGGAGATTATTTCATTTGATGGGGTGTCAACTTCACAGAGATTTTTTATGAGAAATACCGCATTGTAAATTGCTATTATTTTGTCTTCTGGGAAACATCTAGATATTTTATTTAGCTTCTGAAGGGAAGTACCAAATGAAAAAAGATCTTTAAACAAAATAATAACAATTTACACCAATCATCCTGTTCAAAAGTTTACATCCCCCTGGCTCTTAATGTATCGTGTTGCCTTCTTGAGCGTCAGTGAATGTTTGCACCTTTTGTAATAGTTGTGTTCATGTTCCTCAGTTGTCCTCAGTGTGAAAAGATCTCAACATCATATAGCCACTGCTGGAAAGGGGTCAAATATGCAGAAGATGCTGGAAAAGCAAAGAATGTACAGGACTTGGAGGATTTTTCTGAAGAACAGTGGGCAGTTTAACTACTCAGGACAAACAAGGGACTCATGAACAACTATCACAAAACATAAAAACAGTCGTTGATCATCCAGGTAACGACACACAATTTGTAAATTCATTTGTAAATTCAGTTATTATTGTGTCTTGTGGACAATCTGTAAACATCTGTTATGTGAAATAGCTTATTCAGGGCAGTACTAAATAAAAACAAAATGCAATTTTAATGATCCCTCTTATTTATTTATTTATTTATTTATTTATTTATTTATTTATTTATTTATTTATTTATTTATTTATTTATTAACATTTCACAGATTCTGAAAGGGGTATGTAAATTTATGAGCACAACTGTATACAATATGTTTAGATAAAGACATATCTTATATTAGCTATGTCTTATTCAATTATTTTATTCTAGGAAAAAGACAAACTGGATATTTTGAAGGTTATGGTTAATTATTTTATTTAATTGAAATAATAATTCCCATTCTCATTATTTAACAAAACAAACCAGTTAATACTTCACATGCCTGAAATCTAAATTATTACTCTAAATGATTTTTATATCTTTATCTAGTAATGGTCATAAAGAGAAATCTCCATGGCTGATCCTTCTTAGCGGTTGCAGTAGTTGGTACTGCAGCAGGTAGCAGTGGTCCCGGGAGCCTGCTGTTGCTGCCTACAGATATACTCACTCATGCATCCTTTCATATAAATGATGGCTGTTGGAAGACAGACAAAATTGTTACCAGTAAAAATGTGGTGTTTTTATTCCCACAACTGAATTAGCAGTTAGTACAGATTAGTATATTGCACCCTACTACAGAATTACAAAACAGTGGCTTGTCATGAAGTCCTGGTAAAACATACAAATATACATTTAGAGTTTCATATTTCATAGGTAATTTTTTTTTGATTGATTGAAATGAATTTCTTACGTGAATCTACGGTGGCACAGACTGGGTTTTGCAGAAGAGAGCCACATTCCTCTCGTCTACCGGAACAGCCTTTTCCAACACATCCATAACACCACAAAGCCTCACCTAAAACAGACCAAATACAAGAGCAGCTGGAGGGTTTCTGCATTTCAGTACTTAATAATACAAAAGCACCTAATTAGAAAAATATTTCATATATTATGGGTTTAAAAACTTACTGTAATTTATGAAGATTAAAGCAACTAGACAGATGAAAAGCGCCTTCATTTTCATCATATCTAAAGAAATAATAAGTAAAACAACTTTTAATCAGCAAACTCACCACTCACGTTAGAGGTCAAAACATTTCTTCAAATTTCAACATTAGCAAAATGTCACATTTCTAATATGAATAGCTGTACATAAGCAACAATGCATCATTATTTGAGAGTTGTTTCAATATTAACGAACATGTTAACAGATTTACCCATGTGTTTTGACTCACCCATTGGCTGTTCCCCTTTTGCTTTACCCAGTGTACCTGAATTTATACCTATACAGTATCTTGGCTTTTATTCAAGGATACTGATATGGCCCAGAGCCAATGATTTGTACGTTTGTATGCATGTTAGGGGGACAAAAAAGTAGTTGGCACCTGTTTGGTCACAGACGAAAGTTTCTTCATAACACCTGTCTGGTCACAAGAAAGTTTCTTCATTTTATCTGAAGACTACATATCAGCTATGTGATGAACATGAATTTTTGTTTTAAAAAGTCTGGTTTTCCCACTTTTTAAACCATATTTTGGGATTGGGATGTTAGTCTGGAGTCTTGGACCAAATCTCCCATGCATTTAAACTGGTAGTGGTAAGACATGGGCTGAAGTAAAATAAAGTGTCAAGTGGCTTTATTGTCATTTCATACAAATACAGCTGGTACGGTACACAATGAAATGAAACAACGTTCCTCCAGGACCGTGGTGCTACATGAAACAACACAGAACTACATGAGACTACACAGAACTAAATAAGACTACACAGACTTATTAGGATTACATACAGTACACACGTGCAACCATGTGCAAACAGTGCAAGACTAGAACAGGACAATAGGCAAAGTAAAAGACAGTACAGCGATGACCAGTACACATTTCTAGTGTGGATAAAGTGTCAGATGTAACAGGTTGTGCAAAAACAATATAATAATAAAATGCTATAAATGTAACATAACATACTATGACATAGTACTCAGCAGATAAGGTTATAACATATATGGACATAGCAGTTATTGGGGTATCAGCCAGCTAGAAAGTATAGTAATGACAAAAAAATGTCCAGTCTCTGAATATTGAGGAGTCTGATGGCACAGTCTGGCCTTGAGGGCCCGAATGCTTCGGTACCTTTTGCCAGATGGCAGGAGGGTAATGAGTTTGTGTGAGGGGTGTGTGGGGTCATCCACAATGCTGGTGGCTTTGTGGACACAGTGTGTGGTGTAAATGTCTGTGATGGAGGGAAGAGAGACCCCAATGATCTTCTCAGCTGTCCTCACTATCCTCTGCAGGGTCTTGTGAGCGGAGACAGTGAAATTTGAAAACCAGGCAGTGATGCAGCTGCTCAGGATGCTTTTGATAGTCCCTCTGTTGAATCTGGTGAGAATGGGGGGTGGGAGATGTGCTTTTCTCAGCCTTCACAGAAAGTAGAGATGCTGCTGGGCTTTCCTGGCTATGGAGCTGATTAACTGAATTAACTGATTATGGACATTTAATATAATGTTCAATTAAATTATATTTTATTTGTATAGCACATAGCACTGTATTGCTTTTTTTTTTAACACTATACATTATCACAAAACAGCTTTACAGAACTCAGCATGTAGATTTAGATCCCCAATGAACAAGCCAGAGACAACAGTGGCAAGAAAACTCCCTGAGACAAGAAGAAGTTAAAACAATGAGAGGAACCAAAGTCGAAAGAGAACACATCCTATCCTATATTGAGATTATAAATCATTACTCTTCCACATTATATACCTTAAAATCAAACAGTACTAGCTGTGTTGAAAGGATGTTCAGTATCAGCATCATAGTCAGTGTGATTCTGCCGTTTCTAGTTTCTTTGGTGTTTACATCAACTGTATGTACAAATGGTTAAAGTGCTAATATTTGTCTTTAGCATTGCACCACATTTTGTATCCTCTAGACACATAGACTACCTTATTAATGATAGTGAATATTATACAGAATGTGTTCATGGCAAATAATATGACTATGTATACACAACAGTCATGATGACTTCCATCTGGTGGGTGTGTCTTTGTGTGGGCCGGTGAAGAGACTTAGTTTAAACAACAGCAAAATCTCATATGCTTATAAATAGAATGCTGAAGAGCTCAGAGACGTTTACTTTTCTGATTCAATTTCGCAGGTTTAATATTACAAATATTGATCAGACAAAACAGATAAGGTGTCCTAAACAAATACAAATGCAGATACGGATACACAAGATGCATCAAGACTGGGATCCCACAAGATGCAGCAAAAAAAAAAAAAAAATCAGATCAGATACGGTATCAGATAGAGTATAAAGCTCATGGGCAAAAAGTAAAAAATTAAATATGAAGCTCACAGGACAAAGAAAGACCATGCTAATCTTGTGCGAGCAAGATTAAAAACAGTCACACACATATCTCTCAAGTGATGAACCAGGAGTGATTTCCAATGAACCAGGCAATGTTTTTCCAACTGTCTGGCCATTTTCCTCTGACCTCTCTCAATAACCAGTCATTTCCACCCACAGAACTGTCGCTCACTCAATGTTTTTTGTTTTTGTTCTCTATGTAAACTCTAGAGACTGGTGTGTCTGAAGGAGATCAGCACTTTCTGAAATACTCAAACCAGCCCATCTGGTACCAACATCCATGCCACAATCAAAGTAACAGAGACCACATTTTTTCTTCATTCTGATGTTTGATGTGAACATTAACTGAAGCTCCTGACCTGTATCTGCATGACTTTCACATTGCACTGCTACCACAAGACTGGCTGATTAGATAACTGCATGAATGTGCAGGTGTACAGGTGTTCCTAATAAAGCAGATGGTGAATGTGTATACATACATACATACACACCAATCAGCCATAAAACTAAAACAACTGACAGGTGAAGTGAATAACATTGATTATCTCATTACAGTGGCGGTGTTCATATGCTATTGTATTTCAGGACTTTGTAGATGTATCCAGATTCATTGTATTCACATTGGCCAGTTTGTGCCTAATTTGTAATTTGTAATAGTTTTTGTATAAATACTGACTATAAATAAAACTTCAGATTATTTTCTTAATAAATGCTTTGTTTCTTTTGAAATTGGGATCACTGCCACACAGCTGTTGCATGTAGATCAAAAAGTGATTTCAGTAGATTCAGTAAAGAGTCTGTGATCTGGGAATACATAGTTTTAATGGTGCAATATTATGGCCTTAATCCAATCCAATGGCCTTTAATGTGAAGGCCATTGGAAAATTCACAAGGACAACAAATATCACATGGGAAAAACACAGCTTGTCATTTGAGCATGCATATATCTCGAAACATAGATTTCAGCAGGCTCAGTCTCATAATGCAGACAGGTTTTTTTCACTGTGTTAAAAGCACCTGTCTCTGTTCCTTGTTGAAGACATTGTCCTTAGCAATGGACACAACTGTTGTCTGTGTCAAATAAGTGTGAAGGTCAATGCCTATGAAAAAGGTTACAGCATTCTTCAAAGGTCCTTCCTTTCTTTTGAATTCATTGTCTCAAATAGGAGCGCCTCTCAAGCAAGCCCCCCAAACACATTGTAAAGTGGCAGATGGACACAGTTCACACAAGCTAATGACTGTTTGAGCCTCTTTTATATGGGAATTGTGTCTGCAACATATTTTGGACCTTCAGGCAGAACAAAAATACCAAATACCAAAATTTGGTAATGAAATTGCCAACCAGGTTATCTCTGTAGGAGTAAAAATCTCAAATTTAGTCTGGACTGAAATGTTCAAAGAAGGCTTAAAGTTAGTATGGCAGCGATATGATGTGTAGGCAACAAAAAGCAATCCCTTAGCTATAAATACACCTTTTAGACATGAGCAACTCTGGCTACACCCTTAACCTGAAACATGACAAAGTTACGCTGGTTTAATATCTAAAATGTGTTGGTTTATTTATTTGGATAAGAAGCAAAAATTTTTGTTCACATGATTAGGGATTTTAATAATCTATTCATCTGATAATCAGAGATATTAGAAATAAAGTTAAACGGATTATAAATATTTTCATACCAAATTGAAATATTTTCACCATAGGATTTTATATGGCCAACTGATTGCCTTTTTTTCCAGCATTTACTTTAAATCTGTTCCAGTTGCCCACTCCACCATCTGGTGAAACAGACGATCTGTTTATTTTGGCTATGGCTAACTAAATGCTGGTAGCTTTATTTCAGTCTTTCATCACTAATTATGGAATTAAAGAAGCAAACTGACATGCATTAGCTTCATTTCTGTCCAAACTATTTAACCCATAGCTTACAACCAGGCTTTTGTGCCCCAGTTTCAGACTAAGCTCACTTGCCTTCACCAGGTTCTTGTGGCAGACTTTTCCTGCTCGATCCAGACATGTGGGAAAAATAAGAAGGCAATCACATTACAACAGGGTCTACCCATTTATGTTTGTTGGTGACCACATTACACATTACAGTAGTTCTTCTGTCATCTGGAGACAGGCCTGAATAAGATGTGATTAATGAATTAATCACAGTTGCTTAAGAAAAAAATATTTTTATAAGTTATAAAAAAAAATATATGAATTCATATATATATATATATATATATATATATATATATATATATATATATATATATATATATATATATATATATATATATATAATTTTTAAAAAATTGATAAGTTTTATAAGTTTTATAAATTATAAGTTTGCATCGGTTTCAGTAGCACTTGCTCTGCTGAGACACGAATGAATTTTTATTCATTCACCAATTAGCGAGATTTTTTTTATCAGTGTTTTACCATGATGTACAGTATTGTGCAAAGGTTTTAGGCACTCTATTTTTATTTTTAGTAGAAACTTTGCCATAGATTTTTTTATTTTATGACTTCTACATTATCAAGTCAGTACAAAAAACATTTTAGATTCCCAAACATTAGTTTTCTAGCACAAAATTAAATGTTACAGAGAAATGTTTGTATGTCATTAAAGAAGGCAGCATATTACTTTTCAGACAAAAAACACAATGAAGGCTCCTGGGTTTTGCTGCAACAAGAATAAGAAGCGAGTGCGAAAGTCAAAGTCTCCAGAAGAACTGTGGCTGGTTCTGCAAGATGCTCAATAAAACTTACCAGCTCATTTCATTATAAAACTGCACAAATTGTACCGGAGACTTCTATTTTAATTTAAGTTTAATTTTTTTGTCACACCAAATATTGACTTTGTTTCATTTACTACTGTTTACTGCTCTTTTTACGATATGTTTTTTAAATGTAGAAACATTTAATTTCATTATTTTGAAGGCATCTTTGCTCTACAGCATTTCTTTGCATGTGCCTAAGACTTTTTGTGTGTGTGTGTGTGTGTGTGTGTGTGTGGGTGTGTGTGTGTGTGTGTGTGTGTGTGTGTGTGTGTGTGTGTGTGGGCAAAACTGTAACTGCCTGTTCATATGAATTGAGGTCCAAAGCTATCTTTATGGTTTTTAAGTGGTACCATCCTCAGTAATCTCAATGATCTTTAGGCTGCACCGTGTGGGGCCATCCTCAGCAGCAGCATGTGACTTCCAATTGATGAGAACTCCAACAAGAATTAGGGCATTACGATGGATCAGGCAGGTCCGGAGAGCAGAAGGGGTCAGGATTACTGGTATCTCAGGAGTATCATGTGTAGCTCGACAGAAAGAGAGAAGGAGAGAGATAGAGAGAAAGAGATTATTAGGTATGCTTATTGCCCCATAATGGTTAAGGACAATGTACTTTGCGTGAGTGCAAGCAGGGACTCCGGCAAGACTAGCTATGACAGCATAACTAAAAGGGAGAGCCAGAAGGTAACACAGACATGAGGGCGCCCTGGGACATAAGGTGGCTAGCCACTCCACCATCAACAAACCTGGGTTGGGGGGTCCTGCTCCTTTACCTAAGCAAAAAAAAATATTCACAAAAAGCATGACTAAACAAACATGTTTTCAGCCTGGACTTAAACACTGAGACTGTGTCTGAGTCCTGAACACTAATTGGAAGGCTGTTCCATAACTGTGGGGCTTTGTAAGAGAAAGCTCTTTCCCCTGCTGTAGCCTTCACTATTCAAGGTACCAACAAATAAAAGTAATTAAAGTAAAGATATTTACTGTATATTATGACAAATGAATTTAATGATGTATCTTTAGCAGTCTGTGAAACAAATACGTATATTTAGCATAGAGATAGAACAAATTCATGTTAATCTAAACTTGGAGTGTATACCTGAACATTTTAGCACTTTCTGAGTCTTTCGAAGAACTTTCTACTGGCTTCATGCCGTCTTTACTCTGAAGACCAAACATGATGTAAGGCTGGTGCCAAGATGTCTGAACCTGGAGACAACTGCTCTCTGAGGACAAAGGACTCTTACAAAAATTAATATTTGAACTCTCTCCCACAGAATTAGCATCTTCCATCCAAGATAGCACATCACACTGAACTGAGACTGGAAGATCACACCTCACTATTGTTCTTCTACATTGCACCCTTCTCTCTGTCTCTCCCCACACCCTTCTCTCTCTCTGTATTGAGATCACCCTGAACTCACCCAAGGTCTATATGCATTAGATAGTATGTTTAATGTGAATAATAAGTTGACTATACATGCTTAGTATCATTCAAAAGGTCCCAGTGTGTATGGAAAGATGGTCTTATTCCTAGCAGCAGTTCAAATCACCATTTAGATCCAGAAATGTACAAAATACCACATGCCGTTAAAAGCATACCCTCCCCAGGTCCCTCACATGAATCACCTCCTGTATGTAAATAAGGTACATCCTTCCACAGACATCCAAGCAAATGCCAACTGACCCCCTGAAGAGTGGGCCCAAATTCCAATTATAATCACAAACAGCACCATTTGGCGGACCTACAGAGTATCTGGGTATTTAGTGAGAGCTGGCCAAAGGTTCAAGGAATCTGTAGACAGATCTCCCGCACAATTGCTTTGTGTAGCTTTCATTGCCACGCAAACATCTCTAATTCTCTTTTTTGTATTTTTATGTGATGTTTTTATATTATTGACCACTGCTTGTTATCTTTTGAATTGGATTAAGAATTATTATTGAAATTACCTGGTTAATAAGTTGTTACGTTTGAATTTATTCTGATCTACCCTGAAATTATTGTCTCTAGTAGATTACGTTAAGTACATGTTACCGCAAATCTGTGACCAGGTTAGTACAGGCTAAAATCCAGGTTTAGGTGGACCATTGGGGCACGCCAAATGAGATTTTAGAGTCCAGGCTAACAACTTGGCTTTAGTTAAGTGTACTTAGGCTGTAAAGGCTAAAAGGAATTTCCGTTTAGAACAACATATTGTTGATTGACAAATCTAAATAGGGTGAGCCTTAACCTCTGATTATTGTAATATTATTCTAATTAAGTGTACATGGTAAACCATGGCATGATTATACAAAGCTACTATTCTAGAGAAGTAAAATTGGTCGACTTGTTCTGACAGTAGTGATCATGACCTCTGACTAGAGATAATGCTATTCTAATTAAGTGTGTACAGATCTATGGGGACTAAAGAAAGTACTTTTTAGAAAAATAGCAAGCATGAGTGGCCATCTAAATAGTATTAATCAATTACCTCTGTCTAATGACCAAGACTGGCGAGTTTGTGACCGTGAGATCCGCGTACACAGCCGGCGAGAGACTCTGAGCGACATGAAATCCGAATGAACGAGCACAATATAAGTAAAGGTTTAAGTAGGATAATAAAATGTTGAGATAAATTTAATGATAGAGATTGGAATTTTAGTATCTCTTAGAATCATTCAAAATTGGAGTCAGATAAAGTAAAAAGAGGATCATATTTAATGTTGACAAATTGTTCATTCAAATGTTGATATATCACATAAAGGAAAGACAGTAACACATAAGAAGCCTTCTGCCACGCCGTTAGACACCATCATTGGACCAGCGGGTGGTTGCCCTTACAATGGTTAACAGAAAATTTGTTACCTTGATACAGAGTAAATAATGATGTAGTAAATAATTCATCTTGTAAAATAGATACTTCAATGCAAATAATTAAATTTGTGTTGATCAGTCAAATGGCATCGCAAGCTGACTATTCAGTGCCAGAATGCAAAGAACTAGATGACTTAGTTATGTAAATATATACAGTGGGTATAGAAAAGAATCACCCCCTTTAAAATAATCACATTTTGTTGCTTTTCAGCCTGAAATGAAGATGGACACAGTTTTTGTTTTATCCAGCTGTATTTCCTCAGTGCAACTTATAACATCCAAGTGAAAGATATAACACCAACATTAAAACACAAAAAATAAAAAAAATTAAAAAACAGAATCACTGAATTGGCAAAAAGATCACCCACCTCCTAAAAATGACTTGTAAACTCAATCAGGTGTAGCTAATCACCTTCTCAATGGCACACAAAGCCATTTGACTTTCAACTGTGATCAGCTGTGGTCATTTTGATTAGCTCAGCATGAAAAAAGCTTTCCTGGATCATTTCAGTCCTTGGTAGTGCAACTGAAGCAAACAATCAACTATGGGTGGCAAGGCACTGTCAAAAGATCTCCGGAATAAAGTTGTGGACAGGCACAAATCAGGAGATGGATAAAAAAAAAATTCAAAGGCTTTATCAATGCCTAGAACCACAATGAAGTCTATTATTAAGAAGTGGAAGGTATTTGGTACAACATAGACCCTCCTGGATCAGGACGTTGCTCCAAACTGAATGAAAGAGCCAGGAGGAAACAGGTCAGAGAGGCTACCAAGGGGCCTACAGCAACTCTGAAGCAGTTGCAGGAATTTATGACAAAGAGTGGTCATTGTGTGCATGTGACAACAATATCACAAATTCTCCACAAATGTGGTTTGTATGGGAGCGTTGCAAGAAAAAAGCCACTCGCAGTTTGTATCTTTTTCTTCCTAGCTCCCTAATTTGTTGTCTGCCATTTCTTTTAGCGTGTATCCACTATTTTTTAGTTTTATGAGTGGTCCATTGTTCAAACTGCAGAAGTTAGATAAATACAGAATGTTGTACGCAAAGGTCTGTGTGCCCAAATGTGCAAGTTCAGATAAGGCCACCTGTGTTAGAGAAGATACACCAATGTCCAAGGACATGTGTGTTACTTTACTAAAAGAATTCCTTTATACTCTTGTCAAATAACAGATGGATGAGCTGTGGAGAGTCATTGTTTTGAAAGTGTATAAAATAGTGTATCAAGATGGAGTCCGGCAGTCGCTTTGCAAACCGACTCAGTTCTTGTTACTATGGTAATAAAGTCTAACACCTTTTTTGCCATCAAAAACCTCGAGACTCAAAAGTTTTTATTTTTGCTGAAGATGGTTTTCCATGACAATACAAGAGCATTTCAAAACAGCAAGGCAACCAGACAAAATCAAACATGTTAAAAAATGCATTCATGTATTTTCAAAGATTAACCTATTTGCTGCTCCACCTTTGGTTTAATCTAATACGGTTGAAGGTTGCTTCTATTCTGTATAGAGTGTTACTCTGTTCTTTAATTCATAAATTGTTCTTATTTAAGGTTTCTGTTCCGCCTTAGGCATGTGAAGAAACTGTCTTGTAGGAATGTGACATGTGTTGGCAGAAGCTGAAATCTGTTTGGCCAAAAAGAGGGTGTTCTGGAATTGGGTGCAGGGCCAAGTGATATACGCAGTCGCTTAGGATCACAAGCCTCCAGGGGGCTCTGTAAGAATGCAGGATTTATTAAAAAATGTATATTTTTTGGAATAATACCTTTTGGCAAGTAGGATGTTCCTTTGAACCCCAGAGCTTTAGACACAGATCTGATTGGGAGGCTGGGAAATAATTCCTTTACATCATGGAACAGTTATAAATATATAAATACATCTGTTTTTTTAAGGTTTCACGTGATCTACAGTCAATTAGTACTAAAAAGAACATTTTCTTGTTAAGATGAAGCAGTTATACAGTGGATGTAAAAGGTCTACAAACCCCTGTTGAAATTACATATTTTTCTGATGTAAAAAAAATTAAATCAACATAAATCATGTCAGATATTGTCCACTTTTAATGTGATGTGGCAAATATATATATATATATATATATATATATATATATATATATATATATATATATATATATATATATATATATATATATATATATATATATATATATGCCACATGCATGAATTTGATGGTGCTCAAAATTAACCAAACACATTTAAACTCGTTCAAAAGTATTCACAACGAAATGGTTCTGATTAACCCCAAATACAGATCAGCTGTTTCTGTGGGATTTTCTGAATTTTGGAGCCATAGTCAACAAAGAGCTTACAAGTCATGTAACAGATCTCATTGTTGAAAGGTATTGATCAGGAGAGGGGTACAATACAATTTCCAAACCATCAGATTTACCATGGAAAGGCCATCAACAACAAGTGGAGAAAATGTGGCAACACAGTGATATTAACAAGAATATGATGTCCCTCAAAATCGATGAAAGGACAAGATGAAAACTTATCAGGGAGGCTGCCAAGAGACCTATATCAACATTAAAGGTACTGACAACATTCTCTTAGTCTTCACATGTGTTTTAGAATTCATGATGAAGCATGGTGGTGGCAACATCATGCTATGGGGCTACTTCTCTTCAGCTGGTACTGGGGCTTTAGTCAAGACTGAGGGAATAATGGATAGCTCCAAATATCAGTCTATTTTGGTACAAAACTTGCAGGTCAACAAATCAAAGTGTTTTAAGATCAAATCTAATCATTATACGCCCCATATCCCTTATAGTAGCCTTTTCAGGAAACTACCTTGTCTGTCAATAGTTTATTATTGAACCCAGTTTCTGCTGATAACTGTCAGGTCAACCCACATCACAGCCTCCAGCTCCCAACATGCACCGCGGCCAACAGACATGGCCACCACGGACTCCCCTGTACACACACACACACACACACACACACACACACACACACACACACACACACACACACACACACACACACACACACACACACACACACACACACACACACACACAAAACAAATTGCAAGTGAAGTCCTCTAAACAAGCTAGTATAGCAATGATATTATTCCTAGATTTCTAGCTCTGTCTGTGGAATCTATCAGTTCAATCACTCTCAATTAAGCAACACAGACATGACTAACAGTCACTGCCTGAGAAGGGAACGTGTCCTAGTGTACTGCATGAGCACAAAGAAAAGAATGTTTTTACGTCAGTTTCAGGTTTAAGAAATTCTGATTTGTATGACACATTTAACATAAGGACAAATCAAAGTGTTTTAAGATTAAATATAATCATTATATGCCCCACATCCATTACAGTAGCCTTTTCAGGAAACAACCTTGTCCATCAATAGTTTATTATTGGACATGATTTCTGCCAATAACTCTATTTTAAAGATTTTTCATTGGTGTAAGTAAAACTGCCCTTTTTAATAAAAAAAAAAAGAAAAAATCTTATTAAGAAAACTACATTTAGTCTACTTTTTCTGTGAAAAGCATTACCACAAGTAAAATAATCACTAATGAACAGCAGTGTAAATACAATATGTTTAGATAAAGACATATCTTATATTGGTGATGTTATTGAATTCATTTATGTCTTATTGAATTTCTTTTATAATAGTGCTAGATAAAACAAACTGGAATTCTAAAAGCTGCAGTTAATTATTTTATTTAATTGAAATAAGCATTCTCATTATTTAACAAAACAAATAAATTAATGCAGATACCTGAAATGTACACATGATATTTTATACAGATGAAATATTTATGATTGCTGAATTTTAATGTCTTGGCAAGTGATGGTCATAAAGAGAAATCTCCATGGCTGATGTCCTTCTTAGTGGTTGCAGTAGTTGGTACTGCAGCAGGTAGCAGTGGTCCCAGGAGCCTTCTGTTGCTGCCTACAGATGTACTCACTCATGCATCCTTTCATATAAATGCTGGCTGTTGGAAGACAAATAAAATTGTTATACATAAAAATGTGGTGTTTTTATTCCCACTACTGAATTAGCAGCGCACCCATGCATCCTAGGATGGGTTCATGAAACAGTGGGGTATTACAAAGACCTGAGTGTGATTTGAGATATATATACACTGAACAAAATTATAAATGCAACACTTTTGTTTTTGCCCCCATTTTTCATGAGCTGAACTCAAAGATCTAAGACTTTTTATATGTACTCAAAAGGCCTATTTCTCTCAAATATTGTTCACAAATATGTCTAAATCTGTGTTAGTGAGCACTTCTCCTTTGCCGAGATAATCCATCCACCTCACAGGTATGGCATATCAAGATGCTGATTAGACAGTATGATTATTGCACAGGTGTGCCTTAGGCTGGCCACAATAAAAGGCTACTTTAAAATGTGCAGTTTTATTGTATTGGGGGTGTCCAAAAACCAGTCAGTATCTGGTGTGACCACCATTTGCCTCACGCAGTGCAACACATCTCCTTCGCATAGAGTTGATCAGGTTGTTGATTGTGGCTTGTGGAATGTTGGTCCACTCCTCTTCAATGGCTGTGCGAAGTTGCTGGATATTGGCAGGAACTGAAACACGCTGTCGTATACGCCCATCCAGAGCATCCCAAACATGCTCAATGGGTGACATGTCCAGTGAGTATGCTGGCCATGCAAGAACTGGGATGTTTTCAGCTTCCAGGAATTGTGTACAGATCCTTGCAACATGGGGCCGTGCATTATCATGCTGCAACATGAGGTGATGGTCGTGGATGAATGGCACAACAATGGGCCTCAGGATCTCATCACGGTATCTCTGTGCATTCAAAATGCCATCAATAAAATGCACCCGTGTTCGTTGTCCATAACATACGCCTGCTAATACCATAAACCCACCGCCACCATGGGCCACTCGATCCACAACGTTGACATCAGCAAACCGCTCACCCACACGACGCCATACACGCTGTCTGCCATCTGCCCTGTACAGTGAAACCCGGGATTCATCCGTGAAGAGAACACCCCTCCAAAGCGCCAGACACCATCAAATGTGAGCATTTGCCCACTCTAGTCGGTTACAACGACGAACTGCAGTCAGGTTGAGACCCCGATGAGGATGACGAGCATGCAGATGAGCTTCCCTGAGACGGTTTCTGACAGTTTGTGCAAAAATTCTTTGTTTATGCAAACCAATTGTTGCAGCAGCTGTCCAGGTGACTGGTCTCAGACGATCTTGGAGGTGAAGATGCTGGATGTGGAGGTCCTGGGCTGGTGTGGTTACACGTGGTCTGCGGTTGTGAGGCCGGTTGGATGTACTGCCAAATTCTCTGAAACGCCTTTGGAGACGGCTTATGGTAGAGAAATGAACATTCAATTCACGGGCAACAGCTCTGGTGGACATTCCTGCAGTCAGCATGCCAATTGCACGCTCCCTCAAAACTTGCGACATCTGTGGCACTGTGCTGTGTGAAACATTTGAAAACTGCATATTTTAGAGTGGCCGTTTATTGTGGCCAGCCTAAGGCACACCTGTGCAATAATCATACTGTTTAATCAGCATCTTGATATGCCACACCTGTGAGGTGGATGGATTATCTCGGCAAAGGAGAAGTGCTCACTAACACAGATTTAGACAGATTTGTGAACAATATTTGAGAGAAATAGGCCTTTTGTGTACATATAAAAAGTCTTAGATCTTTGAGTTCAGCTCATGAAAAATGGGGGCAAAAATAAAAGTGTTGCGTTTATAATTTTGTTCAGTATATTTACAGGTTCATATTTTAAGGCATATTTTTCATCAATTGAGAATGATTATAATTAAAGTTCTTACGGGCATTTATGATGGCACAGACAGGATTTCGCAAAAGAGAGCCACATTCCTCTCGTCTACCTGAACAGCCTTTTCCAACACATCCATAACACCACAAAGCCTCACCTAAAACAGACCAAATACAAGAGCAGCTGGAGGATTTCTGCATTTCAGTACTTAATAATACAAAAGCACCTAATTAGAAAAATATTTAATTTATTATGGGTTTAAGAAGCTACTGTAATTTATGAAGAGTAAGGCAACCAGACAAATGAGAAGCACCTTCATTTTTATAATACCTAAAAATAGAAAGAAACAACTTTAAATCAGTAAACTCACCTCTCACATTAGTAGTCAAAGTATTTTTCAAATTTTAACATTATCACATTTCTAATATGAATGGTTCTACATAAGCAACTGTGGTGGAAAATATTACCTTCTGAAGACAAAGAAAAGTTAAATTCATAGAGACACAGTTAACCACAGAGTAATATGTTATTATATATACTATTTTTATCATGGCCGGCAACAAGAACTCCAACAGCCAAAGTGTTTCATGCAATTAAATAGTTTACTGCACAGGGCTAGTGTTTTGTGATTGGTTACAGGTAAACAAAGAACTTCATTATTGGTCAAATAAAGATAAAATTAACATCATTTATCATAAATGATTACATGATTAACAGGAAAGGAAATGCATATATGGTGAAAATCTAATGTAATACTAGGACTGCGAGAACTACTTCATTTCAACTTCATTTCAACCTCGGGTCACAACACTATTATATTTATCATACATAACAAGACATGACCATAATTTCACATCCCACAGGTGTTTTAAATCAGTCCCGATGGAGTAGGCCTACCTTTATGCCTCCCTTATGTTTTAAAAGCCTAAATAGCAAGAAGCAAATGCGGTAGACTTCTGATTACCCACATAAATGTGTGACTACGGAGTATAATGAGGGATTAACTAATGGTAATAAAGAAATAACTAATAGATTAAATGACTAACTCATTAGTAAAGGTATGAAATTAAATCATTTTCCACACAAAAATGCATCATTATTATTGTTGTTTCAAAATGAACTGACATCTTAACAGATTTATCAAAGTGTTTTTACTCACCAGCTGACTGTTCCACCTTTTGCTTAATCCAGTGTTCCACTGAATTTATACCTATAATTTGACCTTTATAGGTTACTGTTATGCCCCAGCCAATGATCTGTACATCTGTATGTTTGCCAGAGGGGGGGGATGAGTGGCTGGCACTGGAATCTGTTTGGCAACAAAGGAAAGTTTCTTCTTATCACATCGTATCTTTAGACTACAGTGGGGGAAAAAAGTATTTGATCCCCTGCTGATTTTATACGTTTGCCCACTGACAAAGAAATGATCAGTCTATAATTTTAATGCTAGGTGTATTTTAACAGTGAGGGACAGAATAACAACAAAAAAATCCAGAAAAACGCATTTCAAAGCAGTTATAAATTGATTTGCATTTTAAAAAGTGAAATAAGTATTTGCCCCCTTCGACTTAGTACTTGGTGGCAAAACCCTCGTTGGCGATCACAGAGGTCAGACGTTTCTTATAGTTGGCCACCAGGTTTGCACAAATCTCAGGAGGGATTTTGTCCCACTCCTATTTGCAGATCCTCTCCAAATCATTAAGGTCTCGAGGTTGATGTTTGGCAACTCGAACCTTCAGCTCCCTCCACAGGTTTTCTATGGGATTAAGGTCTGGAGACTGGCTAGGCCACTCCAGGACCTTAATGTGCTTCTTCTTGAGCCACTCCTTTGTTGCCTTGGCTGTGTGTTTTGGGTCATTGCCATGCTGGAATACCCATCCATGACCCATTTTCAATGCCCTGGCTGAGGGAAGGAGGTTCTCACCCAAGATTTGACGGTACATGGCCCCATCCATCGTCCCTTTGATGCGGTGCAGTTGTCCTGTCCCCTTAGCAGAAAAACACCCCCAAAGCATAATGTTCCCACCTCCATGTTTGATGGTGGGGATGGTGTTCTTGGGGTCATAGGCAGCATTCCTCCTCCTCCAAACATGGCGAGTTGAGTTGATGCCAAAGAGCTTGATTTTGGTCTCATCTGACCACAACACTTTCACCCAGTTCTCCTCTGAATCATTCAGGCAAACTTCAGACGGGCCTGTACATGTGCTTTCTTGAGCAGGGGGACCTTGCGGGCGCTTCAGGATTTCAGTCCTTCACGGCGTAGTGTGTTACCAATTGTTTTCTTGGTGACTATGGTCCCAGCTACCTTGAGATCATTAACAAGATCCTCCCGTGTAGTTCTGGGCTGATTCCTCACCGTTCTCATGATCATTGAAACTCCACGAGGTGAGACCTTGCATGGAGCCCCAGACCGAGGGAGACTGACAGCTATTTATACTGGAACCACATGCAGCTAGAAATAAGTTTTCTGATTCCATAGTAACTCTGGATGGCCTTTATGTTTCATCATGTGCAGCAGTAAAAGACCTTGGTGTTATTATTGACTCCAGTCTTTCCTTTGACGCCCACGTAGATAATATTACTAGGATAGCCTTCTTTCACCTCAGAAATATTGCTAAGATAAGAAATATATTGTCACTACATGATGCAGAAAAATTAGTCCATGCTTTCATCACCTCTAGATTGGATTATTGTAATGCCTTACTGTCTGGATGTTCCAGTAGGAGCATAAACAAACTCCAGTTAGTCCAGAATGCAGCTGCAAGAGTCCTTATTAGAACTAGAAGATATGACCACATCACCCCTATCTTATCACACTGCATTGGCTCCCAGTGAAATTTCACATTGATTATAAAATACTACTATTGACTTATAAAGCGCTAAATGGCTTTGCACCACAGTACCTAAGCGAACTTTTGGTCTTTTATGATCTGCCACGCCTACTTCAATCAAAAGGTGCAGGCTATTTGTTGGTACCTCGAATAGTGAAGGCAGGGGGAAGAGATTTCTCTTACAAAGCCCCACAGTTATGGAACAGCCTTCCAATTACTGTTTGGAACTCAGACACAGTCTCAGTGTTTAAGTCCAGGCTGAAAACATATTTGTTTAGTTAAGCCTTTCGTGAATAGTTTTTTCCTTAGGTAAAGGAGCAGATCTAGAGGTCTCACGGGCATAGTGTGTTGTGGTGAACTGGGATGTTTCGATGCTGCACCCAGGTTTGTTGATGGTGGGGTGGCTGGCCGCCTCATGTCCCAGGGAGCTCTCATGTCTGTGTTACCTTCTGGCTCTACCTTTTAGTTATGCTGTCATAGCTAGTCTTGCCGGAGTACCTGCTTTCATTCACACAAAGTACACTGTCCTTAACCATTACGGTACAATAAGCATACCCAATTTTCTCTCTCTCTCTGTCTCTCTCTGTCTCTCTCTCTCTCTCTCTAGTAATAAAAATAGTAGGCTATTTATGTACAGAAAGCATTAAACAGAATGGGTTTAAGTAAAATAATATGACAGTGTAGCCACAAAAATTATGCTTGTTATTTGAGCATATCTCAAAACATTCCAGCAGGCTCAATGTAGACAAAACTTTTTTTTCATGGCATTGAAATCATTTGTCTCTGCACATGGCCTTCAGTTCTGTGTTGAAGAAGTTGTCCTTAGCAGTGGGCACAAGTGTTGTCTGTGTAAAATGATGTGACAATTTCAATGCACTTTTTAGATATGCAGTGACTCTGGCTACATCCTTAATCTGAAACTTAGTTTAATTATTTGGATTTTGTTCAGATGATTGGGATTTTAGTCATCTATTCATCCCATATTCAAAGATATTAGAAACAAAAGTAAACATTTTTATGCTAAGCTGAAATGCTTTCACCATATGATCTTTGGCCAGTTGATTCACTTTGTTCCCAGCATGTACTTTAAATCTATTCCGCTTACCCTTCACACACTCCAAAGTCTGGCGAAACAAATGATCTGTTTATGTTGGCTATGGTTAACTAAATACTGGAAGCTGGAAGCCTTCTCTCAATCATTCCTGACTAAATAAGGAATTAAAGAAGCACACTGATGCACATTCATTTCAATTATCTTGTCTCCTAGAGCCTGGCTTTTATGTTCCACTTTCCAGACTGTGCTCACTTACCTAGAGACCTGAAGCATTTTACCTGACCATCTATTAGGAAAGGTTGGAGGAACTTCATGTAACAGATTTTCCCTCTGTATTCAGACATGAGGGAAAAACAAGGAGAAGCTGACATTAGGACAGCTCTGCCTGTTTACTTTGTTAGTGACCTCATTGCACAGTGATTTAGTGTTACGACCCGTGGGGTAAAGGAAGCAGGATGCACTTGCAGGGGAAAGTGGCCAGTTTATTACGAACAGTTCAAAATTAAGTGAACACAAAAAACTTCATCCAACATAAATCCATAAACAGAAAGGTCACAGTAATCCAAAATAATATTATACTTGGCCGTAGAGGCAGTAACCCAAGAAAGGGTACAGTAATTCAAATAAGAAACACAGTAATCCACGACGGGTAGTAAATCCAGAAAACACAGGGAAATATACGCTAGGCTAGGAGGTGGTCTGGAAACCACGAATTACGAGCTACGGAAATAAACGCGCAAAGCTAGGAGGTGGTCTGGAAACCACGGAAAAAGAACTAAGGGAAAAATGCGCAAGGTTAAACACATCTAAGCTAAACTAATCTAATACTCCGCCCCGAAGCGGAAACGGAGCGGCGTATTTAAACCCATATCAATCCCATGCCCAAATCCAAAACACCTGACATCAACAAACATGAACCAATGTGAAATGAGGAGGCGGAGACATGACAGAGACCAAAACATAAGCACATGGGGAAACACAGGAGGTGGAGATATGACGTGAACGAAAACATGAGAACACATCGCAGAGGTAAACAAAACGTGAGTTCATGAATAAAACGTCCATCGGAGAGTTTTTGAATAGCGCTGGAACGCGCGCAGTGGAATGCGGAAGTATGCCACTCGCTACTCTTTGCAGCGTAGCGAGAGCTGGAGGAGACGAAACCTAACATTTAGTTACATTAGTTTTTATGTATGCCTTTTTGTGTGTTTAATGACAAAAAACAAAGGAAATTGTGGCTGGCTGACTGAAAAGAAAAAAAATCTCAGTTACATGCTTATGTAAAGGCGCTAGGATTTCTGACCTAAACAGAAGGAAAAGTGCTGAAATGTTGCATGACCACATAACCACATGGTCATTGAGAACAATCCTATCTGAAGTTTTTCAGATGAGATGCGAGCAAAACGAATGAGTCTTTGGTCTTTGGTGAGGGGTAATGCACAAGGAATTTGGTATGTGGCTATGTTTTGGTAGATATGGAGCAGTGACATGTCTGCTGCTGCTGGTAATTACTGCTGCCCAAAATGATTCAAAAGTTATTTTAAAGAAGGAGTGGAAACAGACTTTAAAATGTCCTTGAGTTTGCAAACTTACATGACAAACACATTTTTGCCTGAATTGAAATGCCTCTAGAACAATAGTTATTTTCTCTGAATCAGTTTTCAGAGTGTTGATGATGGCCATTAAATGTTCAGTGACCAATCTCTGGTTTTGGAAAGCTTTTGAGTAACTCTAACCACACTGGAAAGCTTTTGTTTAAACAGAAGTTAGTTAGCTACTGCCTGCTCTTCACACCAAATGCCTCTTTGTCTGGGTCTCCTCTGTCACTGTAACCTGAGACAACAGGATCCACTGTAGTCTGGAGGGATTAGCTATAGACAGAGTGTTGTTCTTTGTGTGCCTTGTTTGGAAGGACAGGAAGTGTCAGTATGGGTACAGCTACAGATTGGCCAAGATGACATGATATTTCATTTTGGCGGTTAAAAACCATGCACATTACTTGACCTGTAAATGGCAGAAAAGGAAATTATGGAGGTTAATAAACACTGGGGCTATTGAACAGTAGCCTGCATTCTGAATTTCTCATTTCAGTTTTTAAATGATCTGTGTGAAGCTGTCAGTGATATAAATATACTATTAGGCCCACTGTACAAACAAATCCTACATACTGAAGGCCTAATTATTTTTACTTTATTTTAAGGCCTATCATTTTTTCATGAACCACAACAGTACTGCATTATACTGATATGGGAATGTTGAGATTTAATGACAGGTGAGTATGCTGTGCTCTTAGAAATCTTTGGTAACCTTAACCATTTATAATTTACATTTCTGGGAGTGAAAAAGGAACAGATGAATGGGTTTTAAGTCTTATTCCTGACCATTGTTCAGAGATTACAGATCATTTTACTTTCTGATTGTGCACTATGAAACCAAAACCCTGAAACAATATGGAAAAAAGATCATTTTCACTTTGCTTTAGGCTGAATAGATGGCACCTTTATGGTACTGTTTGTACTGATTTAGACCCAGTGAAAAGGTTTTGTGTTGTTACTGACATACTGAAATATGGGATTTTTTTTGTGGAGCCTTTTGTCCCTTCACAGGTTTATAAGAGAAGCCTCACTAGACTTGTTATTGTACAGACGTCAGACAGACTGCAAACTTTCCAGTGTAGTTACAGCATTGGTAAACACAAATAATATTTTTTGAAGTAGTGATTCCAACAAGCCCTCTTAAATTGCACTGTACAATTGTGTGTGTATGTGTGTTTTCCCAGCAGCTTTCGATTCGAACTTACAGGCAGCATGAAGCTTTTGGTAAGTCTCATTTTCTCACTTCCACATTAATACATTAATTGCTTGTCTTTTATATATACCTGACTACTGACACATCAAAAAAAAAAAAAAAAAAAAAAAGTAACGGTCTGTCACACCAAACATCCACTTTGTTTAGTTTATTACGGTTCACTGCTCTTTATAGTAGATTTTTTTATGAAGAAATGTTTAATTTAAATATATTTGAAGGCATCTTTCCAGAATTTCTTTACATGTGCTTTTGCACAGTACTGTATATTACTGGTCCTAAAATGTAATGTTTCACATGGTGCATTTACTCACTTTACTAACTGAATCACTGTCATTGGATTTTGTCATAGATCTTTTGTGTGATTTTGATTGCTACACATGCTGGTAAGCAAGATGAAGAGTACTTAATTAGTGTCATCAACTGAACCTGAAATGATTCAATTTTTTTCTACTTTGATTATTTATGTTTTTTTTTTTTTTTCGTCCAGGAGCACAAGATCTGGCCCAAAGGAGTAAGAAAAATTTTACAAGATGGCATGATATCACAGTGTCTGTTACATATAGGCAGGGAGTAAAGTGACTTCACATACTGCATATATGGAATATGATGCATGCGACTGTTACATGAAAAAAAAAAAAATTGAAGGCTTTTTTAAAATTGACTTTCTCTTGTTGCAGTTTGTTACACTCAATGGTTTGACCGGGACAATCCCAGTGGGAATGGAGATTATGAAACCTTGAACGAATTGAGAGCAGAGTATCCAAAAAAGATCTGCTCCAAACCTCTGACCATTCAGGCTGCAACGCTCACTGGTGTTCCTGCAGAAAGCATTGGACAAGTGATTCAAGTGTGAGTCTAGAATTGATTTCACCGATGTAAATAAAGTAAGAAATAAAACACAACAGACATGCTGGATACTGGATTATATATATACATAGTATACAAGGTCATGTGATGCAGTCAAATGTGAAGCGGAGTTACTGTTACCACCCAAAATTAATTATTTTCCAATAACAGCATGTCCCAAAGTGTTTTGTTCCTCTTATGCAACATAAATTTTCTAACTATATATTTTTTTATTATTCAGTTTTTAGTAAGTAAGTTAGTTCCTGCTATCACTTGTTACAATCGCAATAAACTGTCATTCTCTCTTCTGCCTCTTTTTGTCAAAAATGGCTTCTTGTGACAATTGAGAAACAGCCGTTAAGCCATTAAGACTTTCCTGAAAATCAAAAGTTAGAGATTTACCTCTGACTGTAAGAAACACTGACACTGCAGACTCCTTCCAAAAATGCTATATAAGGTCTCCTCACAGAAAACAATTTTTTAAAAATCTGTTTATGTAGAGCGTCCACCATACAAGTCCCTGTGTAAGTTGGACCTTGCAGCTGGAACTATTGTCAAAGTTGCTGTTATAAAAAAAAAAAAAAATGAAACACCTTCTAAGCAATTACAATTGAGCATTCAAGAGTGCTGTGGTGTAAATTGTGATATGATTTTGAGTAATCATTTTAAAACTTTGTCACTTTATAATATTTTCATATAAAAATATTTTGAAAAGTGTTTTATTTGTTTCATTAGCTTGGCCTTTCCCCATCTTTCTCTGTCTCCATCAGGTATAACACAGTTACTGGATTTGCCTGTGTAAATTCTCAACAAAATAATCAAGAATGCTGTTTGGACTATAAGGTGCGTTTTGGATGCCCATGCCCCTGGCCCCCCAAACCTATATTCTCTGCAGTGGAGATCCCAGCCCAGACAAATACAACTCTTACTTAGATACTGCACACATGCATGCTTTGTTTCTTCAGCCATTTTATTATACAATTTAAAATTCTGTTGTTAAGGCTGTTTTTCTTTTTACAATGTCTAAAATGTCACTGAGTAAGTCTTGTTTTTGAGATCATTAACTTTTTCACTTGTTTTCTTAGACATTTGGTGATTAGGTGATTGAATGTATCATGTTCTTTGTATGCTGATCTCATTATGAATTAAAGAATGCAAACATATGAGATTTAAAGCGTACTTTATCTAGCCAGTTACTTTGCAAAACTATAGTTTAATACTATAGAAAAAAATATTGTAGTGCACACATTAATGTCTTCCTGGAAGTGGTTTTGATAAGTATAGGGGTGTGTGTGTTTGTTTGTGTGTGTGTATGTGTAATACAGTACATAATGTATATACAAAATGGATGACAATTTAAAGGAAAAACCATAAGGTTTTGGGCCACCACAAGCTGCCAGCATAGGTTTAATGTGACTTGGTATTGATTTTATAAGTCTTTGAAACTGTACTGGATGGACGAACACTACTCTTCCAAAATATATTCCCTCAGTTGGTGTTTTGTTAATGGTGGTAGAGAGTGCTGTCTAACATGTCAGTCCAAATTCTCCCATTGGTCTTCAATTGGGTTGAGATCTGGTGACTGTGAAGGCCATGGCTTATGGTTTACATAATTTTCTTCTTTATAAAAAAAAAAAAAATCCCTTGTACCTTGTGGATGAGGTCAGAGTCATCCTGGAAGAGACAGCTTCTATCAGGAAAGAATGTTTTATCATTAATCAGAAGAACTTTGTATTGATTTGCAGAAACCCTTTGTTCTAAGGCAGCAGTTCTCAATCTGGAGGCCACAGGAGGCCACCAAGGGGTTGCAGTGATACTATCTATCAAAGAGTGCCTTAGACTAAATGATTTCAGAACTGCTCCTCTAAGGGACCAAATGGACCCCAGCAAAAAAAAAACCCTCTGCATAACAGAGCCACCTTACTGTAGGGGTCAATAATTCAAGCTTATACTATTGTCTTGGTGTACATGCCCTACAGCCTCAGCACAGCACTGGTTAAAGTAGTAAATGACCTACTATTGGCCTCCAACCAGGGTTGTATCTTCTTGTTCATATTACTTGATCTCAGTCTCAGTGCAGATTTTGATATCATTGATCACAATATTATTTTATACAAACTAGAAAATGTTGTTGGAGTTCTGGTAACAGCTCTCTCCTTGGTGTTCTGCAAGGCTCTGTCCTAAGGTCACTGTTTCCCCCCTATATATACATCTGGATAAAAATATTCATAAACATGGCTTTAGTGGCAATTAGTGCTATGCTGATGACACACAGTATGTTTCAGCAAACCTAATGACAGACACCAGCTTAATGAAGACAAAGAATGTATAAAGGCCATTAGACACTGGATACTGGAGTAACTTCCTCCTACTTAATTCAGACAGTTAGATAGGGATCTAAATCAGCATCCAGATTTCTGTAAAGCTGCTTTGTGACAATGTATATTGTTAGAAGCCCTATACAAATAAAATAAAATTGAATAGAAATTCAAGCTGTTTAAGAACTGTTGTTGTTATGTTTCACAGATATGAACAGCTAAAACCGGTCTTAGTTGTGTAACTAGGTGTAACTTTAGTGCAATGGGTGTAAACGGGTCCTTTGTTTAAACTGGTATTAGATACAACCTGTTTACAAGTCAAGGCCACCTCAGTTACGGCCTGCTTGCATAACCAGCCCCAGGTGAACTATAGTGTTAATGAAATTAAGGTTTGTATGTGAAGGTCTGTATATGCATTTAATGTGTGTTGTCACCTAGAGTTATCACTCTGTTGGTCTCATTTGAAGAAACAGAGCTCACATTTGTTATTTTGTGTCATATTCTGACAGACTCGAGGGTAACTGTCTTAAAACAGTAAAGAAGAGCAAAATACTAACAAATTAAATTCATAGTAGCAAAAGTTATAAAGCTATTAGCCTCTGAGGTGACATGGTTATTTTTTTAATAAGGTGTGTGTAACAAACTTCAAACATGGGCAAGGAGGAGGTGGGAACCGGCTGAAATGTTAAGTTTAATAATAAACAGAACTCAAACATAACGTAAAACACAAATGTAGGTCAAACATAAAGCACTCATGCGCCTCTCTCTGGCGTTTCCAGCTGCTCCTTTATCACTCTCGCTCACTGATTAGACAACTCAGTGCTAGGCGTGGATCCTCACAGCCTGGCCCCTCCCTCTTCCTCATCACAGTGTGATCCCAAATTAATATGTTGAGGTCAGAATTGTTATTTTGAGGCCACAAATTAAGTATCTCATGGCCCCAAAGTTGGGCCCATGAATTGTGTAACTTGAGCCCATGACTTATGTTGTGGTAACATCATACTGTATTTAAAATGTTAATTTACACTTTTAATTAGCTGTTTTGTTTGGCACCATGCTTGGAGGCTATAGTTTGCCTGGGACCCCAGTGAGAATGGAGATTATTAAACCCTGAAGGAATTGAGAGCACAGAGAAAACCAAAGAAGCGCTATCATAAACCTTTGTCCATTGAAGCTGTAGGTCTTGTTTTCTCATGTAAACTCTCATGAAGAGTGATTTATTTACTCCATTAAGTATGATGTGGTTAAATGCTTTGACTTTTCAGCAGTTTAGCAGCAGAGTGCTAAACTGCTGTTTAGTGCTGTAGTGCTAGAGTGCTGTTTGAACCACAAGGTGCACTTTTATGCTCATTCTAGTTAGATACAGCTTTTATACAGTATGTGTACAATGTTAGGTCCACATGTACACACCAGCATTAAACAGGCTTTTAAAAAATCAACATTATTAATGTTTTCTCAAATTACCTCAAACATAACACACCAGGATGTTATGAGTGTCCACTTGTGTTGGACATGCTCAAAAATCCTCTCCTATGGATGTTTGGAAAAAAGATTAATCTGTGTTTTAATGGAAGAGAACCAGCTACAACCAGATTCTATTCAGCAGTCTGCAGCTGTGGGCCTGACACTAAAAAGAGAAGAGAAGAGAGAAGCTGTAGAGGCCTCTGTCCCACTTCTTTAGGGAGCAATACTCAAAATTCAACAGCTGCACTGTAACAAGCACTGTTTACTGGCACATTTTAAAGGGTATAGTGTAAAACACTGCAAAAACTTTAATGGAAAAGATTTTTCAGGTATCTGAGTCCAGTTGCCATCACTCAGGCCTCATCCACCAGGGCACAGGTTAGTCAATTTCAATCTGAGAAAGAAAATCACAACCTATTTTAGGATTGACTTAGATGTATAAAAATCCAGCAGCTGGAAACCACATCCCTCTTAAAATGTGAGTTGTTTTTTTTTTTTTTTTTTTGTGGAGCTTGGTTTGGAAGCACATGGAGGCCTTTATTTTTTTGATTGACGCATGTATACAGTACAATTTTTTTTTAAAAATATTTACTGGCTGCGTAAATGAGAAACAGTTCTCCAAAGATTTTTCCTAAAAAGGCCAGTTGCATTTAAAAGCTGTAAACTGAAACACTGTGCATGTTTAATAGCATACAGTCTGATTTAGAGTGAAGACATTTGTGAATCTATTCAGCAAGACATGCCAGATGTGTGTGCTTGTCTCCACACATTGTGAAAGGAAATAAAACAGACCCTTACTCCTGAAATAATCCCAGACATAGCAGGGTGGTAGTACCAGTTAAAATTACAGTGTGGGAAGATGTGTGCACTCCATGTAAGAATATTTTTAAATGGAGTGTTGATTGATTCAAGACTAAGCTTGTACTTTTCTTTAGTCTTATCAGCAGTAACCACTCAAATGAGCTTACTCATTTAACATAATCATGCCAAAACAATTTCTGAACTTCATATTAAGTATGGCATCTGTGATAGCAGCAACTATTATGAGGTCACAATTTTGGTGAATATATATGTTTTGGAATGTGATCAGCAATACTCCTTAGCTATTCGCCTAATTATGTGTGGCCATGCTTTGAAATGCTTAATTTGATGACACCTGTCTGAAACTGAACACCAATGTCATAGTTCTGATGATGTATTCCCTGGCCTCATAACAGGTTGTGTCATGATACAGTATATCAGTGGTTAAGACTAGTCTGGTAGTCTGCATTCATTTCAGTTGGCAGGAAGAGCTGGGTTGCTTTTATAGCTTGCTCACTGAACCTATAATTTCCTCAGTGCAGATCAACTCCTGCTACAGAACCCATCAGTGTATATATGAGAATATACAAACCTCTCACTACTTCATCACACAACTCACACATCTCACAGATCAAATGCTCACTACTCAGAATTACAATATCCGTATCTATCTATTGGATGAAGACTTTATATTTCATTGCAAACTCTACAGCAGTGGTCACCAATCCTGTTCCTGGAGATCTACCTTTCTGAAGACTTTAACTCCAACAATAATCATGCCCATCTGACCTAATCTAATCACTGCCTTAAGAAGTTTTTTTTTTTTTTTTTTTTTAAACTAAAATGTTTTAAAATTCAGATGTGTTAGATTTTGGTTGGAGATGAAACCTGCAGGAAGGTTGATCTCAAGGAAGAGGTTTGGTGACCACTGATCTACAGTGAGGGGAAATAAGTATTGGGACACCTTGTTATTTAATATACCTCCAGTGTATATATCCACTTCAAATTTACACACATACTGCCTTTAGACTTTGTGCTTACTGTATAAATATAAACAAAAAGTATGTATTTATAAGCATAAACAGGAAATTGATAGGGAAAATTTGACACAATTTGATCACAAATGACCAACATTAGTACTTTGGTGCAAAGCTGTTGGCAAATACAGCTTTGGGGACATCTACAGTAAGAAGCAATTAGCTTTTTTGCATGATTGTGGTTCAATTTTGGCCCTGCACTTGTATCTTAACCCTGTCTGTGCCTGATGGAAACAAAAGAAACAATAGGAAAAAAAAACATTGAATAAATATAAATCAAAATAACAGATTAAGTAGAATACAGATATTATAAATTATATAACTGAGTCTGGGTTTTAGTCAAGGTCTTCAAGTGCAAAAAATATTTTAAATATTTTTTGGTCAACACTATTTTAACTCAGGTACTGTCAATGTAAAGGACCGTCTCGGGTTACTTGACTATAACCCTGTTCCCTGAAAAAGTGGGAACGAGATGCTGCGCATCAAACGCTAATGGGAACATTCTTTGTTCGACTGGTTGCGAAGCATGTGTGTCAAACATGCCAAGAATTTGGCTTAAATAACCTCGGTGAGTTAAAACATTGATAACGTGCACCTGCAGGTTATAAATAGACGTGAAAGAGACATACCTTCAGGTTACACTTTGTCTGAGAGACACCAGACACGTCTGCAGTGCGGCACTGAGGTGCAGCATCTCGTTCCCACATTTTCAGGGAACAGGGTTACAGTCAAGTAACCCGAGATGTTCCCTATCAAAAGCTACTCTCAATGCTGAGCATCAAACGCTAATGGGAACGAGAATACCAACGGCGCCGCACTGGAAGTGTCTGAACCCCCAAGGTTGTGTAGCGTGTGCGCACAAACATTGAAGAAGGTCTCAGACATGCCTAAGGGATGTTGACTCAAGGACATGTGAGCCCGGAGTAGCATGGACATCCAAGCTATAGAATCTGACAAATGTGTGCAGAGAGGACCAACCTGCCACATCACACACTTGCTGAAGGGGGACACGTTTTGCCAAAGCAATAGAAGATGCAAACCCCCTGGTTGAATGGGCCCTAACTCCTAGCGGCGAAGCTTGACCACGCGCCTCATAGGCTAGGGCAATGGCATCCCTCACTCAATGAGACACAGTTTGCTTAGTGGCAGCCGCCCCCTGTTGCGGCCCCAATAGCATATGAAAAGCTACTCCGACTTACGCCACTGGTTGGTGCGGTGGACGTAAACCTGAAGAGCACATACTGGACACAGTAAGTGAAGTCTTTCCTGCTCCGTCGTCGTGAAAGGCGGAGGACAGAAGGCTTCAAGAATGACCAGATGTATGGTCGAGAATGGAACTTTCAGGAGATAATTAAGCTGAGGATGCAAGATAGCTTTGACCAGCCCAGGGGCAAAATCTAGGCAGAACCGTGCGACTGACAGAGCCTGCAAATCCCCAATTCTCTTCAGAGAAGTAATAGCCATTAGAAAAACCATCTTTAGGGTCAGAAACCTCACAGGTGCTGACTCTAGTGGTTCGAAAGTGGTGCCGACCAGACCCTCGAGCACTATAGCTAAGTCCCACGAAGGGACTGTCGCTCTAGTGAGCGGCCTCAACCGCTTGGCTCCATGAATGAAGCGAGCGACTAAAGGGTGCTTTTCCACAGAAACCCCATCAATCAGAGCATGGCAAGCCGAAATGGCGGCCACATAGACTCTGAAAGTACCAGGACATGTGTCTGGGGACAATTTCTCTTGCAGGAACTCCAGCACTGAAACAATTTGGCAGTGAACTGGGTCTAAATGGTGCGCCATACACCAATTTCTGAAAATGTGCCACTTGAAAGCATAACTTCTAGTGGAGGGAGCCCTGGCACTTAGAACAGTCTCCACTACGTCAGCTGGAAGCACAGCATCTCTTAGTTGGTCCCCCTCAGGGGCCAGACATGAAGGTTCCAGAGCTCGGGCTGGGGATGAAATACTGTCCCCTGTGCCTGAGATAGGAGATCTCTCCTGACCAGAATCGCCCACGGCGAGCCATCGAGGAGGGATATTAAATCTGAGAACCATACTCTGGTCGGCCAACAGGGCGCTATCAATAAGAGGTGAGACCCCAGTTGATGGACTTTGGCCAGGACCTCCTGGAGCAGAGTGATCAGGGGAAATGTGTAAAGACCCCGTCCGGGCCAAGTATGGGCCATGGCGTCCAGACCCAGGGGAGCTGGGGGAGTCAGAGAGAAGTAGAGGGGACATTGTGCCATCTCCTGTGAAGCAAAGAGGTCCACCTCTGCTTCGTAAAATTTTTCCCAGATTTGACTGACTACTTCGGGGTGGAGTCTCCATTCCCCATGTGTCCCAGCTTGCCTGGACAGCAAGTCTGCTCCCACATTCATATGCCCGGGGATGTAAATCACCCTGAGGGACAGGAACTTGTCGTGTGCCCACAGCAGAATCTGCTGCACTAGCATGTTCAGGCGGTGCAGAAGCAGTCCACCCAGGTGATTTATGTAAGAGACTACCGCCATGTTGTCCACCTGCACTAGGACATGGTAGCCTCTTAACTGCTGGAGGAAGTATTTCAGGGCATGAAATTGAGCCATCATTTCGAGGCAATTGATGTGCCAGCCGAGAAGATGACCTCTCCAGATCCCTTGGGCTGGACGGCCATCCAAGGCCGCACCCCAACCCATGAGGGAAGCGTCTGTCATCAGCATCTTGACGACAACACGGACCTAGAGTGGGACCCAAAGTCAGAAACCAGGGTCTGAACCACATAGAAAGGGTACGAAGCCCCTGGCGCGTGACCCTTATTGCCTCTGGGGATTGGCCCTTGGATCCCCTGGGTCTGAGCCACAACTGAAACGATCTAATGCAGGAGGCCCAAGGGTATCACCGTGGAAGCAGCTGCCATGAGACCTAGAACCTTCTAAAAGTAATAAAGAGTAATTCTCTGGCCTAGCTTGATGTTCTTTAGGGCATTTAGAATGGATTCAATGCGTGCATGAGACAGCTGTGCCTGCATCGTGATCGAATACCATACAACCCAAATATGTTGTCCTCCAAGCAGGAGAGAGAGCACTTTTCTTGGTGTTGAGTCTCAACCCCAGAGATTTGAGATGAGCTAGGACGACATCCCAATATCGAAGCACCAGCTCTTGCAACTGAGCCAGAATCAGCCATTCATTTGTAATTTAAAATGCAGATGCCCTGGAGTCGCATAGGCGCCAGTGCTGCTACATGTGGGGTGACAAAGCTAGGCAGAATGGAAGAACCCGATACTGGTAAGCTTCACCCCCAAAAGCGAACCTCAAGAACTTCCTGTGTTGTGGCAAGATTTCTACATGAAAAATATGCATCCTTGAGATTGATTGTCACGAACCAGTCCCCTGATTGGATCTGCGACACAATCGTCTTGATCGTCAACATCCTGAACTTGTATGTTCTGAGGTAGCAGTTCAACTCGTGAAGATCTAAAATTGGACTCAACCCCCCATCTTTCTTGGGAACCAGAAAATACCGGCTATAATAGCCTGACTCTCTGTATGGCAGGGGAACACGTTCTATGGCCCCTTTGTCCAGCAGAGCTTGCACTTCCTGTGTCAACAAATGCACTCGCTCCGGTTTGACGGAAGTGGAGACCACGCCATTGAAACGCGGAGGCCGATATGCAAACTGAATCCTGTAGGCCTTCTCTACAGTCCTTTCTGCCCATGGAGAGATATTTGGCAGTAGCTTCCATGCTGCCAGCTTCTCTGAAAGGGGCACTAGTTTTGACACTACGCTTTGATGGGGGGATGTTAGATGTCTGGTGTCCTGAAACATGGCAGGAGGCAACCGAACATCTAACATTTTGCTGGAGGCCATTGTCCCCCGAAACACGAGTGGCGGCGGAGGTTGTACAGCGGCCCCCTGAGGATGCCAGGCAGGAGCCTCTACTTTCTATTGGAACTTCTTGCGCCCCTACCCGGGGGGGCACACCCCCACGGTCCCGGGCACTTGACCCTCAGGACTTGTTTCTGGACGAAATAATCATCCTCAGATCCGGCCTCTTGCTGGCTGCTGAGATTGGCCACTCCCCAGTCCCTACGAGGGGGCACACGGCTCACCACACTCTGCTTCTGCGACTCACACCGCAGGGAGACTGGACTGGGTCGGGGCTGGGTGGCCGACAGCCCTGACACCTGAGCACGGCAGGGAAGAAATTCATCAAATTTTTAAAGTGTGACGTTTTTTGTCGAGGTCGGGATTCGAACTCTGGTCTGGAGCGTGAAGAGCGGGTGTGCAAAAGGTGTGGCACAGAATGGCCAAGCGCTGAAAAACGCCTCCTCACTAATACTCCCGCCCATGCTCAGGTCCTTCAGCAGGTCAGCCTGGTACGCCTGCAGAGCCACCATGGTGTACAGGGCAGCACCAGCCTGACCCGCTACTTGAAATGCCTTCCCCACCAGCAATAATCTTACCCTGCAAGGCTTGGTGGGGAGGATAGGCTTCTTAAGTGACGACGCACTCCCAGGGGAGAGATAGCCCACAAGCGTCTCCCCAACCTGAGGCATTGTCATATACCCATGCGCCTTAGCACCCACGATAGTCGAAAGATCGACATCAAAGATACGCAGGGAGTAAGGCTTACTCCATGAGCGAGATAACTCCTATGGAGGTCTGGGAAAAAAAGGGGAGAGACCGATATTGGGATCTCTTGCCTTGGCCACCCAACAGAAATCTGTCGTCTAATTTGGAGTGCCTGGGGTTCTCTTGCTCCTGTGACCAGTCTAACTTAAGCCTGGCCACCGCGTTAGTCACTACCTCGAGTAGCTCCCCAAATGCCTTGTCATTGCGCGAGGAGCGCTCAGAGGCAGCGCTCTCTAGCAGTGCTCGCACTCAGCATCCTCAAGAGCAGCAATAGCATGCTCTTCCCCGAGGCACTCCAAACAAAAATTGCGCGGATCATTATCCGGAATAATTTACCACTTACCAAGACAGGAACAACACACACACACACACACAAAGCGGTCTCGAAGACAAAGAAACCTGAAGGTATGCCTGTTTCACGTCTATTTATAACCTGCAGGTGAATGTTATCACGTACTAAAAATGTTGTACTATTTCAACAATTGAGATTCACACATTCTCAATAAAATGACTTAAAATCCATAAATTTAGTTAATGTACTCCATTAGTGCTTTTGCCATGCCTTTCACTGGGTGGAGGTTTCTCTCATGCCTTTTACCATTCTACTTTCTTTATAATAAATGCACTGACATGTTAACAGACTGGAAGGACTGGCCAAAGAGTTCATAACAGTTCAGTTCATAAGCTTAGATATTTAGTAGATTAACCAAGCAAGTCCAAAGCTCAAGCTCCAAAACCTGAACCTCTATAAACTGCAGGGTGACTCAGAGTTGTTATTCCATAGTGACTGCCAGAATTGGCCTATATTTGTACAGCACACCACATTTTCGTGACACGAACTGATGAACCAAACAAAAAACAGTACATCAATTAAACTTTCCAAATGACAACATGCCTGAACAATAGAATTAGAATCACTCTTATTTGGAGGTGGTAGAGCTTTCAATAAAAGTTGGACTGCTTCCATTTGTTTAGTCTTTGACTACGTAACAAGTGAACACACCGCCACTGTGATAAAGTACATAGATGATTATCATTGCTAGCAAAATGAGTCACCTGAATGGGACCTGTTGTTTGTAGAAATGTGTATACAAGCTTATCTCATCCCCTCAAGTGCACTAGTACAAAGCAAACACAGGCATGTGTGCATGTTAGCAGTTTCGAGCTAGACACATCACATAGAAGCTTATCTTTTGGCTGAAGACGTTAATGAAAGGATTTTAAGGGTGTTTGTGTAGTGGCTTCCAGATATGGATATTCCATTAGAATTTTCCATAACATTAAGTCATCAAGTATATCAATTCTGCTTCCATATTTCAGGCAGCTACAGCAGTTTCCTTTGGTACTAATGCTTTTTCACATGGTCTTTTCCTTTCCGAGTAACAATCTCAAAACTGTCCTCTTCTAACAGCGGTCCTTGCTACATAATGCTACAAAATCCTTTTACCTATTTCTGTCTTATCAAAGAGTAGTTATAAATATGCTGAGTATAGCATTATAAACCTTTGTTTTAATTCACCATTAGGTTAGAGCAGGTGACAGTTATCTTTCAATCTTTGTCATTTTAGTATTTGACCTATTATACTTATCAGGGTTGTGTCCTTGAAACAGACACAGAGTATTGTTCTTGTTGATGTGCAGTGTGGATGCATGTTAATTAATCTCACAATCTTCATTCATTTCATAAATTGGGGTAAATTGTTGAACCCGTCAGCTTTCCCAACCTCTTGTATTTCAGGGCAAGATGGTGAGCTGTTAGGATTGGGGTCATTCCTGTGTACAAACAACATGTCAACAGATAAACTAGCTTAGCTCAAATGCTTATGTCTGGATTTAATTCAAAATATCAACCACAATCCTTTCACATGATTTTTAACCTACTGACTTTCAAACCAGTGCCCTGGGGAGCCTGATATCCAGTCAAGCCCTCAAGTAATCTGCCACATTTTGTCTCAAGTACCTCATATAAGAAACACTGTGTCATGGCCTGCCCTCTGATTATGCAACATAGCCTCAATGTGCTTCTGGTTAGACAGCACATGTTAATACTACTGGTTGCCACTTCACCTCATACATTGCACAATTTTCATATGATGTACGCGAGACTGCATCAGTCACTGCCCAGAAACCCATGTTGGACTGAAAGTCTTAGCTACATTGCATACATAACAAACAAACAAACAAACAAAAAATGGAAAACAAAACAGGACAATTCCAGAAAAACAGTAACATCTGTCAACAAACAAACTGGAGCTTGCACAACTGCATATCTAAATGGCTGACTATTCAGAAGAACTCGGACCTGAAGAATTTGCTGGCCATTGGCAGGCAGATGATCACATCATCTCCCGATTATGCCATCCAGGGCATTTTAAGGTTTCTCAATTTCCCAACTGGGGTGAAAGTTCAGATAAGGGAGATGGTATCTCATAGCTGAGGGGACCAATAAGATGAAAACTGGATGAAAATGCTGTTTTGTTCTTGTAGTGGCCTACAAATGGAATCTATGAACAGTTCCACCTGGGGCTTGATATACAAAAAAGTGCATCATTATTATGATGGCTGTTTATAGAGCTTTAAGCAGATTGACACTACATCACCAATAATGATGGTTTTCCCATTCATATTGTGTTTCTGGCAAGGAATTCCTTTAGCAAGGGATATTTGTTTCTTTTCTTTTCTTTTTTTTTTTTTTAAACACGACATAGCCCCTAAATACAATTTTGGAAATGGTAGTGTGGTGTAGGGGGCTCGGGGCAGTATTCTTCTTACAGGGACCATCCAACTTTCTGGATGACTGCAGAATTTTATACAAATATCCATTTTACACACAATCACTTGCTTTAATTCTAAAACTATTGCTTAATCCTGTTGCCAACCCTTGATCTGTTTTTTAGAACCTCCTGATTCCAGGGTAGTGACTCAAGAAACAAATTATCAAGGGTCTCTACAAATAAAGCAGTTCACTTCCTGATGTTGCTGCCAAGCACCAGAGGAAGGACAGAAAGAAAGACAGTTGTTTTTCAATATCCATCAAGGCTACCTTGGCCTATGCCCAAGATATCACAAATGATTTATTTTAAAGAAAGAAGACAGCAGTGTACTAGTGAACAATGTTATCGAATACCACGTTTCATAACAGGATATCTACTGGTATAAATGTATACCATGGAGAATTTGATACATGTAATGTCTTGCCAGCAGCATCTGTTTTTCACATTTCTTCACAGATCACCTAGACAAATCTTTACAGTTATAAAAGTAATATTCTATACTATTCACATACTATACTAAGTATGTGGACACCTGACCATCACACCCATATGTGGTTCTTCCCCAAACTGTTGCCAGAAAGTTGGAAGCACACTATTGTTTTGAATGTCTTTGTATGCTGTAGCATTAAGATTTCCATTCAGTTGAACTAAAATACCTAGCCCAAACCTGTTCCAGCATGACAATGCCCCAGGTCTTCTGGACTGTCCTAGGCCTCCTCGCCTGTCATCACCTCACCAAAGCTCTTGTGGCTGAATGAGCCACAGCCACACACCAAAATCTAATGGAAAGCCAGTCCACTGGAAGAGTGGAAGTTATTATAACAGCAAAGTGGGGAATACATTTGGAATGGGATGTTCAACAAGCACATATGGGTGTGTATAATAAGTATGCTAAAATAGAGTCTGAAGACTGAAGCATACTTGAGTCCTAAGACAGCTATTTAGATCATTTTTTTCTTTATGAAGAAAAGTGTCTAGAGTAACATCAGATGTTGGGATTCTTGATCCCTTTTTACCAGCCATGTTCACACAAAAAAAGCCATTTCAAATAACTAATCCAAATAACTAATCCATTTAGTTATGATGATGGTGCAAATGACGCATCAGTGTTTATGCAGAACCAGGATTTGGCATCTGAATATATACATGCATCACACAAATTACAGAGATGGCAAAAGGTCACCCAGAATCTTGTTTTAGGCTCTTTTTATTTAAAGCACAGCTGCCAAAAAAATATCCACCCTGTTTGACCTCATAAATGCTGTTGCTTCTTTGACATTACTAACAGTGAGTCAGCTGTTTGGTGCAGTTGAGCCCGTAACTGGGACAAATGCTTCCATCTAGAGGAAGTGCTATGTATTATGACAAGTTATGAGCAAAGTTAAGGACATACAGTATATTTTATATATGTTAATTTTATATAAAAATTAATTCTGTATGCCTGAAAACATCACCACTTTTAATCATGAGGAAACTGGCAGATGGGTTGTTCCAAGCTCATGTTTTTGACATTGTCTATTACTAAATATTTTACTTTCTACAATGACATCATAAAACTTTTAATTTTTTGTAAGATCAGTAGAAATTTTAGATTGAAACATGTTATATACAGTATGTGAGGAATAAAACACAATGGGGCATGAGTTATAGGAAAATAATCAATAAAAAGGTAGTGGGATAATAAATAAAACCACTCCTTAGTTTTCCCATTACAGCACATCCTGTGGTGTTTTATTCCTCTTACACTACAGCTACTTGTCAGTGCTAACAATTTTCTATTTATTAAAACAACACATCATACATTTTATCCATTTATACTTATGTTTAATGTTATGGAACATCCACAAAACAAGTTATCACTTATGTTAAAGCAGCTATAATCAATCCCTCACCAACCTCTTTTCTTTCCTTCTCTTTTTTAATAAGATGAAAAATGCAGCATCTTGAAGTCTCTCCCATGTCGACTGTAACCTAAGATTACAGTTTTCCATCTGATTGTTACAAAGTGCTGACACTGGTGAATGTTTAAAAAAAAAAAAAAGCTAAAATAAACATCTCATAAACATGGAAACCCTAAGAGGCCATGCATTATAATTTTTTTCTTTCTTATTTTCTTGTGATCACGACTTAATTTTCTTGTGATCTCCACAATAACAAAAAGGTGTTTTCTCATGATGTAATTTTATCACGAGAAAATCATGCGCCTTGTGAATAGGATTGGTGTTGCATGCACGTTGGCATCTTCACCATCACCATCATAAATTTAATAATTGCCCACTGTAGAGATGGACTTTATCTCTACATTAAGTGTCGGACACTAATGTGGAACTTGTCAATAACTGACAAACATAGAGCTATTTCAGCTTGAGTGAGTCCCTGATCAAATGAAAAACTAATTTGTTCATCCATGATGCTGCGGGATTGTGCTAAGCTTTTGATGCCCCCAGAACAATAAAAACAACGTTGTTATGTCGAGTACAGAGAAAAATTAAGTCATGATCATGAGAAAACAATTTCTGTTATATCAACATCACAAGAAAATTATGTCGCGGTCACGAGAAAACAAGAAAGAAAAAAATAATAATGCCTGGCCTTAGGGCTTTCATACATAAAAACTTGTGTAAACCATAACAACAGCTTTCTTTTTATCTTAGACCACACAAAATATGTTTGTTGGAATCTTAACACAGCCCCTGATTACAACCTTAAAAGTCAACTATCTTTGACCTATAATAATGCTGAACGCATGACCTGACCTTTTTGTGATGGACATACAGTGGGGGAAAAAAGTATTTGATCCCGTGCTGATTTTGTACGTTTGCCCACTGACAAAGAAATTATCAGTCTATAATTTTAATGGTAGGTGTATTTTAACAGTGAGAGACAGAATAACAACAAAAAAATCCAGAAAAACGCATTTCAAAAAAGTTATAAATTGATTTGCATTTTAATAAGTGAAATAAGTATTTGACCCCTTCGACTTAGTACTTGAAGGGTACTTCAAGCATAATGTTCCCACCTCCATGTTTGACGGTGGGGATGGTGTTATGACTTGGGGTCATAGGCAGCATTCCTCCTCCTCCAAACACGGCGAATTGAGTTGATGCCAAAGAGATCTGACCACACCTGACCACAACACTTTCACCCAGTTCTCCTCTGAATCATTCAGGCAAACTTCAGATGGGCCTGTACATGTGCTTTCTTGAGCAGGGGGACCTTGCGGGTGCCGCAGGATTTCAGTCCTTCTTGGCATAGATTATTTGCGAATAATCACACCAACTGTTGTCACCTTCTCACCAAGCTGCTTGGCGATGGTCTTGTAGCCCATTCCAGCCTTGTGTAGGTCTACAATTTTGTCCCTGACATCCTTGGACAGCTCTTTGGTCCTGGCCATGGTGGAGAGTTTGGAATCTGATTGATTGCTTCTGTGGACAGGTGTCTTTTTACAGGTAACAAACTGAGATTAGGAGCACTCCCTTTAAGAGAGTGCTCCTAATCTCAGCTCATTACCTGTGTAAAAGACACCTGGAAGCCAGAAATCTTGCTGATTGATAGGGGATCAAATACTTATTTCCCTCATTAAAATGCAAATCAATTTATAACTTTTTTGAAATGCATTTTTCTGGATTTTTTCGTTGTTATTCTGTCTCTCACTGTTAAAATACACCTACCATTAAAATTATAGACTGATGATTTCTTTGTCAGTGGGCAAACGTACAAAATCAGCAGGGGATCAAATACTTTTTTCCCCCACTGTATGAAATTACAGATGAAACAGTCACAGCTTGCAAAGCCTTTTGAAAAGCCCTTCTCAAAGTTTCCAACCTGAAATCACAAGATTACTTCAGATAGCATAATGAGCATAACAGCAGCTGATATCTGCCCAGCACACATGGAAAAAATATGGTTCACCTGTGGTCTCCCAACAAACACAACATTGTACCTTCTGTCCTTAATGACCTCTGACATTTCCCGAGCTTTAGTGGAAACCTGTATGCCCTTTTTATCTACTGTCATTGACAAGCTGCCTTCAACACTTGACCTTTGTTGTGTATGATGAGATACAATAGGATAGGGCAGACACACACTTAGACTGTACTTACATTTAGTTCAAACATATCAATCACAGATACCAAGGTAAATACAAAACCTACAGTCTATTTGCTGATGTGTATATCATGGACAGCCTATGTTTAACCTGCTGCACTGACATTCATAATCTCTCCTGCAGACAGAAATATCCCTTAGATAGCCTAAGTGTTCCGTGTTGATAGAAGTCAGGTACCCTGTTGTAGTAAAACAGTCCTGCTTTTTCTTATCTTTTATTATAGATCATAAATCTTCTGTTATGTTTATGGTTATTTGTAGACTTGTGATTATGTAAGGAGTGTAATAAAGATAACTCAATATAACAAAGATAATTGTTTTTCTGTCAAGCCAATGTAATTCTCAGGTCAGGGCCTACCAGACTAATTTTATTCTACAGACTACGGATGCATTAATATGATACAAATACAGTGCATTTCTTTCTTTGGGTCAAAAAGATCTATAATGTACTCATGCTGACATGAGTGATTGGCTGATTGAGGAGACCGATGTTTAATCAGTGGTTTCTTCTTCATTCAGCTGAGAAAATTTGTGGTTGAGAACCATGAACTTTAACAGTGTCAGTGCCAAGGCTGAGAACATGTTTGCATACTTTGGCTGATACTAACTGGGTCACAGGAACAGAGAAAGAAGGATGATTTGTCTGGCTTAAATTGCAAAGATAAACAGCATTTTTTGGGCTTCTTGTGTCCCTATATTTTTTTTTAAGTTCTGTACATAATTTATTCAGCCTTCATTCCAGATTTAATCTTTCCACAAACATGACTTGTACTCTTGTAAGCTTTTGTTCCTTCAGGATATTTTGTATTAAAAATGTGCTGTTATTCTGAATAACAATTTTGCAAACCCCTCACAGCATGACAAGTCACAGCATGAATTTCTTACACTTTTAAAGCATAACTGTGCTGCCTTCTTCCTCAGCTCCTATGTCACCCGCAGGTGGGTGGTGTTTTGACTCCATTGCTTTCCATATTACAGACGCAGACTCTAGAAATCCTCAGTGTTCATTAAATGAATCATTCACTTACACACACACACACAAACACTTTTTATGGAACACATGAGCAAGTTAAGCCCCGTAAGCATGGCGTCACTCCCCCGGTCGCATGCTGACGCACTTGGTGCAGAAGAATGTTGGACCCCTCCTCAGTGTATGACTATTTTTCCAACACTAACCAAGACATTTCGGGAAAAGGTTCCGTTATGGGCTGCATTGTCACTTACATGACGTTATTCATGGGTTTCCTGCAATATAATGAATAGATGCTAGTGAGGCTGTACCGAAAACAGCATCTTCTTCCATTCCACCCTAGAAATTATATAGTGACCTTTCCTTATTTATCCAAGTTCATTTTGAGCTCCTTTGGTCTTTGAAAACCAGTAGGTGTTTTTTTTTGAAGAGGTCTTTCTGTAAATGCTATCAGCAGTGTAATCCATATAAATAAAACAAATGACAGGTTGTGGCATCTACGACCACTGAATATACGGTAGCCTCTACACAAAACACTCTAAATTCAATAAAACTTAAAGAATAAAGAATAATAAAGATAAAGAATAATACTCACAACACAGTGGATGAGAGAAGCAAAAATCAGGTTTATTGCCCAAAAATAGCAGCCAACATGAGATCAATTCAAATGAGACATCCCAGGAATGATCTGATCTGTCCTGAGTTCGGTTCTCTTATTTATACCCCATTTCTCTCCCATTCCCCCCCCCCCCCCCCCCCCCACCTTTCATGTCAAAAAATTTCCCATTATGTTTGGTTTTCACCTTCTCTAATTCACCTTATAATTCAAAATCTTTTTTTTTTCCCCCAGGCCATTTCGATTCCCCTTAGAATCCTTTTTTTTTTTTTTTTTTTTTTCAAGCCATTATCTATATTACCCCCCCCCCCCCCCAATATAAAAGACTCTTTGGTGATCACATTAGACGCTATCTTTTGCTTCCATTTTATTTCTATATGGGTAAGCCATTTTTCTTTTTGCAATAAGTATTCTGTGCATGATCTTAACACATTCTTGTGTGTTTTACATATTACTTAAAAGTTCTACTATAATCTATGTCTTACATAGCTGATTACAAATGTTTGCTAGGATTATAGGATTATGCTTGTACTGGTATATCATATTGCTTTTACATAGATAGATATACACACAGATAGATAGATAGATAGATAGAGAGAGAGAGAGAGAGAGAGAGAGAGAGAGAGAGAGAGAGAGAGAGAGAGAGAGAGAGAGAGACTGACTTACCCTTTTTGCCCATATTTTGCTGTTTTGTTTTTCTTTCCCTAGCTTTTCATGAACAATATCTGCGTCACCAGCGGGCCCATATATCGCTGCAGATGTTATGGCTCTATCACAAACTGACCCTGACATGTTATCTCCTGGGAACTCCTCAGTCATGCACACCGATGCCATCGAGGGGCCTGTTGTTTTATATTATTCTCCTGCTTAATAAATTACATGGTGTCTTTTTATTTATATTTTACGCAAATTATTTACCACTTCCCCTCCTGTGAGGCTCCCCAAGCCTCATTAGTGATCAATTTAAGGGGTACCTATGTATAAACACTGCTCTTCGTACCCTTTGTCCATCTCCCATCAATTGATGCATTGTGCAACGTCTTCCTCTATGTTATCATCATCAACTACCGAGGTCATTTTGACAGTAGTTCTATTGGGGTAACACCTCAACAATTCTTTGACTGAGTTTGATAAATGTTCTATTCCTGGGCTACTGTTTAAATTCCAGGTAATGTGTAGACGCAGTACTGACTGTGATGAACTAGAGTCGGGTTGGGCTAGGCAAAGATACCCATATGTTGTCATATTTGCTAATATGTTTGGCTATAGTTCCCTAAATCTAGTTATATAATTGGTTATATTCCTGTTTTGTCCTTATTTTCTCGGATAGGTTTTATTAACCTCTACCTTGTATTTTCAGGACTCAAGGGCCTTACTGGTTCTCTCAATTTGTTTAGTATCCCAGGGGTGGGTGAAAAACCTTTAGGCACAATGGTGAGGAAAAATACCCACCCTGCCGGCACTTTGTACACCTGGTAACACCTTTTTACCATCCTTCTTGTCTTTCTAATACAATTACTTGCAATTCACATGGTTCATCCCCAATTCACATAGTCCATTTTATAAAAGAACATAAATCCATTATGAGTCCATGCAAAGAGTCCATTGTCCATTTCGTTCAAAGAGTCCCAGTCCATTCTCACTATCCTTGCAGTGACTCAGTCTTTACTGTTGTCCTCCTTCACTCATAGCTCCCCTACATTATCCATTGTCCATCCTTGTTCTGCTCTCTTCCACAGCCCTATCTGCATGGCTCAGTCATGAGCGTCTGTACATATGCTCACACATATCACATCATTAATATTTTTCCCGTCCCTTCTGCTGTCCCTTCATCTGTGTTTAGCAGTAATATTTGTTAAATTTTTGTTAAAATTTTGTGTTCTCAATAATTTAAACATTCTTTTCATTCATTTGGAACACCTCGACCATATAAGGCACAGATGAAGAGACAGAGTGGGAACTCACAAAAGTTTATATTGGATAACAAACATATAACTAATTGATACAATATTGTTATGAGTTATGATGTATAATAACTAGTTGATATATAGGAGTAACTAGGCAATGAAAAGACAAACCCACACGTGTACATAAGTATTATGTAAAAACATCAGTCTGTGGGAACGTAAGTACCACACTCACTGCACGTCCTGGGGGTCTAAGTCCGGTGGTGTGTCTGAGAACTCAACAACAACGTGGTGGCCTATACTAAGGGGACGTTTCTTGTTGTAATAATGGGTATGGATATGATACCCCACTGAACACATTACTCCATTAACACTGAAGGTAAATGTGGCATAAATATCTGCAAAAATTAGATGTCTTGAAGTCTCTGAGGTGTTATGTTATGATTAAGTCTCTTTGCGGTATCAGTGAAAGATTGATATCCCCTATTAGTGGGTATGAGATCTAAAGTACCATTTGGATAAAGTTTAGCATTAGTAGGCAGACTATAACCTAAACGACCTACAAATGTCTAACGCTCACCATTTTTATACCAGATACACTCGACCTTCTTACAGTTTACAAGACCACAAAAATTTGGAACATTTAAAAGAATGTGGGAGTTATCGGTGGCAGGGCGATGTACCAAGATATTAGTCAAACTCGATGATGGAGCCGCATAACGCTTTAGAGATTTCACCTACTGGGGGTAACATTAAATAAGGAAACATCTGTGTGTAGCAAGGCACAAGTGTCACAGGCTGATATAGCGTATCCTGCCCATGCGATGGCAGTAGAGACACTCACTGGATGAGCAATGCAAACCTTGCAGCCTGGGAACAGTGTGTTCTGAGTTAATGTAAACAAAGTTTGGAAAGTGTTTCCCTTATCAGCATCAAAGCCTAACACAGAACTGGTCGGATGCTGACACCTTAATATCATCAAAAGAATAAATCTGAGTGGAAGTATCTCAAATCTCAACTTCCCCATTATATATTTTAAGGATTTTCCACCCCTTACTAACCTGTAAGCACAGAACCTGAATGATAACCAAAATAGTATAGATTTTGCTGATGTGTCTTTAGGAAAGTTTTAACCTTAACTTGATAATTTAACTAATATGTCTCTAACTCTTGGATTTTAACTGTGGGAGGTGAATAAGTTGTTATAGCATGAACTGAACAAGTTACAGTTTTTACACGTGAGAGAGCGGGTGCGGAACTGTTCTAATATTATAAAACCACCTAGCGCATAGATAAGCACAATAGCCACACATAACCATTTCAGGGTGGTTACGGGTGCTGGGACAGTTAAATGCCATTCTGGTTATTTCTTACTGGGCTTCCTGGATGGGGGTGTGAACTGAATTAAAAATCCTGGAGTGTCTGAAAATCCAGGGGTTCATAAGATATTGGGTACTGATGGAGTTTCGTAGATACTGCCTCAGATACTAGGTGAACTACTCGCTCCCTCATCATCCAAAAATTGGTGGGATGGGTCCTGCTCTGTAATGGGTGGTTCCGCAATGTTTCTGCTAGGTGTAGTGGCAGTACTGGTTTGAGCTGTGGAAGACTGTTCGTCAGGAGTCATGTATGGGCAAGTCGAATCTGGTGTGGTGTCACTGACCTGGGCAAGGGTGCGTCTGTGTTCTCTCTTTCCAACTTTGGCTCGTGTCCCCGGTGACGGACCTGCCACTGGTTCGTACTTTTCACTACTGCCTGAATCCGTGCTTGGTCCTGGCCCTGCTAGCTCTTCGATGGGGACTGCTGCAGTCCCTGCACACGTTAGGCCTGTAGCAGGGGTCGCTAGGATTCTCCCATTGCCAGCGGCGTGCCTGCAGTGATTCAGGTGGTACCAATGATCGCTTCCTTCAACTTTCACAGCTGTGGGTGTGGTGAAAACCACCATGAATGGGCCTTCCCAGCACGATTCCTTCCAGCGCTTCTTCTTGTAGACGTCGCCTGGTTCCACCAGTCTGCTTGTTTCAGCTATGTCTTCTCCGTGGATAGCCTCACGAACCTGTGAATACAAAGTTCTGTGGATCTGGGTTAAACGTGTGTAGTTTTGCATTTTGCCTTCTAGTTGTTCCAATGAGGGTCCCTCATCGAGACCTTGTGTGAATGCCATAGGCATAGGCCTGCCAGTAAGCATTTCATGCGGGGTTAGATGTGTTTTGTGGTTAGTTTGCGTGCGCATTTCCATTAAGGCTAAAGGTAGTGCTTGAACACAATTAAGCTTTGAACTGGCACAAATCTTGGCCAATTTATCCTTCAGGACCACACTGGCACATTCCACCATCCCCTGCGACTGAGGATGATACACAGATCCCTACTTGTGCCCAATACATAGTGCCTCTGTAAGTCCTTTGATCACGCTATTAACAAAATGAGGACCATTGTCGGAACTGAGGTAATCCGGTACCCCAAATCTTGGGATGACTTCCCGAAACAAAAACTTAGCCACCGTCTTAGCATCCTCCTTGGACGTAGCCACTGCTTCCACCCACCGGCTGAACCGGTCCTCGATCACCAATATGTACCTTTTGCCCTCCTTACGCCCACACATGTCTACAAAATCCATCATTATGTGGATGAAAGGACTTCTAGGTGCTGGAATGTGCCCTATAGGGTCCGTAAAGGTCTTGTGAACATTAAACCTGGCACACACATCACATTGTTTCAATGCTTGATTGACACTGCTGGCTAAGTAAGGCGACCACCAATCTCGTCTTATTTTGCGCAAAATTTCCCCTCTAGTCATGTGATCTAGTCCATGTGCGTCCTTTATTAGCAATGGTAAAAGGCTCAGAGGTGCCACACGTAAGCCCTCTATGTTTCTCCATAGTGCTGTCCCTTGTTCCTTCCTAGCTCCTCTGGCTTTCCATTTGGCTATTTCCGTCTCAGTGGCAGCATTCTGCAAACTCACAACATATTCAAAATTTTCCTTGGGAGGTGATTCCTCTCCAGGTTCCAACACAGCCAACATTTGTGCGGGTCCCAATGCTGCCTTTATAGCTGCTTCGTCCACTGCAGTGTTTCCCCTAGTAAGAAAAGAGCCATCAGTTTTGTGTGCTTGACACTTAACAATAGCTAATCTAGAGGGTAGAATCATTGCATGTAGTAAATCTGAAATAGTCGGGCCATGTGTAATGGTTGACCCATCTGCCCTCTGAAACCCTCTCTGTGCCCATATAGGGCCAAAAGCATGGCATACACCGTTTGTTCAGAAACATTTACCTGATATTGGACACATACATTATCTTTTAAGTTAGGTTCAGGCTGGATAAGAACCATCAATGCTAATACTGCTACCTGGCAACCTGAGGCAGATTCTGCAGCACTATTACCCTTAATGACAAAGTCATTACCTTTTTTGTGTGCATGACATTTAATAATTGCTAACCACCTAGGATGAATCATGGCAGAAATCAATTTAACTATTTGTTCAGCATGTTAAAATGGTCATCACCTTTTCTTCCCTTTTCTTTCTTTTTCTTAAAACCACTTTGTTTCCAAACAGCTCCACAAAGGTGACACATCATGGGCATAAGCAGAGTCAGTATATACGTTAGCAGTCTGATCCTTAGCTAATTGACACGCTGTGGTAAGTGCTTTTAATTCAGCTAATCGAGCAGAACCCAGCTGTTCACAATGCTGTGAATTTACAGAAACAAAATATTTCAGATGGAATGTCTGAATGTAGGCTTGGGGAAATGTGAATTTCGGCTAAGCAATCGTGAGTGTTCCCAGTAACTGGCTCAGCAAAATTAATTAGGCAATGCAACACTGCAGTTGGTGTGTTAGGCACACTAGTAGGTTTGATAGTTAAATTTTGAGTGGCACAAAGAATAGCCTCATATCCTGGTCTTCGTTGAGCTGTCATGTATTGCATGCGGATGTAATTCAAAATGGCAGTGACCTGGTGTGAGGGGTGTAAGATCGATGTGTGAGAGAGCAATTTTCCCAGCGGTCTGCACTAAGAGAGCATGGATGCGCATGAATTTATAGAGATATATTTTAAAATTGGCCTTCAATACAAAGACATTACTTCTGTTCTTGCTTCCCGACATAGGTATGTAATCACAGAGCGACATGACGCAAACGGAAGACAGCTATACACACACAGGAAACTTACAGTTTCCGGTGTGTGTATAGCTGTCTTCCAAAAGTCACTGCGGTTGAACCAGCCGCTATTCCTGAAAGCAAGGTTAAACTAGCCGCACATAAATTTTAGGGGCGCAGCTTTTACACACTTGGCGGTAACGGCACTGAAAGCGGAAAACGAGCATCCACGTGCTCCTACACAACAAAAGCAAATTAACGTTTATACAAAACGATCGTTTAAAATAAACAAGAACAAAACAAATACAACAATTGACAATATATGAGTATACAGTCAAAACGTTTTTATAACCCTTTACATTTAAATAATGTCAAAATCGGTCAAGTTTAATAAGACGCTACAAAGCATTAAGCCAAATAAAATACATTTACTAAAAACATTTTTTAAGAAACTATATTATTATTAATATTATGATGATGATTATTATGCTTATTATTATTATTATTGTTGTTGTTATAAATCTAACCATAAATACAGTTTTAAAACATGTAGATGGTTCATTTCTGACACCAAAATATTAATATTTTATTTTGTCTTAATGCTGAAGTAAAATGGACATTTAAAATTGGTAGACAATCAAACCAACTCAGATCAGTTCATAGGGACCTACTCTATGCTCACAATAAAGATCAATTAATTCTACTGTAGAATTTTAAAGTAATTGGTCTTCAAAAGTCACTGGATCTGCTAATATAACTGAGCCTGGAGGGACTTTTTAATCCATTATAAAATGGACATTTCAAATTGGTAGACAATCAAAACAACTCAGATCAGATCATTGTGATCTACTCTATGTTCACAGTAAAGATCAATTAATTTTACTGTAGAATTTTAAAGTAATTGCTCTTCAAAGTCATTAGATCTGTCAGTGTAACAGAAGAGGCACTTTTTAATCCATTATAAAATGGAAGTTTCAAATTGGTAGAGATTAAAACCAACTCAGATCAGTTCATAGGGACCTACTCCATGTTCACAGTAAAGATTTTAAAGTAATCGCTCTTCAAAGTCACTGCATCTGCCTATACATATACAGAGAGAGAGAGAAATAGATTTTGCAGGGATTTTAGGTATTACTTTTTAGTATTAAATAACGTTATTTTTTTTAACATCTTCTGACCATCTGTTAAAAAAACACCTGCATCATGCAGAGGCATAGACATTTATAGCCATTTTTTAACATTATATTACATCTGCATCTAAAACAAATTTTAGAAAAGGATATAATTGCATAGGTACTCACTATTTTACTTTTCATCCCAATACCAGTTGGGGGCTTGTTTGCATAGTCGGCTAAGTTTCAGTTTAAAAAAAAATAATAATAAAAATAAAAATGATCCCCTTTGTCCATAAAAGTGATCATAGTAAAGTTGAGCATTGAGTAATCAGTGTTAAAGAAGTAGTCCAAGCACACAGTTTAGGGCTGTACAGGTTTTGTTTCTTTTTTCCTTTTAGAAACACCTCCAGAACTCATTGTCTGTGAACACAGCTCACCGTGCCATCCACAAATGCTGTTTAAAGCTCGATCATGCAAAGAAGGAGCCATATGTGAACACGATCCAGAAACGCCACTGTCTTCTCTGGGCCAAAGCTCAAAATTCTTTCTGGATACTCTTTTTATACCCAGTCATGTTACTGACCTGTTGCCAATTAACCTAATTAGTTGCAAAATGTTCCTCCAGCTGTTTCTTTTTAGTAACTTACTTTTCCAGCCTTTTGTTGCCCCCGTCCCAACTTTTTTGAAACGTGTTGCGGCCATTAAATTCAAAATCACCTTATTAGTTCCTTAAAATTCCCCAGTTTAAACATTTGATATGTTTTCTATGTTCTATTGTGAATAACATATGGGTTTATGAGATTTGCAAATCATTGCATTCTGTTTTTATTTACATTTCACTCAGCGTCCCAACTTTTTTGGAGTTGGGGTTGTACATAGATAAGGCAATGTCTCTTACCTATGAGATCCTGAATAAATGAATTAAATGTTACTATTTATTATTACTGCTGTTCTTATTGCTTTTGTGTTGAATAAAGTTATAAACTTAATTTTATTTTTCTTGTATTAGAGCCACTGAAGGATGTTTGTACATGTTGTGGATTGGCCAGCTTGCCATCAGCAGGAAAAGAAGATATTGATTGGGTCAGTTTTAAACAGATGTGTTTGTCATCATAAACGTCTTTATGGTTCTAATATTGTATTTTTTAGTATTATTATTATTTTTTTTTACAGATTGAATGAGACGTGCGTAAGCGGTGCTACCACAGGTATTGCATACAAATGAATAAAGAAGCATACATTAGTGCAATGACAGAAATTTGGAAATGTGATCTGTCTTTAAAACCTAGACTTTGTGTTCTTTAGAGATTAGGCTTACTGAAATTAGGGCAATAATTTTTTTATTTTATTTCTCTCTTTTTTTTTATTTACTTAATTTATTATTTTGCAGTAAATAAACTTATTTTTTTCTGCTTGTTCTTTTATTATCCCTTTTGTTATTATTAATGTTGTAAACGTTTTAAAATAATACGCATTTCTCTCTCTCTCTTTCTCTGTATATGTATAGGCAGATGCAGTGACTTTGAAGAGCGATTACTTTAAAATTCTACAGTAAAATTAATATCTTTATTGTGACCATAGAGTAGGTCCACTGTAAATGATTTCTGTTGTTTTCACAGTATTATACTGTTTTTCTCAACAGTTTCTTGATGTACAACATGCGTACAGTATGTTACTGTAGATTTTGTTGTTTTCACAGTATTATTGTTGTATTCTCAACAGTTCCGTACTGTGTACACAGTTTACAGTATGTTACTGTAGATTTTCAATGCATTCTGGGAAATTATCAGTTACTGTATGTTTAAATACAGCAGTGCAAATTGCCCACAAAAGACACCACACAGAATTTTGCAGGTAAAAATGCTAGCCAAATATTCTTACATAAAACGTCGTGCATTACGCTAATACGTTGGCAAGGTCACGCGTGGTGTAGGTGGAATTACCGACCCAGTGTTTACAAAGCGAACATGCAAACACTAACAAACGCCCTGTACAACAACAACAACAGCAACAACAAAAGGTATAACAACGATGTTTGTTAGTCTTTGTTTATTATCAGGAAAAAGTTATCAGGCAATTTTTATTCTGGAAGTGAACTTCTCCTTTAATTTCTGGCGGGGGGGATGTGAGAGCACATTTGAAACAGTTTTTTTTTGTTGTGTCCAATACTTGTCGTGTCAGTGCATCGTGTCGTCTTCTCTGCCGACCTGGAACGTGCTTCGTCATCTGGTGAGTAATAAATCTTAATATTTTTATGCATACAGGAATTCTAGTAGCATAACCTTATTGTTAGTTTAAAATGACTGACCGCAACTTTGATATTCAAGGTATTTAATTTATTCTCAACATTTTCCTAGTGTATTAGCTGTGTACAGTATGATACTGTAGATTTCAATGTAGTTTGGGAAATGTTACTGTACATTTAAATACAGTAATACGAATTTAGTGCGAAAAACAACCACAAACTGCCATTTTGTTAAGGACTCTTCAGTTGTCTCAGCAACTTTGAGAGCGCCTTTGCCTCAAGTCGCTGTGGCTGTCTGTACAGTTTTGGCCTCGTGCACACAGACAGCTCTGGCATTTAAAAAAAAAAAAAAAAAAAAAAGGTATTAAAAAAATAGCTCTGCAGGTTTCACAGGCTAGTCATAAAACTTGATGTCACCTTAAACATTTCTTCTGTGCAGTTCAGGTTTTTTAATTATTAATTTTAAATTGTTCATTGGTCTAGTTTTAAAACAGATTTTTATTGTTGTATTATATTGCATTATTATTATTACTAATGCGTTGTTTAAAAATGCACAATAAACTTATTTTGTGCAGTTAAATCTTCAGTTGTCCTTCTTCCTAGTTCCCATCAACATTTTCTACATATTCTACAGGTTATACAGTAGCACTATAAATGAAATTAAAATAACATGTCATAACTGTATAATACTATACAGTATTATTAAAAGTTATGGTGTAATATTGTACTTCAAGATGGTAAAAAATTACAGTAAAATGCTGTTTTCAGTTTTACAGTATATCTATAGTTAGTGTTACAGTAATTTTACTGTTGTAAGAAATACAGCAACTACTGGATAATTGTTGCCAGTAAGTTACTGTTAATTTGACAATATATTTTTTTACAGTGTCCCTCTGAAGTGATCTGAGTTGTTTTGATTGTCTACCAATTTAAAGTGGCCATTTTTTAAATAATGGTTTAAAAAAATGCCTCCTGGTTCAAACATATTGACACATCCAATGACTTTGAAGAGCGATTACTTTAAAATTCTACAGTAAAATTATTTGATCTTTATTGTGAGCATAGAGTAGGTCCCTATGAACTGATCCGAGTCGGTTTGATCACCTACCAACTTTAAATGTCCATTTTACTTCAGCATTAAGACAAAATAAAATATGAATATTTTGGTGTCAGAAATGAACCATCTACATGTTTTAAAACTGTATTTATGGTTAGATTTATAATAATAATAATCATCATCATCATCATAATATTAATAATAATAATGTAGTTTCTTAAAATATGTTTTTAATAAATGTATTTTATTTGGCTTAATGCTTTATAGCGTCTCATTAAACTTGACCGATTTTGACATTTTTTAAATGTAAAGGGTTATAAAAACGTTTTGACTGTATACTCATATACTGTCAACTGTTGTATTTCTTTCGTTACTTATTTATTTTATAAAAGTTAATTATTTTTTTTTTTTTTTTGCACAGGTCACGTCAGGGGCTCCGTACAACCCAGACCAATGAACACAGAAAAATACCTTTACGGCTGTATTCAGAAGAGCTTGTTTCACCTCCTGCTGTTAGACGTCAGTCACGCCCGAGGGAATAAACACAGTCTAACGGAGCAAGCTAGACGCTGTTCAGTCTCTGTAAAGAGTCAATTCACTGTATTAGCTAATGGCAGCTGGGATAAACACAACACAAGAATATTTCGATGAGAAATAATTCTTACCAGCTGTAGGATCAGTTTCGGTTCTCGATTTGACAACACACTAACTACAGACACAACTGTAACACACTACAGCACTTTTCATGCTATATTCGTGAAACATTTGTACACCAGACGAACGCACGCTCCTCTCCCGCTCCTTCTTTATCTTCCCGTTTTTCCTTCTCTTCTCCCCTCCCTTTGCCCTTGACCCAGGGCACTGATTGGACATCTAACACGGCAAGTGAACACGATTGGCTAAACCCCAGAAACGTTAGAACACAAAATTAACGAATACACCATCAAGTTAATAGCAAACACGGTGCTTATTCACAACCATTTACATTATAACAAGTACGTAAAATAAAAAAAAAATAAAAAAAATCTACTGAATTATTACATCGGGTTACATGTCCTACTTCGACCTTATGTAGCCCATAATGTGTCAGGTATGTTAGCGAGTTTAGGATGACGGATGCCACCATTGCTGTTAGATTTGGAAACTGGAGACAGACAACTAGGAACACGCAACTGCAAAGCCCATCATTAAATGTGAGTGACATGTTCAATTTATGCATCAGATCAAGGCCTAGTAAATTAGAGGGTGAGTTTTGAGTGATTACAAATCGATATGTGAGAAAACAGAATAATCATCAGGTGATCTACTGTAACACGCAGTGGGAGTGCATGTGGACACTGAACTGGAACCCCATTAATTCCCACCGATTTAATATATGATGCTGTGACTGCTCTTTCATACTGGCTACAGCATGCGTGGCAGCTTATCTTATCATCTTAGCCCTGTGTTGCTTTCCTTTCTTTTCCTATTTACTTTGTCCATCTGCCTATGTCTGGTTACTCCTTACCTCACTTACTTCTTCTAGATTCCTAAACTGTGTTATACTTAATCTTTCTTTTGTTCCGTTAAGGGATATCTTTGAAAGCTTTGAAAGTCCTCATATTGATTCTCTTTCCAAAAATGTGTTCTTATTCGCACTTATCTCTTCCCTATCAAAAGCTACTCTTGATGCTGCTCATCAAACGATAATGAGAACATTCTTTGTTTGACCGGTTGCGAAGCATGTGTGTCAAACGCGCCAAGAATTGGCTTAAACAACCTCGGTGAGTTACGTCATTGATAACGTGCACCTGCAGGTTATAAATAGACGTGAAACAGGCATACCTTCAGGTTTCTTTGTCTTCGAGACTGCTTTGTGTGTGTGTGTTGTCCCTGTGTTGGTAAGAGGTAAATTATATCATGGCTTGTGCTTCGGTTAGGCGATGCGTGCCACCGTGTGTACAAGTTATTCCGGATGATGATCCGTATGATTTTTGTTTGGAGTGCCTCGGGGAAGAGTATGCTATTGCTGCTCTTGAGGACGCTGCGTGCGAGCACTGCGAGCTATTTCCTGTCCGAGTGCTCCGCTCGAGGCTCGCTTTCTTTCGAAGCTCGGCATCCTCATTAAGATCGTGGGGCTCACGCGTCGAGCTGGCTGAGAGAGAGCCTCCTCTCTCTCTTGTGGTCTCCCCAGATCGCGAAACCCCCGCCCCCGCTGCTGAAGCGCGCCCCGGCGCCGATCTATTCAACTATCGTGGGTGCTAAGGCACACGGGTATGTGACGATGCCTCAGGTCGAGGAGACGCTCGCGGGCTATCTCTCCCCTGGGAGTTCGTCATCGCTTAAGAAGCCAACCCTCCCCACCAAGCCTTGCAGAGTAACATTGTTGCTGGTGGGGAAGGCATTTCAAGCAGCGGGTCAGGCTGGTGCTGCCCTGCACACCATGGCGGTTCTGCAGGCATACCAGGCTGACCTGCTGAAGGACCTGAGCATGGGTGGGAGTATTAGTGAGGAGGCGTTTTTAGAGCTGTGCCGAGCCACGGATCTGTCTCTTCGTGCAACCAAGCAGACGGCCCGTGCCATTGGCCGCTCTATGGCTGCATTGGTTGCCATGGAGAGACACATGTGGCTCAACCTCACGGGCATCAAGGATAGGGACAAAGCATTCCTCCTTGATGCCCCCGTATCGCCTTCTAGCTTTTTTGGCAACTCCATGAACATGGTCGTCACTAGGTTCAGGGTGGTCAAGAGACACGCGGAAGCTTTTGATAAGTTTCTTCCTCGCTGTGCTCAGGCGCCAGGGCTGTCGGCCACCCAGCCCCGACCCAATCCAGTCTCTCTGCGGCGAGAGTCGCAGAAGCAGAGTGTGGCCGATCTCAGCAGCCCAGTAAGAGGCCGGATCTGAGGATGATCATTTCATCCGGGAAGAAGCCCTGAGGGTCAAGTCCTCGGGACCGTGGGCGTGTGCCCCCCCAGAGAGGGGCACGAGAAGTTCCAACAGGAAGTAGAGGCTCCTTCCTGGCACCCTCAGGGGGCCGCTGTACAATCTTCTCCGCCACTGGTGTTTCGGGGAACAGCGATCTCCAGCGAAACGTTAGGTGTTCGGTTGCCTCCTGCCATGCTTCAGGACACCAGACATCTAACACCCCCCCATCAAAGCGAAGTGTCAAAACTAGTGCCCCTCTCAGAGAAACTGGCAGCGTGGAAGCTACTGCCAAATATCTCTCCATGGGTAGAAAGTACTGTAGAGAATATCGGCCTCCGCGTTTCAACGGCGTGGTCTCCACTTCTTGAAACTGAAACGAGTGCATTTGTTGACACAAGAATTGCAAGCTCTGCTGGACAAAGGGGCCATAGAACGTGTTCCGCTGCCAGACAGAGAGTCAGGCTATTACAGCCGGTATTTTCTGGTTCTCAGGAAAGATGGGGGGTTGCATTAAATTTTAGATCTTCGTGGGTTGAACCGCTACCTCAGAACATACAAGTTCAAGATGTTGACGATCAAGATGATTGTGTCTCAGATCCAATCAGGGGACTGGTTCGTCACAATCGATCTCAAGGACGCATATTTTCAGGTAGAAATCTTGCCACAACACAGGAAGTTCCTGAGGTTTGCTTTTGGGGGCAAAGCTTACCAGTATCGGGTTCTTCCATTCAGGCTAGCTTTGTCACCTCGCACGTACACGAAATGCATGGATGCAGCACTGGCTCCTCTGCGACTCCAGGGCATCCGCATTTTAAATTACATAGACGACTGGCTGATTCTGGCTCAGTCTCAAGAGCTGGCGCTTTGACATCGGGATGTTGTCCTAGATCATTTCGAATCTCTGGGGTTGAGACTCAACGCCGAGAAAAGCGTTCTCTCTCCTGCTCAGAGGACAACATATTTGGGGGTTGTATGGGATTTGATCACGATGCAGGCACAGCTCTCTCCTGCACGCGTCGAATCCATTGTAAATGCCCTAAAGAACATCAAGCTAGGCCAGAGAATTACTGTTCATTACTTTCAGAAGCTTCTAGGTCTCATGGCAGCTGCATCCACGGTGATACCCTTGGGCCTCCTGCACATGAGATCGTTTCAGTTGTGGCTCAGTGCCAGGGGATTTCATCCAAGGGCCAATCCCCAGAGGCAGATAAGGGTTACGCGCCAGGGGTTTTGTACCCTTTCTATGTTGTTCAGACCCCGGTTTCTGACTTTGGGTCCCACTCTAGGTCTGTGTTGTTGTCGCAAGATGCTAACGACAGATGCTTCCCTCACGGGTTGGGGTGCGGTCTTGGATGGCCGTCCAGCCCAAGGGGTCTGGAGAGGTCATCTTCTCGACTGGCACATCAATTGCCTCAAAATGATGGCTCTATTTCGGGCCCTGAAATATTTCCTCCAGCAGTTAAGAGGCTACCATGTCCTAGTGCGGGTGGACAATACAGCGGTAGTCTCTTACATAAATCACCAGGGCGGACTGCATTCATGCCGCCTGAACAGGCTAGCGCAGCACGTTCTGCTGTGGGCACAGGACAAGTTTCTGTCCCTCAGGGTGATTTACATCCCCGGGTATATGAATGTGGGAGCAGACTTGCTGTCCAGACAAGCTGTGACACACGGGGAATGGAAACTCCACCCCAAAGTGGTCAGTCAAATCTGGGAAAGATTTTACGAAGCAGAGGTGGACCTCTTTGCTTCACAGGACAATGTCCCCTGTACTTCTCTCTGACTCCCCCAGGTCCCCTGGGTCTGGACGCCATGACCCATACGTGGCCCAGATGGGGTCTTTATGCATTTCCCCCGATCGCTCTGCTCCCGGGAGTCCTGGCCAAGGTCCATCAACAGAGGTCTCACCTCTTACTGATAGTGCCCCATTGGCCAACCAGAGTATGGTTCTCAGATCTAATATCCCTCCTCTAGGAGGGATACTAGAAGAAGTTATGCCTTCAAATGGCACTTTTTCGAAAATTGGTGTATGGCACACCATGTAGACCCAGTTCACTGCCAAGTTGTTTCAGTGCTGGAGTTCCTGCAAGAGAAATTGTCCCCAGACACATGTCCTGGTACTCTCAGAGTCTATGTGGCTGCCATTTCGGCTTGCCATGCTCTGATTGATGGGGTTTCTGTGGGAAAGCACCCTTTAGTCGCCCGCTTCATTCATGGAGCCAAGCAGTTGAGGCCGTCCACTAGAGCGACAGTCCCTTTGTGGGACTTAGCTATAGTGCTCGAGGGTCTGGTCGGCACCCCTTTCGAACCACTAGAGTCAGCACCTGTGAGGTTTCTGACCCTAAAGATGGTTTTTCTAATGGCTATTACTTCTCTGAAGAGAATTGGGGATTTTCAGGCTCTGTCAGTCGTGCGGTCCTGCCTAGACTTTGCCCCTGGCCTGGTCAAAGCTATCTTGCATCCTCACCCTAATTATCTCCCGAAATTCCATTCTCGACCATACATCCGGTCGTTCTTGAAGCCTTCTGTCCTCTGCCTTTCACGATGATGGAGCAGGAAAGACTTCACTTACTTTGTCCAGTATGTGCTCTTCAGATTTACGTCCACCGCACCAGCCAGTGGCATAAGTCGGAGCAGCTTTTCATATGCTATGGGGGCCGCAACCAGAGGGCGGCTGCCACTAAGCAAACTGTGTCTCATTGGGTGAGGGATGCCATTGCCCTAGCCTATGAGGCGCGTGGTCAAGCTTCTCCGCTGGGAGTCAGGGCCCATTCAACCAGGGGGGTTGCATCTTCTATGGCTTTGCAAGAGGTGTCCCGTTGCAGCAAGTGTGTGATGCGGCAGGTTGGTCCTCTCCGCACACATTTGTCAGATTCTATAGCTTGGATGTCCATGCTACTCCGGGCTCACATGTCCTTGAGTCAACATGCCTTAGGCATGTCTGAGACCTTCTTCAATGTTTGTGCGCACACTACACAACCTTGGGGGTTCAGACACTTCCAATGTGGTGGCGTTGGTATTCTTGTTCCCATTAGCGTTTGATGCGCAGCATCGAGAGTAGCTTTTGTTAGGGAACGTCTCGGGTTACTTGACTGTAACCCTGTTCCCTGAAACAGCGGGAACGAGATGCTGCGCCTCAATGCCGCACTGCAGACGTGTCTGGTGTCTCTCAGACAAAGTGTAACCTGAAGGTATGCCTGTTTCACGTATATTTATAACCTGCAGGTGCACGTTATCAATGACGTAACTCACCGAGGTTATTTAAGCCAATTCTTGGCGTGTTTGACACACATGCTTCATACCTGGTCGAACAAAGAATGTTTTGATTAGCGTTTGATGCGCAGAATCTCGTTCCCGTTTTTTCAGGGAACAGGGTTACAATCAAGTAACCCGAGACGTTCTCTATCTTCTTCTTGAATTTCCATTCAATTCACAGGATAAAAATGTACATGACTCACTGCTTAATCTAGTCTCCCTTATCAGTTTCTGCTGTGTTACTTGTACCCAGCCCTCTCGTGCTTCTGCGGGTGTAATTATATCCATACAAATTAACACACAGACAGGATATTTCTTAAATATTTCTACTGTTTCTTTGTCAGCACGCAACTCTGTGTAAGTCTCTTTATCTATTGCTAGAAGTCTAAACATAGGCCTTCTTTTCTACACTGAAAGCTCCTGTCGTCAAAACAAATTCCTTGTGTGTGTAAACTCTCGTGTGTGTGTGTAAATACTCGGCAATAAAGCTCATTCTGATTCTGATTCTGACTGGGCCCCCTTCTTCTATACACTGCATTTAGGATCATAAATACTCAATTTAGGGGATATAGATGTTTGTGTCTTACTGACTCTCTACTTTTCCCTTTCAACTGCCTTTGTTGTACAATATTTATCCACACTCACATAAACTGCCATACAATCAGATCACCTTTAATTTTCTGCCTCACTTATGTTTAATGTTTAATGTTTTTGTTACCTGCACTAAGTAATTGTTCTTTTTCCTTTCTTTTATCAAAAGTTATCTATATAAAATTGCTCTTTCAAAAGTGATCACTAACTCGGTGTATTTCTTGTAATATTTAATTTAATTTTGCATCCATTCACTTCTCTAATTCTTATTATAATGTACTTCGATAATCAAAGGACTAACACCTCTCTCAAAGGTGATGTCTTCTACTCTCATATATACTTAATCTATCAAAATGACTTCTAGACTATTGTCTGCAAAAATAGAAATTGAAGCAGCAGAGATTAGCTTTTCTTAATTATTAAGCTTTTCTTAATATCTTTCTGGTGAACAGATAAAATCATTTATTCTAGGGTTATTTATAATAAATAAATAAATAAATAAATAAATAATAAAAAAGTTTTAAAAATTCCTCTACTCTAGGACTATTTGTGAAAAAAGACCTCTACTCTCTCACATGCTGACACATCCACACAGATAAGAACACACACACAAGGTCACACTGTCTTCCAAAACAAATTTTTGGAGCTCATCTTTTGTAGGGAGCTCATTCACATTGATTTAACCAATAAAGACCCCCCCCCCCCCCCCCCAAGCTGTTAAGGCATGAAAAGGAAAAAAAAAAAAACCTTAATTATCATTTAATTTATGGGATATAGGTTAAGGTCCAAATAGACTCTTTTTGGACACACACAGCCACAGATGAGAAAGTTGATTTGCGGTAGCCTCTGCACAAAACACTCTAAATTCAATAAAACTTTGATAAAGAATACTACTCACAACATAGTGGATGGGAAAAGTAAAAGATATTTAAGGGATATCTTACCAGTGGCAAAAAATACTGAGTTTCTCCACTGTAATGGGTCCTGACTTAAAATAAGCACACAGTATTACACATCATGTTCATGATCTCATAAAGTGCAACCGTAACAGAACTGACATTGATATACGGGTATACAGGTAAATCTACCAGACATTTAGGAAAATAGCTGCCAAGATTCTCAATCTAGATTCCATCAGAGGAAGAGCAAGACAAATCCTTCTATACCCATATAAAAGTTACTGATAGCAGATCTGAACTGATCTTTTACTGAAAAATGTAGTGTGCAAGCATTCCAGCGTGACGTGCAGATGATCACCGTGCTATTTGTTTGTGCCATGTTTTGATGTCAAAACAATGTAACTAGAGTGATTTACTGGCAACAAACTGTAAAAAAAAAATTGCTGGCTGTTCAGCACATGTGGCTAATCACCATGCTTATCATGACATGGCAGAAAACACATGACTAATTTGGCGACATTATCACAGATAATTGCATAAGTAATTCCCAAGGGGCACAGTGGCTTAACAGGTTAGTACATTTGCCTCACACCTCCAGGATTGGGGGTTCTAATCCCACCTCTGCCCTGTGTGTGCTGAGTTGGCATGTTCTCCCCGTGCTTCGGGGTATTCTTCTGGGTACTCTGGTTTACTCCCCCAGTCCAAAGACATGTTGTAGGTTGATTAGCATTAACAAATTGTCCATAATGTGTGATTGTGCCCTGCAATGGATTGTGCCCAGAGTTCCCTAGAATAGGCTCCAGTCTCCCTGCAACCCTGTGTAGGATAAGTGATATGGAAAATGGATGGATGGATAATTCCCTTAATTCTGCATTTAATTATCTGGACCCAGACCCCTTTCTTTTGGACCTGACCATACCCATAGCCCCCTTTAATCATGTTCTAACGTCACTGAGACTCCACCTGGCAATAAATATTAGTCTTAGCGACCATTGATTCAGCTTCCTTAGTCACATCTCTCTGAGCCAGAGAGACAAAGGCGTTGATGGCTTGGAAAGGATATGAATGTTCCCTCCCTTCCCTAGAGAGTTTGCTTCTTTTCTTAAAGTTCATCCTTGTGTTAAATGTTTCTTGTAAAGGAGCTTTTATTACCAGGGTTAACGTAAAAAAAAAAAAATCCTATATTGTGACTAATTGTTTTCAGTTTGCCTTTCTTTTGCTCCAGCTCTGTGTAAGTCTCTTTATCTATTGCTATAAGTCTAAACATAGGCCTTCTTTTCTACACTAAAAGCTCCTGTCGCCAAAACAAATTCCTTGTGTGTGTAAACTCTCGTGTGTGTGTGTAAATACTCGGCAATAAAGCTCTTTCTGATTCTGATTCTGACTGGGTCCCCTTCTTCTATACACTGCATTTAGGATCATAAATACTCAATTTAGGGGATGTAGATGTTTGTGTCTTATTGACTCTCTACTTTTCCCTTTCAACTGCCTTTGTTGTACAATATTTATCCACACTCACATAAACTACCATACAATCAGATCACCTTTAATTTTCTGCCTCACTTATGTTTAAAGTTTAATGTTTTTGTTACCTGCACTAAGTAATTGTTCTTTTTCCTTTCTTTTATCAAAAGTTATCTATATAAAATTGTTTTTTCAAAAGTGATCACTAACTCGGTGTATTTCTTGTAATATTTGATTTAATTTCGCATCCATTCACTTCTCTAGTTCTTATTATAATGTACTTCGATAATCAAAGGACTAACACCTCTCTCAAAGGTGATGTCTTCTACTCTCATATATGCTTAATCTGTCAAAATGAGTTCTAGCCTATTGTCTGCAAAAATAGAAATCCAAGCAGCAAAGATTAGCATTTCTTAATTATTAAGCTTTTCTTAATATCTTTCTGGTGAACAGAAAAAGTCATTTATTCTAGGGTTATTTGTAAAAAAAAAAAAAAAGTAATTTTCTCTCAGGCTATTTGTGAATAACGTCCTCTACTCTCTCACATGCCGACACGTCCACACAGATAAGAACACACACACACACAAGATCACACTGTCTTCCAAAACAAATTTTTGGAGCTTATCTTTTGTAGGGAGCTCATTCACATTTATTTATTTATTTATAAACTCTGAAGAAGATTTTCAGGAGGAGCATTGAGCATTTATATAGCGATATGTGGAGATTCCTGCCACAAGGGGGCAGCATGTGATGAGTGCTGGAGTTTCTTCTCCAGATAAAATGTTACCAGTTACTCCACTAGTCAGCATTATAGCATGGCAGTGTATGGTGTTGTGCAATATAGTCACTAGTTTGCTCTGCCTACTTTTACACTCCTCCCAGGTATTCATTATGATTAATGACATAATAAGATATGACAATATACTGTATGTGCTTTTTTCAAAAATATTTGTTTTTTGTCACCATAGGAGTGTATTTCACTATGGAAAAAAGGAACCCAGACTGTGTCTGTTCCTTCACATTTCCTTTCACGAACCAGCTAAAGTACACTATATGGCCAATTTCTTTTGGACACCCATTACACCCATGTGTGGGCCTTCCCCAAACTGTAGCCACGGAGCTGGAAGCACACAATTATAACAAATCAGGTGGAATGTTCCTGGAGACCATACTAGTGAAGGTAAAGCTTATTTATTGTATTAAAATGAATTAAGTAATTATTTTGCTAGATGTAGGTTTGATCAATGGCTCCACCTGGAGGTATGTTGTAGAAGCTATATTCCTTCAACATGTTCATTATTCTGTAGACTTATTCCTAAATATATTCTCAGGCTAAATAGGTATACATAACAGCAAAGTGATTTTCATGTTAAAGTATAACTGCAAATGAATAGAAAACACCAACCAACCAAACAACCAACAAATAAATAAATGCATTTGTACAGTGGGTATAGAAAAGAATCACCCCCCTTTAAAATAATCACATTTTGTTGCTTTTCAGCCTGAAATGAAGACGGACACAGTTTTTGTTTTGTCCAGCTGTATTTACTCAGTGCAACTTATAACATCCAAGTGAAAGATATAACACCAACATGTCAGGAAAAAAAAAATAAAATTAAAAACCAGAATCACTGATTTGGAAAAAGGATCACCCCCTTGCTTTAATTTTGCTTTAATTTTTTTAATTACAGCCTTTAGTCTGTTGGGATATGTCTCTACTAACTTTGCACATCTAGACTTTGCAATATTTGCCAACTCTTCTTTGCAGAACTGCTCAAGTTCAGTTAAATTTGATGGTGACCGTTTGTGGACTGCAGTCTTCAATCATTCCACAGATTTTCAATGGGGTTTAAGTCTGGGCTTTGACTAGGCTATGCAAGGACATTCACCTTTTTCTCCTTCAACCACTGTGTGGTCAGTTTTGCTGTGTGCTTTGGGTCATTGTCATGTTTGAAGGTAAACCTTCCCATTGACAACTTTCTGGCAGAGGGCAGCAGATATTCCTCAAGAATTTGACAGTATTTTGCCCCATCCATTTTCCTTCTATCCTGACAAGTGCTCCAGTCCCTGCTGCAGAGAAACACCCCCATAACAGGATATTACCACCTCCATGCTTCACTGTAGGAATGGTGTTATTTGGATGGTGAGCTGTATTGGATTTCTGCCAGACATATCGTTTGGTTTTGAGGCCAAATAATTCATCTGACCATAACACTGTTTTTCCATGTGGCCTCAGAATCTTCAAGGTGCGTTTTGGCAAAGCTCAGTCGTGGGTAGATTTTTCTTGCAACCCTCCCATACAAGCCACATTTGTGGAGAATTTGTGATATTGTTGTCACATGCACACAATGACCACTCTTAAATTCATAAATTTAAGAGTGACTCATAAATTCCTGCAACTGCTTCGGAGTTCCTGTAGGCCTCTTGGTAGCCTCTCTGACCAGTTTCCTCCTGTCTCTTTCATCCAGTTTGGAGCGACGTCCTGATCCAGCGAGGGTCTGTGTTGTACCAAATACCTTCCACTTCTTAATAATAGACTTCACTGTGCTTCTAGGCATTGATAAAACCTTTGAATTTTTTTTGTATCCATCTCCTGACTTGAGCCTGTCCACAACTTTATCCTGGAGATCTTTTGACAGTGCCTTGCCACCCATAGTTGATTGTTTGCTTCAGTTGCACTACAAAATGCTCCAGGAAAGCTCTTTTCATGCTGAGCTAATCAAAATGACTACAGCTGATCACAGTTAAAAGTCAAATGGCTTTGTGTGCCATTGAGAAGATGATTAGCTACACCTTATTGAGTTTATCAAAAAACGTCATTTTTTATTATTTATTTATTTATTTATTTATTATTCTGACATGTTGGTGTTATATCTTTCATTTGGATGTTATAAGTTGCTCTGAGTAAATACAGCTGGATAAAACAAAAACTGTGTTCGTCTTCATTTCAGGCTGAAAAGCAACAAAATGTGATAATTTGAGGTGATTCTTTTCTATACCCACTGTACATACATGCATATAATACACAGTAAATGTAATAATCCAATTGGTAAATTTAGTGTGTAAAAAGCAGCTGCCAAACAATTAACATTCCTGAAATTCAAGATGCCAGTTTAATTAACTGCACAACATCAAAACTAAACGAGCCTGTTTTCCTTTGAGGCTTTAGTGGTTCTGCACAGCAGCAATCAGCAGCAATTGTGTCAGTGTTTATTTTAAAATGTGTGTGCGTTCCCTGGCATCTACAAATGGGCCTTTGATCCATCTGCGATGCCTTTCTTCTTACTTGTTCCAGTAACGCGGTTCACCTAGTTCAGTGGTGAACTTGTCACAGTTGCACAAAGGCAGATTAAAACAAACAAACAAACAAACAAACAAACAAAACACAGCATCCCAGTACTGTATTTGGATAATTCTACAATTGGGGTTCCATTTAGCCCTTGTAGCGATTAAAAATGAAATTTTTGAAATTTTTTATTTTGTATCTTTTTCAATCCACCCATCCATTTTCCATAATGCTTATCCTACATAGGGTCACAGAAGAGGCCGGTAGCCTGTCCCAGGGAAATCATGGCACAAGGCAGGGGACACCCTGGGCAGGGTGCCAACTCATCACAGGCCACAATCATGCACACACTCACACACCCATTCACACACTACAGACAATTTAGAAGTGCCAATCTGGGGGAGGAAACCGGAGTACCAAGAGGAAACCCCCAAAGCACAGGGAGAACATGCAAACTCTGCACACACAGGGCAGAGGCGGGATTCAAACCCCCAGCCCTGGAGGTGAGAGGCAAAAGTGCTAACCACCAAAGCCACCATGCCCCCCTGTATTTGTTTCAACCTTGAATATAGAAAACATGCATTTAACCAATTTAAAAATGTGTTAAGCTGTCTCATCTATATATCATTTTCAGTTGATTTGCTGACAAATGCTGGATAACAGGGTTGAAATAACCAGAGTTGAGTGACCTCATCATTCAGTTTCACAATATCATTGAAAATAAAGAAGAAAGAAGTTTTTTTTTTCTTCTTCTCTTGATTTACAGTGAATCTAGATGATGAAACCTCTTGCTGAATGTGTGGAATAGTCAGTTGTTGAATGTGTTCAGGTAACAAGGTTTAGTGTTTGTTTAAAACATTTTTCATAACCTATAAAGGATGACTCGTGGATTTTTCAAAGCATGAGATTCATCCATCTTCAGTAACTGGTCAGGGTCATATTTGTAAAGCTAATATCAGTTGGGGGCACGGTGGCTAAGTGGTTAACATTCAATTCAATTCAGTTTTATTTGTATAGCGCTTTTAACAATAGACATTGTCCCAAAGCAGCTTTACAGAAATATATAAATTCAGGATATTTTAAATATATTAATTTATCCCTAATGAGCAAGCCAGAGGCGACAGTGGCAAGGAAAAACTCCCTGGCATGGTGGCACAGCAGGTAACATGAATGCTACTTCCCTGAGATCAGATTACTGTCTATGCAGAGTTTCTGTGCAAGTTCTTCCGGTGTTTGTATGACTTTCCTCAAGGTTCTCTGGTTTCCTCCCACCTCCCAAAAACATGTCAGTACATGGATTGGCTAAGATAAATTGAAACTAGGTGTGAATGAGTGTGGGGTGGTGCGTGCATGGTGCCATGTGATGAATTACATCCAGGGTGAAAGGCATCCAGGGTGTCTTCATGCCTCATGCCTAATGCTATTGAAAGTGAATGAGTGAGTAATATCGGTGGGACAAATGGCACCCCTACTGTGGAATCACCCTTTTAACATATCTTCTTCAACCTCTTATTGCCAGTCCCTGGTGCCATCTTAAGGGTCATTGCAATACTTTATTAGTTTAAGTGAAGGGTACTAGATGACACTTTGGAGTCAAAAGAAATCAACCCAACATAACTACAGGTCTCAGGAACAAAACTTGCTCAAAAGGCAATCAGAATCTGATATAATTTGCTTTCTGAAACAACAAAAAATACCAGATGAAGATATTTCTTCATAGTAATAGCTTGTAGCGAAGGAACAACAAAATGCTTTAAAAAAGTAATTTAATTTTCTACAAAAAAAAAAAAAAAAAAAGGATTTTATATAATCAACTACTACTCTTCATCACAGCTGATGTAACATTTGATTCTAACTGATATCGGATATCTAACGAGCATGCTAACTGCTGATATGGCTATACTTATGACTATAATATGTTAGCAATTAATATGACTATACACATATACACATATTTCATAACACAGGCTCAATGTCTCTGTGAATCATGGGTCTAATATGCTCATGTATCATGGTCTAATATGCTAATTATCAGAGGATAACAATGTGGTAACTGAATATTTAGCACCTGAGCATGCAGAATAAGCCATGTGAGGGAAAAAGAGTGAAATTGCAAATGTATTCATAAATGATTCACAGAAATTCGATCTGTTATATTCATGAAAATGTTAGTGTTCCTATGTATAAAGAAGGTGGAATAATTTTTCACATTAAACAAATTTGTGCACTAGATTTGTGGCTTTCTATGTGCAACTACAGTTTGCATTGAAAATATTAGTTAAAGCTATAATAAGCCTTTGTAAAGAAACTTACTCTTCTAATACATCAAAAATGTCCAGATTTTAGTGAAAAATATCTGTGTATTTGTAGTAAACATATAGCATTGGATTTCCCAAATGCTGTCTCTTTTCACTTTAGTGTAGTATGCCATGTGGTAGCTTGTAGTTTTTATATTTATGCATATTAATAAATCCTTAAATTCTTTATGAGAGTAAAGCTGTAGAGATGCTTAAATGCAATTTTTGTAGTTTCATATGTTCATCTGAGTGATAGTTTTTGCTTATTTTTATTCAGTACATATTGAATGTAGAGACGTAAACAATGAACATCATGATGTGCTCTGTGGCATGATTGCAAATCTTGAGCAGGCCCATTGTTTCAAGATTTAATGAGGAAAACATCAAATGTGTTTGAATAAGGCTTTATTACTGAGGCAGGAGCTTTAGTCACAAATACTGCTCAACTGGCTAGTGACTGAAATGACTTCTGCATTTATGTGAAAGACATCAGTGTTAGAAAGTGTGGTTGGAAGCATACATTTAATGACTATGATGTTCATGCATTAGTAAGATACTTAAGGAAAAACAGAAGAGCAACTGTGATTGAGAATGTCAGTGCAGGATGTGTTGACTGTCAGCAAGAACAATCTTTTGACAACTACATGGAGAAAAATACACTATGTGGGCCTTCCCCAAACTATTTCGACAAAGTTGGAGCTGCACATGAATGTCTTGGATGTCTTTGTATGCTGTCTTTTTACTGGAACTAAAGGGTCGATTCCAAATATGTTCCAGCAGGACAATGCCCCTGAGCAAAATTGAGGACCATAAAGACATGGTCTGCCAAGGTTGGTTTGGAAGCACTCAAGTTGCCTACACAGAACGGTGACTTCAACCCCACTAAACACCCTTGGGAAGAATAGGAAAACTGACTGCGAGCCAGGTCTCCTCGCCTGACATCAGTGCTTGATCTCACTAATGCTCTTGTGGCTGAATGGGCAAATCCCCACAGCCACGCTAGAAAATCTAGTGGAAAGACCTCCCATAAGAATGGAGGCTGTTATAACAGCAAAAAGGAATCGGCAACTTCATATTAATGCCATGCTTTTGAAATAGGATGTTAAGCAAGGCCATATAGGTGTCATGGTCAGGTGTCCACATATTTTTTTGAGTCCCCTTGTTTCCTTAGAGTTCTTCTAATTAATTATTTTTTACCCTATGATGAAGCATTTCTATTCTGTTGACAGTGGCTTCTTCCAGGATGTCTCCTCCTCCATCTACAGGCATGAGGGCTCACTCATCTTAACCCAATTGAACACCTATGTGAGATTTTGGGCTGACATGTTAGACAACGCTCTCCACCACCGTCATAAAAACACAAACTAAGGGAATATCTATTGGAAGAATGGTGTGGTTCATTGCTCCAGTACAGTTCCAGAGACTGGTAGAATCTATGCCATTAAAGTTGTTTTGGTGGCTTGTGGTGTCCCAGCGTTTACCAAGATGTTTTGTGATAGGTTTTCCTTTACATTGTATATGTATATATGGAAATTGTATATTTTCTACAATGCAAATTAAGTATAGTCTACAATGCACGGTGATTACAGAGGGTAACAATGTTCTTGAATTTCCTCCATTTGTACACAATCTGTCTGACTATTTCCAAACTTTTTAGAGGTGGTTTTGTAACCTTTTCCAGCCTGATGAGCATCAACAACTCTTTTTCTGAGGTCCTCAAAAATCTCCTTTGTTCGTGCCATGATACACTTCCACAAACATGTTGTTGTGAAGATCAGACTTTGATAGATCCCTGTTCTTTAAATAGAACAGGGTGCTCACTCACACCTGATTGTCATCCCATTGATTGAAAACACCTGACTCTAATTTCACCTTCAAATTAACTGCTAATCCTATAGAGGTTCACATACTTTTGCCACTCACAGATATGTAATATTAGATCATTTTCTTTAAAAAATAAATGACCACGTTTAAGTTTAATTGGGTTGTCTTTGTCTACTTTTAGGACTTGTATGAAAATCTGATGATGTTTTAGGTCATATTTATGCAGATATATAGAAAATTCTAAAGGGTTCACAAACTTTCAAGCACCACTGTCTATACACACTGTAGTGTGTCTGGATGCCTGGAGGAGATGACGACGCTGCGCATCACGTGACCCCCAGACGTCATTCTCACGCCTGTAGACGGCAGGAGGCGGTCGGGAGGCGGAGGAGAGGAGAGTGCCTTCATCAGCTGCAGCATGGAGCTCCGGGAGCACTGCGCTCTCTGACCGCGCGTCTTCACACTCTTTCAGCCGAGACCACTGCCCAAACGCACACATGCAGGTAGGCGAGCTCACACGGCTCTCACACGCTCCCGGAGACTGTCATTCACCCTGATCTTCATACATTTATGTTCCGAAGATGCGCCGCCTCCTTAAAGAGCTTTACCTCGGTGTCATTCTGCAGAAATGACAGCTGCGCTGCACCGGGGCTCTGCGCTCTAACACCAGCTCCCTTCTTTGTAATGTAGCTGCGAAGAAGGGTGTGTGTTTAAGAGCGTGTGTGTTAAGCAGCGTACTAAATGCGTGTAGGATCGAAGGCAGGTGAAGTATGTAGGAGGCGTGAACAGGCTGATGATGGCTATATGGGATTGTGTTGCACTTCTCATACACTAAAGATATACTAAATGATAATGGATGTGGTCATTCATGAAAATGTCAAGCTATTCAGTTCATATTAGACCATTGCTGCATTTAATGCATTATACTAAAACAACATTGCTTTCAACAGCCCCGTTTCTTGACCTCTTTAATGGGTTAATGTTGCTTGGAACAAGCTAGGGCTGGGCAATATGACAATATAATATCAATATCATGATAAATTATGTCACGATAATTTTTTTCTGAGATATCATATGGGATTGCAATATCTTTTATTAAGTTTATTTTAAATATTTTTTGTACTGGATTTTAAAAATGTAAAATGTACAATTTCTTTCAAAAAGAAAATGTTATTTCTGCACTTTCAGTATTAAAATAATTTACATTCAATTTTTCTATGTAACACTACTATTAGCAAACATGTATACCATGATACATATCATGTATCGTAGAAATGTTTTCAAGTACCATGACAACATTTTTGTCATATTGTCCTCCCCTAGAACGAATCCCAGGCAATACTGGCCTGAGATACTGGACTGGATTTGGATTGGATTTGACATATTTTCTGATTCACTGATGTGACAACACAGATCATGCACATGAATACAGGACACAAACTGTCTTAACGCACATGCCATCTAATGTTTTGCATAACTAAGATACAAATTGCAAAGCTCCTATATATGTATCAATTTTGCAGTGGTAAAACTGGGACTGGTGCATCACTACCTATGTAAAACAGGTTTTTATAATGGACACTAGCTTCCTCAATGATAGCTTAGTCCAAGTCATGCAACCTGTTTTTAACTCTTTCTTTGCCCCAAGAACATTATTGCTAAGGTATTTCATTTGTAGTGTTTAAATCCTTGAGTTATGATATTACAATCATATTTGCATTGTCTTACACAGATTTGTTATAGTTAAATTTGGTATTTGCATATATGTCAACAGAATATGACAACCACTCCTTCTGTATAGGAAAAGGGTAGTTTATGTATAACATCCACCACAGGCCTAACTATGAATATATGATACTGGCATCCAAATTTTAGTGCTGTGAACTGAAACATTAATCTGACATCATTAATCAGAAATTATTCTGACATCTCTTATACAATATTGTCTGGATAATCGATAAGCTTTTATGTAAATATGTGCATTTTCCCACCTTTTTTGGATATCTGTGGGTTTTGCAGATGTATTTCCTACCACACAGATATTCCTAAATATATACAACAAGATCAGGTTACATGAGTGGAAAAGTATATTTAGTCTCAAGTGGTGGTGTGCACCATGGAACCTTTGTGATGAGGCTCTTGATTATTAGTTTTGCTCAGGCAAACACACAGCAAGCATCTATAGATAGAGATAGTTAAATATGTTGCCATGAAGAAACCATTCCAGAACCGTTCCTGAGTTACTGAACCAAAAACATTATAAACGTGTATTACTCAGCTTTAAAAGGTGCTTGCTCTTAAGTTATTCAGTTCTCCTCTATGAAGCACAGTGTGACACATCATTTTAATTCAGGCAATTACGCTTAGAATTAATCACTATAAAATACATTTTACTATAACAACACATAATAGTTAGTAGTAATCTTCAGCATTTAAAAAATAATGAAATTGCAGAACCCCTGGCTATACATTACTCTAAACTCTAAATCAAGTGGGAACTTTTATATTAGGCTGATTAGTTTGTGGGCAAGATACCAGAACATGCTTAGAAAAAAAAAAAAAATATATTTTTTTAATCCAAAGAAAGTATTCTTTGGATAATTAGGAACCTGTTAATGGACAAACCAAAGAACCATTTCGAGTGCTCAATGAAACTTATTTTTTCTAAGAGTGAAGGACTTCTGAATACAAAGATCTCTGAGTAACACTTTAAAAGACAAATTAATTTTCATGGTTCATCAAGAATCTCACAATGCACAAATTAACACATCAATCCTAAAGGTTCCAGTGCTGATGATAATAAAATCCTTGCAACAAATGTGCACCAAGCAGCAGTAAAAAAAAAAAAAAAAAAAAAACAGTGAGGAAAAAGTGAGGTATGACAATACTTAATAATAAGCAGCTCCTCCTTTTTTACCCACCAAAGAGCCCAAAGCCCCACCCATGCTGTTTCTATAGGCTCATGAGTCCAAGGTTTGTGAATTGAAAGTAACCGTTACCAGTAGCAAATGTGTGTCTTTCATGTCCCACATCCTTTCCTCTTTAGTGAATTGGCCAAAAATAGTTTTCAGGTGGCTCCTATATCACTGTAGAAGGGGGTTGGAAATTGTAAATGCTATAGCTAAACCACAGATGTTGGCACTTCTTCAGTCCTAAATACTGGGGTGATTCTGTTATGGTTCTAGTCATACAGATACTAAAGCAGCTCTTAAAGCTCTTAATCTTAATGGCATGATTTGATTTCAGAGATAGTATTTTGATTTCAGAGATATTATTACTATTCTATATAGAGTAAATTCCTTGAGTGGTTTTCTGGGTCACTTTAGCAGCCTGAGGGCTCTAAGATATGAGTCATAAATACAAATTCATTCATTGCACCTGCTGCCTGTTTATAACCCAGCAGTCCATATTCATCACCTGGAAAGCTCTTGTTGGACTGTGAACATATCTCAATGTTTATTTTCCCCAGTAGCTGAGTCATTTTCTGGTGGGTAGAGAAAAGTTTATGCCAGATGTAGGTGAGTTTTTCTACGTTTGGCCTCAGTTACTGCTATTGCAGAAAATGGAGAACCCCACATTGTAGACATGGTTATAAATGACTGTTCAAATGAAATATAGTGATTTTGTCTTTGTTTTCATACTCTTTAGGAAATTTTATGGATGTAATATCAACCATAAAGCAGCACACAATGCTGGAGGAGAGTATGTTGGTATCACTTATCATTACTGGTATCACATATTATGAGTTAACCCAGGCCTATTTCAGCAAGGTCAGGTTACAGTTTTAAGAAAATAAGTGCTCTGGCTATTTCCAGTGGGCATTCATGGGTGTTGTGTTAATGTTTAACATAACTGGCTACAATTTAGGATCTGCCAGTGTCTTGTTAATTACTTGAAAGAGATACCTTTAAGACATGGCTTGTCAAAATTATTCACCAGGTGAAATACAATGCTCAGTATTAGGGACAGACAAAAATAGCATATTTCAAGTTTGAGGCTTTACAGTGGTATGGTGATCTGCCTTGCAATAAAAAAAACAAAAAGGTAAATGGGATATGTAATGGTTGAAGGTTAGGTTTTCTTTTTAATTCTATCAATCAAAACACCTTATATGGATGAACCTCATCTGGAACTTTAGAGATGACCAGAATCCCTAACAATACAATAAACATTAATAAATTATGGTTTGTTAGTGTGCTTATTTGGATATTTCAGATGTCATAGATATCAATATTTCAACGTCCAATAAGGCAATAATGGTCAACAGACAATATATTTGTGAAGAGACAGAATTTATAGGAAGTTAACCGAGAAGAAACAAGCATACTGAGGAGGAATACTCATTGCTTTATAGAGACAGAATCATGTTTTACACACTAAACTGTTTCAGAAGAGGAATTAATAGAGGTGGATGTATCTTTACCCAGTGGCGGCTCATCCATAGAGGCAGGCAGGGTACAGCCCCACCATTCATATCAGCCATTCAACAAATGTTAATCTTCATACAGTCCTCATTCACAACTCCATACATTTTAAATTGTTTAAATACTAATATCGAATGACGAACAATTAAAAAAAAATGTTGCTATTTGACAAACATATGCTAAGGTTCAATCGATTTGCTCACCTTTACAGATGTTGGACAGTCATGGGGCAGCTTGTTTACTGCTCCACTTAGCTTCCATAGAGTTCGAACCAAGTGGTCAAAACTGGGAACTGTAACAAAAGTTATTTGATGCCTACTGGGGCAGGAATCACGCTGCCTCATGCTCAGGAAGGAGCAGCAGACAGACAGTTAATGACATGGTTGCCAGGGTGGGCTAGTTTAAAAATTCTCCACTGCTGCCAAGATTTTGTTTAATAGCAAATAATCTGAATTAAATGTAATGCTGTCTGCAAAAAAGGCAAATGTGTAAGTGCAGACTGTTAGGGAATGGAGGCGATGATGGATTCAAGTGCAGACAAATTTTTAATAAAATGACAAAACAAAACACAAAACAGGAACTATGGAACACAAAGGCTTGGAATTAAACATAGACCAACGACAGTGCAGTGGCTGATGGGAATTGTAGTCTCTAGTCCTTATTTACTGGTATTTACGTGACACAGACAGTGTGACTATGGTTTACTCTAAAAATTCACAAGGTTGTTACCTATAGCGTAATAGCCTGATAGCCTCTTGACTTAATTTTGTTTTTAATGTCGCTATTAATGTCATCCTGCCACACCACAGTGCATGAAAGTGTAGAAGTGTGAGGTCACTGGCTCTAGGATGATCATCTGGGCTCAGCTGATGTTGTTGCAGGTAGATGGAAAAGGTGTTAGTCTGTTAACCCATGCTTCACTCTGAATGAACTGCTGCAGTCGCTGAACTGATGGAAATTTCCCAAGTGCACACAGAGGTGTGGTAATTTTTACTGTGTAGGAGCTGTGCTGTGATCACACCTGTTAACAGGATTTGAGAGGCTTCTGCAAACTGACATGATCACACTCAAACCCATGAGAACAGTTCAGCACTGACAAATTGGCATGGATGAAAATATTGTGCTGTAGTGCTAATGTAATTTTTGTCAATGTAAATTAATTCATTATGATTGCAGATTTTTCAGTCTAGTTAGCCTAGTGAAAACGATTCAATGTGCAGTTACTTATGCTATTATAGTGAAGAGTAATTCTTTTTTTTAATCACTCACTTAACATTAGGCAAGTTTTCATCATTTGAATACTCATATTAATTGCGTGCATAGTTGACAGCATATCTAAAATTGCATCTTATGAATGCCCTTGATAAAAATAAACATGAATAAAAGCTTATATTTCAGCATAAATTTCCTCTTACTGTAAACATCCTCTGGCTGTCTGTTTCTGCGGTCTCTGAGACTTTGCTGTTGTGTTTTTGGTTTGTTAATATGTTTTGCACTTACGGGCCACTGTAGTCTTAATGATTTGCAACACCTACTGTAACTACCAGTATTATTCTCTTACTTGCATGCTGTTCAGTTTTACCATAGTGGCTTGGTACGTTACTAAATAATCATTTGGAACTTGACGATTAATGGTATAACATCCACGCTATAAAGTTATAACTGAATATAAGATTTTATGGATCTGATGTCCTGCACCAATGCCCAGTAGACTATTTCTGCTCAGTGATCTGAGTCAATATCAGGTTAGAGTTGAATCACATGAAGGTGAATAGGATGTCTCTGTATATTTTTGTTATTCCTCTTGGAAGGAAAATTATAGACTGATGGATAGCTCAACTGCAAATAATTATCTAAGCACATGCTTTATTAACCACACATTATGCTTGTAGCTCTGGAGACATTGTCAGAGCTGAGTGAGTGCAATAGTTTAATTCAAAGTATGGCCACATTCCATTAGCCTGCGCTTTATTTAGGTTGCTCTCTTTACTGTGTGATGAGACAGAGAAACGATGAAACAATTGAGCGCTCTAGTCAAGCTAACAAGCAGTTTCATCTCTGTATTCCATCCAGGCACCTCTGGACATTGCAAGAAACATGCAATCTAAAGCCAGTCAATGCTGTAACTAAGCTGTCCTTGTGACTATACACTGCCACTTCAGAATGGATCCTCAAGGACATTTAGGGGTAGACACTTATAGCATGTTTGAATAGGGAATGGTAGCAGAGTTCCATAAAGTTCCTGGCCACAGGGGAATCGTTTAAAAACCATTACCTGAATCCTGCTTACGTGGGCCGACTGTTGGTCTCAAGAAGCCATTAGTATAAGCAATGAACCAACCAAGTTGTAAAAAGGAAAAAAGTGTATCTAATGTGCACAAATGTCTAAAGGTAGACCTTACCATGACTCGTATGCACTTTAGAGTAAGTCTCTGGCCCATTTCCAAGATGTACACTTTCATAAAACCATTGATCCTACATCCTATGTATCTACAGTGACTGCCACTTTGAGCACCTCATCCTGGAACTCATGTAAGTGTTGCACTTTGAATTAAATCCATATATTGTATGCATCTACACTGATGGAAGCACTAACATGTAAAAGATAATGGTGATTACATCAAACATTTATTTTAATGATGAAAACCGGGTCTTCGTTATTTGCATGGTTTTAGTTATTTGTGTGAGCGTGATTTGGAAAGACTCAATGACACAAAACTCTTTTCTTCTCTTTTGTGTCTGCTCACATCATGTGGTTTTTGAGTGGCTCCAAGTTACTTTGGCAGTTTCCTCTTTACAAACTTGGCTCTGCAGTGTTAACTCATGCTGACAAGCTTCATAAATCATTTGTGGCTCTTTGATGCTTCAGTGGAGGCAAGAGGAAGTGAAATTCAGACAGTGATCAGATACAGGAAGCAGATCCATTTTTAATTTATATGTAGTTAAATGTAGGTGATTGCAAGTGTTGCTTCAGCCTGAGGAGGCACCTTAGGGCCAACAAAAGACCACCACTGACTAGATGTTATTTTTGTTATGTATTACTCTCAGTTACTCTGACATGGTGTGTATGATACTAGTCCAAGTGAAACAGGTAAAGCATAACTAATGCAGTTTTATACACCGTGTCTTTTTATTAGACAAACATACCGTGTCCAGCCACTCAGTAGGTGTATGGTTAGAGACTAAAGCTCATATGTTTACATGTACAGTGTATGTAAATCATCTTCTAAGTCAGTTTCTGACCAGAGGATGACTGCCAGATAGGTATTTATGGTTGGTGGACTTAAATAATAACCTCCAACAATGCTGTTGTGCCTGAAACACCAACCACTACCACATCATTGTTATTGTTGTGCTGAGAATGGTCCAGCAGTTAAATAATAATATGCTCAACAATGATTCTGTGGCGGTCCCTTTACACTGATGGTCGGGATAGAGAAAGGGCTGACTAATTGTGCATAGCAACAGATGGGCTACAGTCAGTAACTGTATACCTACAGAGAATCCAATATAATTATATGGGTAGTAAAAACTACAGTGTAGTACTCAGTTTCTCTCAAAACAGGATGTTTTGGACACCAGCTGTCCAAGTCAGTAGGAGGTGAAATCAGCTGATAATGTAATTGTTTTTGTCAAAATATGATGTTCACTTCATTTGGTTGCAAAGGTCAGAGAGTGTAGATGACCTTTTTCTGCTTAGGTTTCCTCTCTTCATTGCTCAGGAATAAACAACTAGCATTGCAAACGGAGATTTCATTAATCATATGTCCATTGCTGAAGGAGAAATCCTTCATTCTGATGGTATGAAGGTTCTCGAGGAAACCTGTCTTCTACAGTACAGCTAATTTCTTTGCTTGCACAAGAGACAGTATATTACTGCTGTTGAGATGCGTACTCCTGTAGTGATGAGTGACACAAAATTGATCCTTTAGTGAAAAAAAAACTTCATTTTGAATGATGTAGAGAAACATAATGAAAAAGAGCTTGTTACGTTATCAGAAATTTGGAACCTCATCGAATGAAAGGCATGTTTTGACAACAGCTATTACATCATCAAGCACTTTGCTACAGAAGCTGAAAGACTTTCATGAAGAACTTTTGTCTGAAATATCCAGTTTCTCTAGAAACTTTGTGTACCTTGCATTTTTTAAATTCAATATTGGATCATTTTCCTCAATAAGTAAATGACCAAGTATAATATTTATGTCTAAGTCTGGTTTTCTTTGTTGTCTACTTTAAGGAAATGTGTGAAAATCTGATGAGGTTTTAGGGATATATATATACACACACACACACACACACACACACACACACACACACACACACACACACACACACAAATACAAGAACATGAATAATTCACAAAAATGTCAAACTTCTACATAGATCTCAGAAGCAGTTCATTAGCAAGAGTTGTTTGCCATCTCTCTGTGTGGTTACCAAATACACACAACAGGGAATCTATTTGTCAAGCATATTTATAGAGCAGGCTATTCTTTCTAGTGAATCATTTGCCTTCTGCAATTATCCCAAGTGGAAAACTGCTATTAATGTACCAGTGTGCACACAAGCCATTTTATCTTGTGAGCAATTAATAAACTCCTATCAAAAGCATTACCAAAAGCAGAGAGATTAGTGTGCGGCTGGGAAAAAAACAGATGCCCCACATCCATGTAAACATTCCATGGATATAAATATATGGATCAAATGATTTTTCAAGTGTTGGGGACTTATGTCTGTATGCACAGTATTTGTTTGCATTATGTTTGACATTTTGATGTCACTGATAACATCAGTGTTGAATTGTTGACTTTCAGCCAATCTTTTGCTTCATTGATGACACATATTGATGTCAGTGCTCAAGTGTTTTTTTTTTTGTTTGTTTTTTTTTTGTGTCATGTGGTCCAAATTGTCTGGATTGGCTATAATTGTGCTATAAATGGGAACAGATGCTAGACAGATTGAGGTACTGTCAGGGCATGACCTTTTCCATAGGCAGGTCTGTGTTTGTTATAATGTTAGTTTGGCATATCTTCTCTTGCTATAATCCTTTACACTGATGAATGTTTGGCTTTGCCCTTGTCTCCCATGGCAGACTATTGTAATTAATCTCAATGAGCTCTAAATTTGGCCCTGTTGCCCAGCTGTGGTACAGACACTGAGCACCTGCCCAGGTGTGATTACTTGAAAGTACAACGTACTTACAGCATGAATACTGGAAATGAGACACAGCAGCGTGAGAATGCACTTTTTGAAAATAGCCAAACAAAGCCAACTCTTCTGAATGTCTAGTAGAAGTAAATTGTACTGTTATAACCTTGAAAGCATTTTGCTACTATTCCAATGGACTTAGTTCCACTGAATGCTGGTAAAATTCCTTGCGTTTAAATACAGTCTGAATGCAAATTTGACCTTTTCCTTGTTGGTTCATATCCTTGGTCATGTTATTCACAACGTATCAGTACCACTCACTTGTAAGGCATGTTTTTCCATAAACTCCCATCAAAATGCAGTAAAACAGTACGTCTTTTTCTGTCATATTATAGATTCCCACAATGTGTGAAAAAAGGTCCCACATTATACTCAATGTCTGTTAGACATAAATTATTCATGCAACTATACTGTAACTATTGTGGATATCTGTATTGTTACATATGGATTGCAGAAGTGCAATGAATGTGTATCAACTTCAGTTTTGGCCCATGTAAATACTGAAGGGTTTTTATGTGGATCATTGTGCAATATTGGCATTGTAACATGCTAACCCAACAAAATGTGATGGATTAATAGAAATCTGGACTTTTACAGTGCTTTTTATAGTATAACATATATATATATATATATATATATATATATATATATATATATATATATATATATATATATATATATATATATATATATATATATAAGTACGTAGACAGTTCCTGTGTAGTTAGTATTCAGATACTAAAACAATTAAAAAGTAGCTGTTCATACTAAAAATAAGATCAGGGACAAGAATCAATTTATTTTTCATTTTTGTACTTTCTTATCAGAAATAATAATTTAACATTCATGCTCTTTAGATGGAAACCAGTTAGAACAGATAATAACAGATAATGGCATTCTTTACATATTGTCAAGAGGCTTTCTTTTGCCTGTCAGCCGAAATCTCGGTGCTAACATTAGTTGATGATTCACCTTTCCAGTCTTTCACATAAAGTGAAGAGTGTTTTCTTTGAATATGACGCTGCAGATTACCACCATGGTTGCCAGGTATTACGTCAGCATCCTTCTACTTTGCATTGTGATTTTTTGCTTGCAGAATTGTAGGGAAAATTCTTTCTACATGGGTTTTTCTACCTTTGTCCCATCTTCGAAAACCCTGCTATATCGGCTACTTAACATCATATCAGCCAGGCGTGCAGGAAGCAATGAATTCTGGACAGGATTTTGAGTCTATTGGGAAAATGTTTAGGTTTAAGCTATACATTCTTGGAATCACACTGGAAAATAACATAAATTTAGGCACTTTTTAAAACAATGTTTTCACTCTGGAACAATTTAGAGTGATTCTATTTGTGTTTTTTGATTTCGTATAATGAAAAAAATCATTTTGTTTTCATTCCCTGTAACTTTTCTAATTCCTGGTCATGATTACATGAACCAAAACGTATGTGTATTTACAGATGTTCTACTAAAATCCATCTGTAACAGTGTACTCATCCTCAGTAGATGCATTACAGTTTCCTGTATAGTTTATGTGTAACTATATAGGTATTAGTCACTAATACAGGTAAAAGAGACACAATATAATGCGGGACCCTGTCTTTTATATGATTCCTGTACAATATCGGAGTTGGAACATGTTAACCCAACAAATCTGAGTATGTGCTATATAAAACGCCACTTTAAAATATGTAGATATTTTCTGTGTAATTATGCAGATCTTGTGACAATCAGAAAGAAAATCTTATTTGAAACCTAGCAGTTAATACTGATATCCTGTCACACTGTCAAGATTATACAAACCAAAGCTGATTTACAGTCAATTTACAGATGTGCTCCATTAATCCACCTGTAACAGTGAAAGCATTCTCAGTAGGTACATAACAGCTGTATGTATAGTTTATGTGTAATGTGTATTGTGTATAAAGTGGGACAGAAAAAAAACCCATTAATATCAATGAGAGTAAAGTAAAGTCATTTCACCTCCCCTTTCCTCAAACTCACAGAGCGAAAACTCGATAAAATGTCACATTGTGGAAGAAAAATGTGTTACGATTTCCATTTCACGTTATCTTTAATCATACTGTGTGTGATTCACATCTATGCTGTCTTGAAACTTGCTATTCACATGACATTGGTGCATGGAGCTGTGGGCTGGTGTGCACACAGTTTTTTCCTCTCCATTGAGGAGAGTACTTCCTTAAAGTAGAGCTGCCTGGGGTAAATGAAAACACTTATTTAATGTTTTTAAAGATCACAGCTGGAGGTTTGCAGGTAGATGACTGTGTTTACCAAGGATTTCCACTGTCATATCTGCTGGTTTTGGTTCACGTATTGTATGCACACATGGTTTTGGTTCAGAAATAGCTGATGTGTTAGTTAATCCCATGCTTTTACATTAAGCACTCCTTAGAGGCTGCAGTAGTGATTGTCTGCTTGTGTGTGTGTGTGTGTGTGTGTGTGTGTGTGTGTGTGCGTGTGTGTGTGTGTGTGTGTGTGTGTGTGTGTTTTGTAGGTTATGCCACCCCACAGGCTGACTGCAAACCCAACGGTCAAAGAGAAGGGCTGATCTCAGACCCCCCCGCACTCCTGCTGCTGTGCCCCTCCCTGTCCCCATGGCGACAGGAGGCTATGCCCCTGAGAAAGATGTTTTGATTAACCTGCATCAGGTAAGACTTGTTTCTCTCTCATGCTGCTGTGGTTACCATTGTTGTACTGCTTGCTGTTGTAAAGTGAGATTGAAAAATATTTAAAAAATAGATTTTTTTTTTTTTTTTTTACCCTTATTCTAAGTGGACTGAAAATGTGTATGCACTGTGCTAAGATGTTTTTCGCCTAGTGTAGTCTGTCTCAGCCAAGTTAAGTGATACTCAAGAGACTTCTCTGTAATAATTCCATATTTAGAAAGAGAATGAGGCTGCATTCATGCTTATATGGTGAAATGACTCAAATATCTCTAATTAGAGCCTGAGCTGCTATGTCTCCTGAGCATTGACAGATGGTGGGGGAAGAACTAGGGATGGAGTGGCAGATGTGTGACTGAAGTGCCTGGTTACACCAGACAGAAAGGAAAGACAGTACCATGCACAAGACAGTATCGACTACCCTGCTTGCTTCTCGAGTGCCACTCACAATGCATGGGACTGTCACTTTGGCTTTCAGTGTAGCGTAGTATATCTATTCAGTGCTGAGAGACACATAAAAGTGGAAAACAAGAATTCTACAATCTAGGGTCCAATAAAAGGTATAGTAATAAATTACATTAGCTTAAATATATCAGATGTGCTTTTTTTTTTTTTTTTTTTACTTAGAAAATTCATGTTAGCTAAATGCATTGGAATATACTGTATCAGTGTGGCAGAAATATAACTTTACAAAGAGCAGTGGTTAGGTGTGTTGCTGTGATATCCAATCAAATCAGCTCCTCTCATTTCTTTAGAGATGCATCTCAGCACATTCTTGTACATTTTACATTTGTAGCAAATAACCAACTGGCAAAACATATAACAAATATATGTGCTTTCGTGGCGCTTCACTCAAACCTTTTTTTTTTTGTACCAACTAATTGCTTGCCCTTATGATCATAAGTTTGATATTTAAATTAGTTTTGTTAATTATTGTATGTTTCATGCATATTCATGATTTCTTCTGTTTTCTTCTGTTTTTGTATAGTTAGTTATGGGTCTTCAAACAAAATACAACATAAAACAAAGGCAACCTGGGTAAACACACAATATAGTTTTTATTTATTTTTTTTAATTGAAGCAAAAAAAAATTCCCCCTTAAACTTAAAATCTGTTTGTGCCAACTTTAGCAGCAATAACTGCAACCAAACGCTTTCAATAACTGGAGATCAGACTTTCACTTACTTTTAGGACTTGGACTTACTCCTTTGCTTTGGATCATTGTCTTGCTGCATAATCCACTTGCGCTTGAGTTTCAACGTATGGACTGAAAACCAGACATTCTCCTTTAGGATTTTCTGGTAGAGAGCAGAATTCATGTTTCCCTCAATTACTGCAAATTGCCCAGGCCCTGAAGCAGCAAAGCATCCCCACACCATCACACTTCCACTACCATTCTTAACTGTAGGTATGATGTTCTTTTGGTGGAATTTGGTATTAGGTTTATGCCAGATGTAACGGGACCCCTGTCTTCCAAACAGTTCCACTTTTGACTCATCAATCCACAGAACATTCTCCCAAAAGGTTTGAGGATCATCAAGTGGTGTTTTGGCAAAATTCAGATGAGCCTTAATATTCTTCTGGGATAGCAGTGGTTTTCACCTCGCCACTCTTCCATGGATGCCATTTCTGCCCAGTGTCTTTCTAATAGTGAAGTCATGAACAGTGACCTTTATTGATGCAAGAGAGGCCTGTATTTGCAAGAGAGGCCTGTTTTTCAACTTTGTCATAGTGTGTTATGGGGTAAGACCTTTTAACCAACTTCATGCTGTTGAAAATGTTCTATTTAAGTGTTGATTTAATCAGGTAATCAGGCCTGGTTGTGTTGAGTCCAGCTGAACCTCATTATGAATGCAGTTTCATAGATTTGGGGAATTAGTAACTATGGGGGCAAATACAGTTTCACATAAGTGCAATTTTGGGCAAAAGTGGGTACAAAAGAAACAACAAAAAAAAAAAACCTAAGCAAACAAACACTGGCAGATTTGGAATGACATAAAATTTTCCATTTACATACAGGAGCTGGGGGTTTGAATCCTGTCTCTACCCTGTGTGTGTGGAGCGTGCATGTTCTCCCCGTGCCTCAGGGGTTTATTCAGGGTATTCCAGTTTCCTCCACCAGTACAAAGACATGCATTGTAGGCTGATTGGCATTTCCAGATTGTCTATAGTGTGTGAATAGGTGTGTGATTGTGCCCTGCGATGGGTTGGCACCCCATCCTGGGTGTCCCCTCGCCTTGTGCCCCGAGTTCCCTGGGATAGGCTACAGGCTCCCCTGCAACCCTGTGTAGGATATACAGTATGAAAAATGGATGGATGGTGTAACTGTAATAGAGCAAAAAATATGTGCACTTTTACCCCTTATTAGTCTGTCCGCAAGTTTGTTTGTCATTTGGTTGGGTTTGGTTTCACATTGCACATAATGAAGTAAACCAAGACAAAGCCTTGGATGATGGATGTCTGTGACTGAAAACATACTCAAAACGCTTTCAGTCATTTCGCAGAAATATGGCAGCAGAAAAAAAAAAACCTTCGCCATGTGTGCATAGAAATCACAACAATCATCCAAGCACAGACAATATGGAGCTAAATAAATTCTTAGATAATTATATAAATAACTAGTTTAATATATTTTGTATGTCCTAGATGAATGCAAATGCAATTTAGAATTTATTAAAGGAACTGGCAAACAGATCAAACATGAAGCAAAAGACGTAACCAGGAACAGGCAAAAGGTCAGGCAATCAGCAAACAGCAATACAAGGGCAAATCCAAAAATGCAAAAACCAGGAAACAAGGCAAGATCAAAACCAGAATATCAGCAGCATCAAAAGGCTTGGTAAGTTCAGCTAAGGCACACTGAGCATTACTTCGCAATGAGATTGTGTCAAAGGTCTGTTTATAAAGGCTATGAGTGTGATTGATAATAGGTGCGCATGATTAGAACTCTGGTGAGTGTGAACGTGCTGGTGGAGTGGGGTTCTGGGAATTGTAGTTTGTGGCGGCCATGTTTGTAGGCCACGGTGTGTTCTGGGAAGTGGAGTCTCTGATGGATTCTGGCGCTAGTGTGACAGTATGCATTGACTGTTTATTTTTGTCAGTCAAAATATCCAGAACACCTCGCATTTCTGCAGTGCTATAGCTCTGTCCTTTGGCTTAGTTTTCACTCACAGCTCAATTTAGCAGTTTATATCTGAAAATAAATAAATAAATAGAAAAAATCGTGCCCACAACCCAATTACATGTCCAGTTCGAATCCCTTTTCCATTACAATTGAATGAATGGAACTGGACTGAGATGCTCTAAGACTGATTGTTTTAGTCAATACCTGAGTTTGATTGCTGGGTTCCCACCTGCAAAATGAGAAAACACAACAGGGTTCAATTCAAATGGACTAACTATGTGAAAGCACCCTAAGAGAAATTTATTTCAGACCAGTATAGATATTGATAGGTAGGCTGCCTTTTCAACTTTAAAACAAGAAGTAAAATGTTGTTGTGGAGCACAGAGAAAAAGGACTTGTGTCTTAGAGACTTCATATTTACCAGATTTTGTATGCCTGTCTTTTCGTGAATGACTCAACATTACTGCAAAACATTTCATTTCCATTTGCATTCAGCTGTCAAATCCTTCCAACCTCCCTTCACTCCGAAGTGCATTGAGTGTACTGCTCAGTGTGCCTCCTGTATTCTAATGTAATGTAACCCAAATTCTGATAAGTGTTGGAACATACAGATTTCAGATATTCTGCCAATTCATAAAAAAAGAGCTAGAATGCTTAAACGTGTGATTTGAATTCCCTAGTGTTTCTAGTCTTTTCTTTTTTTGTGAATGTAGTAAAAATAGATGCAGTTCTGAGAAGGTGTGTGTGTGGGGGGGTGAAAATATTTATTTTGTGACAGCATTATGGTGTGCTGTGAGGTCTTTTGATGAATAGAATAGTGTTAAGAAAATAATTTGAAAGGAGATGGCTCACTGAAGCTGCATGTTCAGAAAAATTTGTTAACGTTCAGCCCAGTGTTGTGTGTGCTGGTGACGATTCTAATACTGACATTCTTTCAGCGGGAGCTGATATCACATAAGAAATTAAAGAGAAAGGAGCTTCAGACAGCTAGCAAACAGAGAGGGAACACACTTTGCAAAACTTCCATTAACATTCATTGAAAGTAGGTGTGATATTCAATACATCCAGCCACTGAGTCTGACCCAGTGTTGGGCTTGTTTACAGGGGCTGAGGGTTGGAGCGAGGCTGCATTTCAGAAACTGTTGGCTGGGGAAAGGCTGCATTTTGTTCTCTGTGGTCTCAGATACCAGATCAGTCCTGTCCAAGGCTGTGTGGTGGCTGTGCTTTGGATATCAACATATCTTGTTTCAGTTCTATTTGTAAAGAAGTGGAAACCTAGAGGAGAGTAAAACTAGGGACAGAATAGGCAGAATAGGATCTTTCTTCCATTAGTATCTCTTCTAGCATCTCAGATAGGCTCTCAGGAAAAAAAGGACTTTTCTAGTGGGAGCAAGAAAGAGAAAACAAACCTTAGTTATTTGTTCTATTCAGAGAAGTTAAGTGACTGAAATCACAGACAGGAGTTTAGTGATTCACTCCTGTGTTCAGGCTGCGCAGCAGTGAAGTTTTCCTGCATGCAAATATCTGATTTAACACAAATTCAAACAAATCAGGTAACTACGTAACCAGCCTGATTTGTTTTTTGACTTTTGCGTTGTAAGTACATCCCAATCAGGAATCCCTGGAACTTGCAAGTCAAGCCATTGTGATCCAAGCAAGAAAAATCACATCTAGTATACTATAACACATGTTCACTGTCCTTTCTGCTAATAAGATTAGAGCTGTTCAGTTATGTTCCAGCAATTGAGACTTTCATTTTAGACATATATCTGGTGCAAGGACGAAAGAAGCCATTTTGAGCTTCCTCTTTGGTCCATGCATTGAGATGAATAAAACATGAGGCAAGCACCTGAGTCAGCAAAAAACATGAGTAGATAAAACATTTAAAGCACATGCCACAGCTGAGATAAGACAGGGTGAAGCACTACTTTTGGGTCACCCAGGCACCAAAATGAATTTATATTACTTTTTTTCTTGTCATCCAGTTGTACATTTGTCTTTGATTTCGGCTTCTACAACCAGCCATCAGCTACCCCTACTTTTATCTGTGCCCAAAATACCTGTTTTCTGTGATTACAGTAGATTTTATACCAATCATGTTCATGGCTAGAAATCCTCTTATAGTTATTTTCCTCTTCTCACAGAGTCTGTTACGGAAATGAGGATAGATTTTGTGCATTATAAGCAATGCTTGCTTAGGCTAAAATGTGTATTCTACACTTGTAAAATAAATGGTAGGCATCTGAATGTGGTTTTCTCAAATTGGTGGTTTAATTTACTGCATGTGATCAAATTAATCAAATCAGTTGTAATGAGAATGGATGTAATTAAATTAACTACAAGACTCAGGAAAGAAATAAACGAGATAAAAATCTGTTCGCAAGTGTGTCAAGTGGACACCAGAATCTTGTGAATCTTCTCAGATCATCTTGTTTTCTCTCCTTAGCCATTGGCACCCATTTGATCTTCTTCTGACACAGATCCATTGTCCTACAGTACAGGAAGATTGGCAATTGTATCTCTCCAAAGCCTCTCCGTCATCATGGGCTGGCACAAAAAGGATCTGTAATGAAATTTTCAAGATGAGTCATCAGTGTCTTGTGTAGAAAATTTCATATCCAGTGAGGCTCAGTCTTATATTTAGTGCCAGAAATATTAGCGTGATCTGGGGTGGCTCTTAAGAGTAATAAATATAACACACTGTGAGAAAATATGTATGAATAATAAAAACAATAGTAATTCAGGTCTTATAATATGTGATGATATACAATAATATCAGCCAACAGCTTTACTACTAAAGGGTAACTAGAAGCATTAGTCTTTAAAAGCTTACACATTTAGCTGACACCTTTAGGCAAAGCAAGCTGGAGCCAACAGTGGCAGTTTGATGGTGTTGGGATTTGAACTCACAACCCTTTGATCAGTAGCCCAAAGCCTCAACCACTAAGCCACCTCTTTTGCAGCTGAGGCAAAACATTTACTGTGTCTACTGCTGTATTGATGGCACTTAACACACACACACATTTATACATCTGCACCATCCAGCACTAACAACGCAATTATATATTTAACATAATTTAATATATGTGTGGTAGCCTGGGAAAACTCTTCCCATTTTCTATTATATATAATTTCTGAAAACTATAGGTTTTTTTTTTTTTTTTTTTACACTGAAATATGTTTCTCTTTTACATGTACATCAACCCCTAATAGTGAAATGAAAGACTCCATTTCAACTGCAGCTCAAGAGCATAGAGCCCTTCCAAAGAATTAATTCTGCTGACAGAGCCAGTCACCAATAAATTACTCTTTCTAATAATTCAGGTAAATCAGATTATTTGCATGATTCTCTTCTGTCAACAACTGACACAATGCACTAGCTGTCCATCCTGGAAGCTGCATGCTTTTGGACATTTGTGTCACTGAAGCGCCTTCGCCCGACATTTCAGTAGTTTTGCATAAATGTCAGACTCACAGTCTCGACCCAGGGTTCAGCTGGAATCGCGTTGCCATGACAATGCCACTGTGGCACTGCTAACCAGTTACAGCTGCAGCTACAGATTAAGAGTCATACTGTATCTGATCAAATCCATGTTTAGTTTTGTTTGAGCTTTTTATCCCCTCACAAATACACTTTCCTACAATTGGATAGTGTGTCAATTTGTGTAGGTGTTAGAATCAGATATCAGCTTCTTTTTTATTAGCCAGGTACACTCACATGTACAAGGAATTTGTTTTAATTACTGTAGATTTGAAGTTAGATTTTATAATAGGACAAGACAGAGTATATATGAATTGCAAAAGTGAACAAAAAATACCCTAGCTAGATCTCACAAATATACACATAATGTATACATGCAGTCTGATATACACACAATGTATACACACAGTTTGGTCTCAGCCTCAGATGCTGATCTGTTTTGTACATGTTTCTGGCCACAAGCTTCAGGATCTTGAAGGTTGTAAACTGATTGGCTCTCTGCATTTCTGTATGTTGGTTTGCAGTGGAAAACGAACTTTTGAACATCATAACAGCTTTTTGGAGCAAGATATACAGCACTCACTGAACTGAAAAGAAAATTCACTGTCAGAAAGTATCCTTCAAAGTTATTAAAACATTTATTTGAATTTTTTCATGCAGTTAGAAGAGGTTTGTGGTTGCTCATCTACCATGTCACTCAAGTTGCCTCTTATTGTGAATGCAGGTGGTTCTTGGCCATGTTTATTCATGAAATGTATTAGAAGATTAGAAGAATATACATGTTGCATAGTTTTAGCCAAAAATTGACTAAGATGAATCTTGTTTAGAACTGAAGTGTTGAACTAGCACCTCTGCAGATCCTTCATCATTTACATACTCAGTTTCTTAATATTTTCTGAGATTAGCCTATTAGCACTCATCCTTTTCATTCTAACAGGACCCTAGCTATTAGAATGAAAAAGATGAGTGCTAATAGGCTAATCTCAGACATGTGCATGTTTTTGCTTTGCAGTCTTATTCTAATTATGTCATTTACATGAATAAATCAATTTCAGTGGCACCAATATTCACAAACCATTCTGTTATTGCAGCCCTTCACAATATATTTGTTGTGGAAACTCACATCATAATAACGATAAAATTATGATTAATTGTGTAGCCCTAGTAGTCCTTTATTTAGGAATCATAGCCATTTTAACATACCCTTTTATTTGGTAGGAACATACAAAGTGTTAGGTTCCCTCTCTCTAGCTACGCAGCTAGCGGAGGCTAGCGGCGTAGCGTACTTCTGCATTCCACTGAGCGCATGCCAGCGCTATTCATAAAAAGCTCTGGACTGTTTCATTCATGAACTGACGTTTGTTTTCTTTGCCATGTACGTTTGTTTTCGTTCACGTCATGTCCCCACCTCCTATGTTTTACCATGTGCTTGTGTTTTGGTTTGTGTCATGTCTCCGCCTCCTTATGTTTATTGGTTCTTTGGTTTGTGTCATGTCTCTGTCCCCGTTCTGTCATTGGTTCTTGTTTATTGATTGATCATTGGTTTCAGGTGTCTCTGATTTGTGTGTGTATTAAAACCCCCTTTTGTTTCCACTTCAGCGCGGAGTATTAGTTTAGATTAAGAAGGAGTATGTGCGCTAAGCCGATTGCTTTCTTGTGTTCTCTTGCTCGTAGTTCATGGTTCCCAGACCATAGAAAGTTGTTCGTAGTTCGATATCCATAGCTCGTTGTTCGTGGTTCCCATACCACTTTCCTAGCGTCGTGTGTTTGTTCCTTTTGTTTTGTTTTCTGTATATGGATTACTACTGCTGGTTTGTTTGATGGACTTCTCATTTGGATTACTGCCTCATTTGTTAAGGATTATCACACTTTGGATTACTGCTTTTTGTTCAGTGGATTATGGTTTGTTGTTTTTTTCTGTTCCTTTATTTTTGAATAATATGTTCCTAATAAACTGATGTTTCCCCTGCGAATGCATCCTGACTCTCTGTCCAGTTTACATAACAGAATACTCCGCCAAAACATGGATGCAGCGGGGAAACTATTGGATAACCGTGCCCCACTTTTTGTTCCCCCCTTGGATTCTATTTCTTTTCGGGCCTGTGTTCCGCCTCCTACCGCCTATGATGGCGTCTCGTGGCACCCCCATTATTTTTTGCTACAGGCCCAAGGATTTTTTGTTAGTTTAGAGGGTCCAAAACCCAGTGAGGAACTATGGGTGCGGTTCCTCCTTTCACGTTTGGCTGGCTCAGCCCGCTGGTGAGCGGAGACCCACTTTGCCAGCGGATACACCGAACTGGCAACAGTTCCAGGTTTCGTGGAGCTCCTGCACTCCGCTGCAGTGGCCTTGTGAGTGATACCTGCACTCTGTGAGAGCTCTCTCTCTCTCTCTCTCTCTCTCTCTCTCTATATATATATATATATATATATATATATATATATATATATATATATATATATATATATATATATATATATATATATATATATATATATATATATACAGGTGCATCTCAATAAATTAGAATGTCGTGGAAAAGTTCATTTATTTCAGTAATTCAACTCCAATTGTGAAACTCGTGTATTAAATAAATTCAGTGCACACAGACTGAAGTAGTTTAAGTCTTTGGTTCTTTTAATTGTGATGATTTTGGCTCACATTTAACAAAAACCCACCAATTCACTATCTCAACAAAGTAGAATATGGTAACATGCCAATCAGCTAATCAACTCAAAACACCTGCAAAGGTTTCCTGAGCCTTCAAAATGGTCTCTCAGTTTGGTTCACTAGGTAAGCCACAAACATTCATTGCCAAAGAAGCTGGCCGTTCACAGAGTGCTGTATCCAAGCATGTTAACAGAAAGTTGAGTGGAAGGAAAAAGTGTGGAAGAAAAAGATGCACAACCAACAGAGAGAACCGCAGCCTTATGAGGATTGTCAATCAAAATCGATTCAAGAATTTTAATGAACTTCACAAGGAATGGACTGAGGCTGGGGTCAAGGCATCAAGAGCCACCACACACAGACGTGTCAAGGAATTTGGCTACAGTTGTCGTATTCCTCTTGTTAAGCCACTCCTGAACTACAGACAACGTCAGAGGCGTCTTACCTGGGCTAAGGAGAAGAAGAACTGGACTGTTGCCCAGTGGTCCAAAGTCCTCTTTTCAGATGAGAGCAAGTTTTGTATTTCATTTGGAAACCAAGGTCCTAGAGTCTGGAGGAAGGGTGGAGAAGCCCATAGCCCAAGTTGCTTGAAGTCCAGTGTTAAGTTTCCACAGTCTGTGATGATTTGGGGTGCAATGTCATCTGCTGGTGTTGGTCCATTGTGTTTTTTGAAAACCAAAGTCACTGCACCCGTTTACTAAGAAATTTTGGAGCACTTCATGCTTCCTTCTGCTGACCAGCTTTTTGAAGATGCTGATTTCATTTTCCAGCAGGATTTGGCACCTGCCCACTCTGCCAAAAGCACCAAAAGTTGGTTAAATGACCATGGTGTTGGTGTGCTTGACTGGCCAGCAAACTCACCACACCTGAACCCCATAGAGAATCTATGGGGTATTTTCAAGAGGAAAATGAGAAACAAGAGACCAAAAAATGCAGATGAGCTGAAGGCCACTGTCAAAGAAACCTGGGCTTCCATACCACCTCAGCAGTGCCACAAACTGATCACCTCCATGCCACGCCGAATTGAGGCAGTAATTAAAGCAAAAGGAGCCCCTACCAAGTATTGAGTACATGTACAGTAAATGAACATACTTTCCAGAAGGCCAACAATTCACTAAAAATGTGTTTTTTATTGGTCTTATGAAGTATTCTAATTTGTTGAGATAGTGAATTGGTGGGTTTTTGTTAAATGTGAGCCAAAATCATCACAATTAAAAGAACCAAAGACTTAAACTACTTCAGTCTGTGTGCATTGAATTTATTTAATACACGAGTTTCACAATTTGAGTTGAGATACTGAAATAAACGAACTTTTCCACGACATTCTAATTTATTGAGATGCACCTGTATATATATATATAAAACTTCACCATTGTGTATGGCACAAAGACTATAAATTGAACCGCAGAGTCTCTTTCATCTCTTCGCTGTCAGAGGGCAGCAGCAATGTAGAGGTGGGCTGGAACTGCTGTACACCTGTGCCCCATGTAACTCTATCTCCAGCTTACCCCATGTGCTAATGAAGAGCGAGCAAACACATCTGTTAGCCAGCGCTGATTTTCCAGCCCGCATCGCCTCAGTTCGCCTCAGTGGCAAAATGAATAGAGCTGCAATCCATAACCTTTACATCCATCGCTTGCTCCCAATCGTAGCCGGGCCATTAACATTCGCACAATGAGACAGTGCTCTGACTCAAAGAGAAGAGAAACAAATGCTGCTTGAGTCCCCTGTCCTCTCTCGGGTCCAATACAGTAAAGAGATAGTGGGAAGTGGCATTTTAAAAAGCAGTCTGCTAAAAGGCTGTCCATTGTTTTATGTTTGTTTGTTCTTTTGTTATTACATGGTGGTAATTTAGGTGAGACAATTACAGTGAAAACAAGACAACTGACCATAGGAGCTATATTTCTTTCTCTGGCTGAATCTCAAATGAAGTTAAATATACAGGTGCATCTCAATAAATTAGAATGTCATGGAAAAGTTCATTCATTTCAGTAATTCAACTCAAATTGTGAAACTCGTGTATTAAATAAATTCAGTGCACACAGACTGAAGTAGTTTAAGTCTTTGGTTCTTTTAATTGTGATGATTTTGGCTCACATTTAACAAAAACCCACCAATTCACTATCTCAACAAATTAGAATACTTCATAAGACCAATAAAAAAAAACATTTTTAGTGAATTGTTGGCCTTCTGGAAAGTATGTTCATTTACTGTACATGTACTCAGTACTTGGTAGGGGCTTCTTTTGCTTTAATTATTGCCTCAATTTGGTGTGGCATGGAGGTGATCAGTTTGTGGCACTGCTGAGGTGGTATGGAAGCCGAGGTTTCTTTGACAGTGGCCTTCAGCTCATCTGCATTTTTTGGTCTCTTGTTTCTCATTTTCCTCTTGACAATACCCCATAGATTCTCTATGGGGTTCAGGTGTGGTGAGTTTGCTGGCCAGTCAAGCACACCAACACCATGGTCATTTAACCAACTTTTGGTGCTTTTGGCAGTGTGGGCAGGTGCCAAATCCTGCTGGAAAATGAAATCAGCATCTTCAAAATGCTGGTCAGCAGAAGGAAGCATGAAGTGCTCCAAAATTTCTTGGTAAACGGGTGCAGTGACTTTGGTTTTCAAAAAACACAATGGACCAACACCAGCAGTCGACATTGCACCCCAAATCATCACAGACTGTGGAAACTTAACACTGGACTTCAAGCAACTTGGGCTATGAGCTTCTCCACCCTTCCTCCAGACTCTAGGACCTTGGTTTCCAAATGAAATACAAAACTTGCTCCCATCTGAAAAGAGGACTTTGGACCACTGGTCAACAGTCCAGTTCTTCTTCTCGTTAGCCCAGGTAAGACGCCTCTGACGTTGTCTGTGGTTCAGGAGTGGCTTAACAAGAGGAATACGACAACTGTAGCCACTGATGCGTCTGTGTGTGGTGGCTCTTGATGCCTTGACCCCAGCCTCAGTCTATTCCTTGTGAAGTTCACTCAAATTCTTGAATCGATTTTGCTTGACAATCGTCATAATGCTGCGGTTCTCTCGGTTGGTTGTGCATCTTTTTCTTCCACACTTTTTCCTTCCACTCAACTTCCTGTTAACATGCTTGGATACAGCACTCTGTGAACAGCCAGCTTCTTTGGCAATGAATGTTTGTGGCTTACCTAGTGAACCAAACTGAGAGACCATTTTGAAGGCTCAGGAAACCTTTGCAGGTGTTTTGAGTTGATTAGCTGATTGGCATGTCACCATATTCTAATTTGTTGAGATAGTGAATTGGTGGGTTTTTGTTAAATGTGAGCCAAAATCATCACAATTAAAAGAACCAAAGACTTAAACTACTTCAGTCTGTGGCATTGAATTTATTTAATACACGAGTTTCACAATTTGAGTTGAATTACTGAAATAAACGAACTTTTCCACGACATTCTAATATATTGAGATGCACCTGTATAGTGCATTTTGCAAGTTCTAGCACACCACTAAATTATAACCTTTGTAGGGAGTTTATGGATTGATTATAACAGAGCATATGGGATGTGGCTAACTTTGAAAAGCTTAAAAATTCCTGTATGAGGATGAGCTGATGATGATAGATGGAGCATATGTATTGAATATAAATCCATTTGGGATGCAGCCTGTATGTCCGAACAGTATTATATTACTTTGGGTAAATAAAGAAAAGTAAATATGAAACATTAAACTTCATGATAGAATTATGATTTTGCCTTCTTGTTTTTTATTAGTTAAAGACAAGCACAAAATTTTCCTTTTTTTGGTTTATTCAATGCACTTCTGCTAACTGTTGCTCTGTCTGGGTCATTAAATTTACAGCAATTAGCAGATGCCCGTACAGAAGTGTTAAAACAATATAGACTAATTTATATTCAAATGCTAAGCCTGTAAGTGATTAAAATTCAGTGTAAAATGTAACTCGATCCTGACCTTTGGTTACTGTTGTTAGGTTCTCCCGCTCTCGCTACGCTGCAAATGAAGCGTAGCCTACTTCCGCATTCCACAGAGCGCATTCCAGCTCCAGTCAGAAAGACTCTTGTTTTGTTTACTTCGGCCATGTGCGCTTTTGTTGTTGTGTTGCGTCATGGCTCTGCCCCCGTTTCCTCATTGGTTCGCCATTTGATGTAATCATGGTTTCCAGGTGTCTTTGATTTCGTGTGTGATTTCTTTGTGTTTAAAAAGCCCTGTTTGTGTTCACTTGGACGCGGAGTATTAGTTTAGCTTAAAGTTAAGTTAAGAAATGTTTCCGTAGCCCCGTATCCGTAGTTAATAGCCTAATTCCTATTTCCGTAGCTTTGTAATCCGTAGTCTTTGTTCTGTTGTCCGTAGTTCCGTATTTGTGGTTCCCAGACCACTTCCTTATTTTGAGTGATTTTTCCTGTCTTTTGGATTACTGCTTTTCTCGATTTCTCTGTGTTGTTGATTACTGATTTTTGGTGAGAATAAACTTTTCTGAATTGACTGGTGTCTCCCCAATGCATGCATCCTGACTCCTCTACTCTACCTGCCTGCATGTCTTTACATAATAGAATACTCCGCCTAAACATGGATGCAGCGGGGAAACTCCGGGATAACCGCGCCCTACCTTCTGTTTCCCCTTTGGACTCTATTTCTTTTCGGGCCTGCGTTCCGCCTCCTACCACCTATGATGGCGTCTTGTGGCACCCAAGGTACTTTTTTTTTACAAGCGCAGGGATTTTTTGTAGGTTTAGAGGGTCCAAAACCCAGTGAGGAACTATGAGCACGGTTCCTCCTCTCCCGTTTGGTCGGCTCAGCCCGCTGGTGGGCAGAGACCCACTTCGCCAGTGGTTACACTGAACTGGTGACAATCCCAGGGTTCGTGAAGCTCCTGATACAGGATTATGGGAGCCCAGAAACTGAGTCTGACCTCAACTCCCTAATAAACTCGGTGTGCCTGCCTGGGGACCAGGACCAGTCGTTCCTGGAGCACTATGAGAGGGAACGGGCTAACAGGGCAGCCTGCACCTCTCAACACCTGACCCAGGAGTGTGCCACCGAGGGATGCACCTGCCCAGCCACTCTCCAGTGCCCCACCTGCAGGAAACAGGGAGGAAGGAGCAGCCACTACTGCTCACAATCCTATTTTAAGGGCAGCTGGCAGGTGCACAAACGGCTTCACAGGCGGGCTACCCCCGAGCTCCAGCCGGAGGCCCAGCAGTAGGTTTCCACAATGGAGCTGCCCCTGGAGGTTAACGTGGCGACCTCCAGCCCCAAGCTCCAGCTGGAGGCCCAGCAGGAGGTCTCCTCAGCGGAGCTGCATCTGAAGGTTAACATGGCAACCTCCAGCCCCGAGCTCCAGGTGGAGGCCCAGCAGGAGGTTTTCCCAGTGGAGCTGCACCTGGAGGTTCACGAGGAGACCTCCACTCCTTTCCAGTTCCGATCGGAGACCCAAGAGGGGTGCTCCGTTCCAGTCCAGTTCCTGTCGGAGACCCAAGAGGGGTGCTCCGTTTATGTCCAGTTCCTGTCGGAGACCCAAGAGGGGTGCTCCGTTCCTGCCCAGTTCCAGTCGGAGACCCAAGTGGGCTGCTCCAATCCAGTCCTGTTCCTGCCAGAGGTTCAAGAAGGAAGCTCCTCTCCTGTCCTGCTTATACCGGAGGTACACGAGGAGACCTCTGCCCAAGCCATGTTCCTTCCCGAGGTTCAAGAAGAAACCTCCACTCCTTTCCTGCTGATGTCAGAGGTCCATGGGATGACCTCTTCTCAAGCCTAGTCCATGTCTGAGGTCCACGGGATGACCTCCTTTCCATGTCCTAGTCCATGTCCAAATCCAAGTCCAGGTTCCGACCCTGTTCCTAGTCCAGTTTCTAGTCCAGTTTCCAGCCCAGTTTCCAATCCTGTTCCTGATTTAGTTGCTAGCTCTGTTGATTTAATTTCTGGTTATGTTTTTGCTCTCATTCTCAGTTTGGTTGCTGATTTAATTCCCAGCTCCGTTTCCAGCTCTGTTCCCAGCTCCGTTTCCAAACCAGCACACTCCTCTGTCTCCTCCTCTGTCTCTGGTTACCTTCCTAGCTCAGCTTCCAATCCAGTTTCAGATTCTGTCTCCAGCCCTGTCTCTAACTTAGTTTCCAGCTCTGTTTCCAACCAAGTTTTTGATTTTGTTTATGGTTCTGGGTCTAACCTAGTTCTCTGTCCAGTTTTCAAGTCTGTTTCCAAGTCTGTCTCGAAGTCTGTTTCCAAGTCTGTCTCGAAGTCTGTTTCCAAGTCTGTCTGTGATCCAGGTGCCAAAGCTGTCTCTGAGCCAGGTGCCAAAGCTGACTCCGATCCAGGTGCCAAAGCTGTCTCTGATCCAGGTGCTACAGCTGACTCCGATCCAGGTGCTAAAGCTGACTCCGATCCAGGTGCCAAAGCTGATTCCAGTCCTGGTTCCAGGCCAAGCTTCAAACTAAGCACCAAGTCAAGCTTCAAAGGAAGCTCCAAGTCAAGCACCAGGTCAAGCACCAAGTCAAGCACCAGGTCAAGCACCACTCCAGGTTCTCGTCCAGGTTCTCGTCCAGGTTCTCGTCCAGGGCTGAAGAGAGGACCCGACACGCTCCACTCTGGTTTCGGGACACTGGACATCACCAGCCTCAGGTCCTGGAGGGCAGAGGTTAGGATCCTGCCCAGGGGCCCAGGTCTGCCAGAGTGGATGGAACTTGCGGCGATTCGGGAGCCGCGCCTTAAGGGGTGGGCTCTGTTAGGTTCTCCTGCTCTTGCTATGCCGCAAATGAAGCGTAGCCTACTTCCGCATTCCACGGAGTGCATTCCAGCTCCAGTCAGAAAGACTCTTGTTTTGTTTACTTCGGCCATGTGCGCTTTTGTTGTTGTGTTGTGTCATGGCTCTGCCCCGTTTCCCCATTGGTTCGCCATTTGATGTAATCATGATTTCCAGGTGTCTTTGATTTCGTGTGTGATTTCTTTGTGTTTAAAAAGCCCTGTTTGTGTTCACTTGGACGCGGAGTATTAGTTTAGTTTAAAGTTAAGTTAAGAAATGTTTCCGTAGCCCCATATCCGTAGTTAATAGCCTAATTCCTATTTCCGTAGCTTTGTAATCCGTAGTCTTTGTTCCGATGTTCGTAGTTCCGTATTTGTGGTTCCCAGACCACTTCCTTGTTTCGAGTGATTTTTCCTGTCTTTTGGATTACTGCTTTTCTCGATTTCTCTGTGTTGTGAATTACTGCTTTTTGGTGAGAATAAACTTTTCTGAATTGACTGGCGTCTCCCCAGCGCATGCATCCTGACCCTTCTACTCTATCTGCCTGCACGGCTTTACATAACAACTGTGTGTTACAGGATAAAGCAGTTACTGAATGTGAACAAATGAATATAACTCGAGTACATTTTTCTTTGAGTATTTAAGATTTTTTTTTAATGGGATGCTTTCCCACTCTTCCTCAAGTTGTTATTTGGATGGCATTTCTTACATATCTGTACATTTGAGCAGTATTGCTGTTGGTGATGCACCATTGGTGGGCCATAGGAATTCATAGTACAAATGTCTTTTAGCTATATGTGCCTCTGATTACCTCCAAAAGTTGTTTGATTGATCACATCACAATGAGATGCATTTGACTCCATTCATACCTGTACTTAATGCAGTCAGATGTAGTCCCATCTCAATGGGGTATAAGAGACTGAAACAGCCAAACGGGGGCACTCAGGATAAGAAAAATGCAGGGACAGGATAAGAGAGACTATGAGGACTGGTGCTGTAGCACACTTCATTTATGATGAAGGACTGGCTGTACAGTACCTCATTTCTTTCAGTTAGAAGAGTGACTGAGCTCATTCTTGCAGTTTGCTTTAAAATGTCTTAATTACATCTCATGTATTAGCCCTGAAATGGATTTACAAGACAAGTTAATAAGTAAGTAAAGCTTTATTTATATAGCACCTTTTAAAAAATGTTTACAAAGTGCTTTACAGAAGACATACAGAATTCTCTCACAAGGGTGAGAGAATTCAGAAGATGGTAGAATGATTTGTTAAACAAGAAAGGGGCAAGTATGTTGTTTTATCACAGGGTGTGATGTGTTATTTGATTTCACAGGTTTTATTTTATTGAAGGAAAGTGTTTGAATGTAGATGAACGCATGCAAGGAGCACCAAGAGCTAAATGAAATGTTGCCCTGATTAATTCAAGCAAAGCTAAGGGACACAGATGACAAAGACTACTTTGTCTGCTTTAATTAGTGGCTTCCCATTCTGCTATCATTCTTGCTGTTTGGTGTTTTTGGCCTAAATGCTCTGATTAATTGCCACCAGGCACGTTAAGAGGACAGCCGAGTCTTTGCACACTCTGAGGCCCTCTCTGAAGAAGGAGATTTTTGATGGATCCTTGTTAAATCTCAATTTTTCTGGAGACAGGTGGATGTGTCACTTGGATCCTAAAGGACTCTGGATCTTAAGGACAGGGAGTGCATTTCCTTGTCTTTGGTGACCCATAGACTCTGTTGTTTTACCAATTAGCACTTGTATGACATGACAGAGGTGCTTATGAGAGTAGTCGTTGTAGACACCCTGAGCTTTGCGGACTGCCTCCCATGGGGCTGGTGACATTTACTTTGACTGATCTGGCAGCCTTGTAGCCTGCCGTCCTGCTTCCTCAACCTGTACCATCACTCCTGAACCTCTTCAAAGCTGACATTAAAGTATTTGAGGCCAAGAGGCCAACAGCTCCTTGCCTCCATGCTACCAGAAACCCCACTATGGGGGGTGTTACATCATATATTAGTTAATTGTAAATCCCACTGTGGCAGATTGAGTCTCATTCACTCCTTCTCAGTCCTTTCCATTTACTCAGTCCTTCATCTTAAATTCAGAAGCCTACAGCAGTGTCTTTCTAGCAGAGAGGGTACCAAGTAGAACCTTTTAGGAAGCAAAGAGCCCTAAACGATCCAAAGAACTCTTGAGGAACCCCCCTTTTTTAAGTACAGTTTGCTATTTCACACTTGAAAATTAAACTACCAATCAAAATTATGGACTTACCTGCTTCTTCATATCCATTATTTCTACTATTTTAGTATAATAATGAAGATATTAATCATTTGAAATAATATACATTTATGCAGTTATAATCTCATACAGTGTGACAAGTAATAATCTTAAAAGACTACTGTAATCTTTCAAGCACTTTTAACATATTTTTTAACACAAGCATTGCTGGTACCATGGTTTCATGACATTTAAAGTGGTGCTTGAAAGTTTGTGAATTTTCTATATTTCTGCATGCATATGACCTAAAACATCATCAGATTTTCACACAAGTCCTAAAAGTAGATAAAGATAACCCAATTAAACAAATGAGACAAACATATTATACTTGATCATTTATTTATTGAGGGAAATGATCCAATATTACATATCTGTGAGTGGCAAAAGTATGTGTACCTCTAGGATTAGCAGTTCATTCGAAGGTGAAATTAGAGTCAGGTGTTTTCAATCAATTTGATGACAATCAGGTGTGAGTGAGTGCCCTGTTTTATTTAAAGAACAGGGATCTATCATAGTCTGATCTTCACAACACATGTTTGTGGAAGTGTATCATGGCACGAACAAAGGAGATTTCTGAGGACCTCAGAAAACGAGTTGTTGATGCTCATCAGGCTGGAAATGTTTACATCAAGTTTACTATCTCGAAAGCATTTGGACTCCACCAATCCACAGTCAGACAGATTGTGTACAAATGGAGGAAATTCAAGACCATTGTTACCCTCCTAGAGAACTCCTAGAGCAAGACACGTAATAGTCTACAAGATCACAAAGGCTAAAGGCCTCACTCACATTAGCTAATGTTAATGTTCATGAGTCCACCATCAGGAGAACACTGAACAACAATGGTGTGCATGACAGGGTTGCAAGGAGAAAGTCACTGCTCTCAAAAAGAACATTGCTGCCCTTCTGCAGTTAAAGAGCACATGGACAAGCCAGAATGCAATTGGAACAATATTTTGTGGATTGATGAGACCAAAATAGAATTTTTGGGTTAAATGAGAAGCGTTATCTTTGGAGAAAGGAAAACACTGCATTCCAGCATAAGCACCATATCCCATCTGTGAAACATGGTGGTGGTAGTATCATGGTTTGGGCTTGTTTTGCTGCATTTTGGGCCAGGATGATTTGCCATCATTGATGGAACAATACATTTTGAATTATACCAGCAAATTCTAAATGAAAATGTCAGGACATCTGTCTGTGATCTGAATCTCAAGAGAAAGTTGAGCAGCAAGACAATGACCCTAGTTGTTCTACCAAATAATGGTTAAAAAGAATAAAGTTAATATTTTGGAACACCACTGTAACAATAAATAAGTATATTCATGCTCAGATTGGGACTACAACATGTTGAAAAACACTCTTATATGGAAATAAGACACCCGGATGTATTGAATGCAAAATGCTTCTTTCATGCAAGTGCGCTATACTGTTGCAGGAGACTGCAACAGTCTCGTTAGCTCGTATATACCAAATAATGCAGTTAGGGCTTGTTCAGCTAGACTGCATGAGCAGCAGGTTAAAAAAATGTGGTGGCTTTATGCACCTCAGAGAAAGTTCCCAGTTTGGAGAAAAAAAAAAAAAAAAAAAAAAAAAAAAAAAAGAGAGAATGATTTTCACAATGTAGTTCATAGACTCTCAGGAATCTAGCCACAGGAGGTCACAAGCCAGTGTACTTTTTGTGCCGGTCCCAAGCCTGGATAAATAGAGAGGGTTGTGTCAGGAAGGGCATCCGACGTAAAACTTTTGCCAAATTCAATATGTGAATCACTAACATGACTTCCATACCGGATCGGTCGGGGCCCGGGTTAACAACGACCGCCATCGGTGCCGTTGACCTAGAGGGCACTGGTGGAAATTGGGCTACTGTTGGTCGAAGAAAGAGAGGAGGAAGGTGTGTTAGAGGAGGAAGGCGTGTCCGTAGGCAGAGAGGGAAGAGGAAAGGCAGGAGTTTAGGACTGAAAGTAGGGACTACTACACTACATATGCAATATTTGCTTTGAGAATGTTGATGGACAAGTACAGAGAGGGTCAGAAAGAGCTGCATTGTGTCTTTGTAGATTTAGAGAATGCGTATGACAGGGTGCCAAGAGAGGAGCTATGATATTGTATGAGGAGGTCTGGAGTGGCAGAGAAGTATGTTAGAGTGGTGCAGGATATGTATGAGAGCAGTAGGACAGTGGTAAGGGTGCGGTAGGTCTGACAGAGGAGTTCATGGTGAAGGTGGGACTGCATCAAGGATCGGCTCTGAGCCCCTTCTTGTTTGCGGTGGTAATGGACAGGCTGACAGATGAGGTCAGACAGGAATCTCCATGGACTATGATGTTTGCAGATGACATTGTGATCTGTAGTGAGAGCAGGGAGCAGGTGGAGGAAAGTCTAGAGAGGTGGAGGTTTGCTCTGGAGAGAAGAGGAATGAAGGTTAGTCGCATCAAGACAGAATACATGTGTGTGAATGAGAGGCATCCAAGTGGAACAGTGACGTTACAGGGAGAAGAGGTAAAGAAGGTGCAGGATTTTAAGTACTTAGGGTCAACAGTCCAGAGCAATGGGGAGTGTGGAAAAGAGGTGAAGAAGCGTGTGCAGGCAGGTTGGAATGGGCAGAGAAAAGTGTCAGGTCTGTTGTGTGATAAAAGAGTACCAGCAAGAATGAAAGGAAAGGTGTACAGGACAGTAGTGAGACCAGCGATGTTGTATGGTTTGGAGACAGTTGCACTGAGGAAAAGACAGGAGGAAGAGTTAGAGGTAGCAGAGCTGAAGATGTTGAGGTTCTCTTTGGGAGTGACAAGGATGGATAGGATCAGGAATGAGTACATCAGAGGGACAGCACATGTGAGATGTTTTGGAGACAAAGTTAGAGAGGCCAGGTTGAGATGGTTTGGACATGTTCAGAGGAGGGAGAGTGAATATATCGGTAAAAGGATGCTGAGGTTAGAGCTGCCAGGCAGGAGGCCGAGAGGAAGACCAAAGAGGAGGTTTATGGATGTAGTGAAGGAGGACATGAAGGTAGTCGGTCTGAGAGAAGAGGATGCAGGGGATAGGGCTAGATGGAGGCAAATGATTCGCTGTGGTGACCCCTGAAGGGAACAGCCGAAAGGAAAAGAACCCCGCCCCTTTAACCGACGATACGCTGTTACACTGGTATAACACCCCGCCCCTTTAACCGACGATACGCTGTTACACTGGTATAACACCCCGCCCCTTTAACCGACGATAGAAGAGTTCATAGACTCTCAGGAGTAGCACAAACATGCATGAAATTAATATAATATTGCACCAAAATTGTCTTTGAAGTTACATTGTATTGATGGTAATCACAGGGCCACTGACAATCACAGAGCTGCAATACTTGGCATAAAAACCCATAACCTTGTGGTTCACGTTTCCAATCTCATATACACCATAGGGTCCAATGGTAATTGAAAATCTGTTCAATATCTTGACTAATCAGTATTTAAAATTCTGCATTTTTTTAGCTCACTATTTAAATTTAAACCAATTTGTGATATTGACCATGTTAACTCATTTGTGCAAAAGGTCAGATTTTCCTTAAGTCTTATCCCTTCCATTGGAATGTGTGATCAGATGACACTCTGATGGATTTAATCTAACAATTTGTGGAGTCTATGCCAGCTCCAGTGCACACTACTATTTAAGCAAATGGGGGACATACCAAATACTAAGAAATTCTGAAATTCATGTAAATATTTATGATACTTTTCACTGAAGTTATTGCTGAAAATATCATTTGTAATGAAAAACAAAATTTTCACTAGTGGTTCAAGTTCAAGTTCAAGTTCATTTATTTATAAATCACATTTAAAAACAGCCACAAGACTGACCAAAGTGCTGAACATTAAAATCAACCCATAAACACATAAAACAGAAGGAATAAGACATAAATTTAAAACCAAAGAAATAACAAATAAACAAAGACCATATGCAATGTAATAAGAGTGGGATATTAATAGGCCAGATTAAACAAATATGTTTTAAACAGAGACTTAAAAATGGATAGGGAAGATGCCACTCTAATCTCAAGCGGCAGATTGTTCCATAACCGAGGCCCAACCACAGAAAAAGCTCGATTCCCTCTACGTTTTAGTCTGGACTGAGGAACTAAAAGGAGATTCTGGTCACTGGATCTTAGACTTCTAGTAGGAGTATAAAAATGCAGCAGTTCTGAGAGATAACTAGAGGCTTGGTTATGTAAAGATTTATACACCAATAAGAGAACTTTAAAATCAATTCTAAATTGAACAGGCAACCAATGGAGGGCTCTCAGTATTTTGCAAGCGAGTAGTTTGTGACTTTGAAATACCGCAATATAGAGAATTGCAGTAATCTAATCGTGAAGTAATAAAAGCGTGGACAGCCATCTCTAACGTCGAAACATTTAAAAGTGTTTAACTTTAGACAGCAAGCGAAGTTGGTAGAAACTAGAACCAATTACAGAAGAGATATGTTTGTCCAATTTTAAAGACTCATCAAGAAGGACACCCAGATTTCGTGCACGAGAAGATCTGAAGGCTGATAAGCTGCTCAGATCTAGGCTGGTAGCCTGAGAATGATCAGTAGGACTAAAAACAATCACCTCTGTTTTATCTTCATTTAATGTTAAAACATTTTTGGGTGAGCCAGGGTTTGACTAGTGGTCTCAGACTTTTGGACTCCACTGTACATCAATCAGACTATATGATTGTGTTTCTGTTATCCTGTTCAGGTTCTGGCTGAGGAGGAGAAGGGCTCCACAGAAGGGCTGGAAGATGAAGACTGGGACAGGGCTTTGTCTGTGGAGCGTTTTGGGGACATCATTACAGAGTCTGGCACGAATGGTGCAGACAAAATGGGTCGCAGCTACAATGAAAAGGACTTTGAATGTAAGTATAGCTATTTTTGGACAACTACAGAAAATTCTTCTGGCGTCTTTCAGAGTAGAAACTGCAGTGAGGAAATTTGTGCCATACTACATTCCTAGTTAAATAATATCAGGCCTTGCAAATGCTTTTCTTTTGTTTTTAATACACATGATCATGTTTTTCATAAGCATCCATCAAAGTGAGTGATTTCTGTAGGGCTATGTAGCAGGTTTCCATGAATTAGCCTTAGTTTAAAAGCTCTAGCCTTGAGGAGAACACCTGTCTGATCTTTAATGGATTGGCTTCTCTCTCTTTCTGTCTCTCTTTATTTCTCTATCCATGTTTCTCTCTTCAACTACAATTTTTGCTACTACTTAAGTCAGTTTCCCTCTAAAAACCTCATAAATCAAGCTTTTTGTCCTTGTATACACTGCAGTGAATGTATGATTTTGGTACCAGGTAATGATTCACTGAGGAAAAAGAGTAAGAAGAGTTCACAGAGGCAACTTGAAAAGGGTCTTCTCTTCTTTTGTGATCATTCACTAATTATGCATGCCGAGAGACATGTTTCTTGTAATGACAATTTAAAAATGCAAATCACCTAAGGCTGTAGCACACTGCTATGTTTTTATGATAATGTCATTGTTTCCCAGCGTTTGATGTCTGAGCACAATTGTTCTGACAGCTGAAACATTCAGTTTAATGTCTCAACAAAGACAAAGACGTGAAAAGGATAGAACGGTCGCCTGGGTGGCCATATGGGGTGTGACTAGGACAGCAGAGGATTTGTTCTGTGTTTTGCTGATATGCTGCAAGTCACCCAGAGACTTTTTCAGTCTCATATATGGTATGCATGACCCATCCATCCATCCATTTTCTGTACCGCTTATTATACACAGGGTCATGGGGAGCCTGGAGCCTATCCCGGCGAACTCGGGGCACAAGGTGGGGGACACTCTGAACCGGGTGCCAATCCATCACACAATTGCACACACATTCCCATTCATGCACTATGTACAATTTAGAGATGCAAATCAGCCTACAATGCATTAAACCCCTAAGCATGGGGAGAGCATGCAAACTCCAAACAGACAGGGTGGAGGCAGGATTCGAGCCCCCAACCCCAGTGGTGAGAGGCAAACATACTAACCACTTTGCCACTGTGCCCCCTGCATGATAAGCATTTAACATCTATAGTCTTAGAAAAAAGGAAACCCTATGTTGTAGTTATCTACATAAAAACTATTAATTGCCCCACAGGGATAAACTGAAGGAGTCTTCATTACTTGCTAGATGGAATTTTTTTTTTGCATGTGTGCTAGAGACTTTGCATTCAGAATTGTTTCCTGGACTGCTAGGTCACAGTTCTTAGTCTGTGCTTTGTTCCAAGGGGTCAAATCCACAGGCATCAGTGATAGGGGTGTCAAGTTTTTCCATTCATTTGGCATAGTCGACTTGCTCAGGAAGGAGACCAGCAGGATGAAAGTACTGGTGGAAACCAAGGCCCTGACAGCCATCTTTGGGCCACAAGTAGGAGTCTGCTGAATTTTGTGCAGTGTGAATGGAATAGGCGTATAGTTGGAAAGGTTTACAGTAGATGATGAGGTTTTTCATGGGTCAGTGAATGCTGTTGCAGCAGACTATCCGGCTACACTCAGGAGAACAACAATCAACAATGCGCTGACTTGGAGTCTGTGAAAAGGTCCACCTGCACTTTGGCAAACTTTTCCCAGATCTGGGACACCATTTCTGGATGCAGTCACTGCCGCTGCAGGAATGAATAATGGTCCCACTGCACTATTGTACAGTCCATAACCGTAAATGGGAAAACTTGGAACTTCTTTGCAAAGCAAAGAGAGACGTTCAACCTTATGCTGCTTTGATGATTGATGTTTCTGACTGTCACAATGTTGTCTGAATGGACTAGCATGTGACAAAGTCTCAGAACTGAGGGCCCGACTGCCATCAGTTCTTGCTGGTTGATGTGTTCTCATGCCAGGGGGCCACATCTGATGCTTCTGATAATCAGAGAAGACAGGACCACCTGCATAAATCTATACAGAGAGTCTGAAGGGTACAACTTTGAATTGGAGTACCTGTCCTTGGAAAGCAAACCTAAAAAACATCCACATTCTGGATTGCTTGGCCAGCTTACTCTGCTTATCAGTAATTGTGGTACAGTTGCTTTGCACTCTGGAAGTACCTGTAAGATCTGGTACTATGAATGTTGTTCATGTAGCACATATAACAGTATTGTAGTTCTGATTTAAACTCCATAATACTTCTGCAAAGTGTTAAGTGCTCAAAATAACAATTTTAATTGCATGAAAGAGAGACACACAGAGACAGTCTACAACCCCAATTCCAAAAAGTTGGGACGCTGTGTAAAATGTAAATAAAAACAGAATGCAATGATTTGCAAATATCATAAACTCATATGTTATTCACAATAGAACACAGAAAACATATCAAATGTTTAAACTAAGTAAATGTACCATTTTAAGAAAAAATAAGGCAATTTTGAATTTGATGGCCGTAACACATCTCAGAAAAGTTGGGATGGCAAGAAAACTGGAAAAGCAAGCGTTACTAAAAGAAATAGCTAGAAGTTAATTGGCAACAGGTCAGTAACTTGATTGGGTATAAAAACAGTATTTTAGTCAGTCTTTCAGAAGTAAAGATGGGCAGAGGTTCACCAATCTGCGAAAAACTGAGTCTACAATTTGTGGAACAATTTCAGAATAATGTTCCTCAATGTAAAATTGCGAAGACTTTGAATATCTCATCATCTACAGTACATAATATCATCAAAAGAAATGGATAAATCTCTGCGCGCAAGGGACAAGGGTGAAAATCAATATTGCATGCCCATGATCTTTGAGCCCTCAGGCGGCACTGCATTAAAAATAGGCATGATTCTGTAATGGAAATCACTGCATGGGTTCAGAAACACCTCCAGAACTCACTGTCCATGAACACAGTTCGCCGTGCCATCCACAAGTGCTGGTTAAAGCTCTATCATGCAAAGAAGAAGCCATATGTGAACATGATCCAGAAACACTGCCGTGTTCTCTGGGCCAAAGATCATTTAAAATGGACTGAGGCAAAGTGGAAAACTGTTCTGTGGTCAGATGAATCTGATGAATTTTTGGAAACAATGGATGCAGCGTCCTCTAAACTAAAGAGGACTAAAGAGGAGAGGGACCATCCAGCTTTTTATCAGCGCTCAGTTCAAAAGCCTGCATCTCTGATGGTATGGGTGTGCATTACTGCCTATGGAATGTGCAGCTTGCACATCTGGAAATGCATTATCAATGCTGAAAGGTATATACAGGTTTTAGAGCAACATATTCTTCCATCCAGATTCCATCCCATCTAAGATACTCTTTTTTATACCCAATCATGTTACTGACCTATTGCCAATTAACCTAATTAGTTGCAAAATGTTCCTCCATCTGTTTCTTTTTAGTAACACTTACTTTTCCAGCTTTTTGTTTCCCTGTACCAACTGTTTTGAGACATGTTGCGGCCATCAAATTCAAAATTACCTTATTTTTTTTCTAAAAATGGTACATTTCCTCAGTTTAAACATTTGAGATGTTTTCTATGTTAACATATGGGTTTATGATATTATGCAAATCATTGCATTCTCTTTTTATTTATGTTTTACACAGCATCCCAACTTTTTTGGAATTGGGGTTGTATTAGCAGTAGTCCTTTGTAATTTTTAAGCAATTAAATCTATCAAATACTGTATATGTTTGTATTGTTCTGTGCATGCATCTGTTCTACCAGACCACCGCCACACGTTCCACCACACGCACCACCCACTGTCCACCCACCTACCCCCACAGCGTTTCAGGAAGAGGGTGCTCAGCATGGAGCGTCGGCGCAAGAAGAAACGCAGGAAAAAGAAGACGTCTATGCCACCCTCTGACGTCACGCCCACCATCCATGAGGTAGATGAGGAGGAGGCGGAATCCGAGCCAGAAGTTCAAGGCCAAGACACCACACCCACTAAGCCCCCTGAACAACAGTTGCAGGTAATTAGATGTGACATGCCTTTATGTCTGTGATTCAGTACTAGTGCTTCATAGGATAAATATTTCAAACTCAGCCTGGCTTCATTATTACAGAATTAGTAACAGTTTAGGAGATGGCTTATGAATTCACACCCTAGCTAAGGTCAAAGAGAGCTCTTGTCTGGCTCCCTAGTGGCATGACAATCTAATTGTTTTGGAGATCATGAGTTTAAATCCAAGGATGCCTCAGTCATCAGTGGCTGGGAATCTGAGAGGACATAATTTGCCCTTCTTTCTGAGTTGAAAGGATGGTTCAGTGTTACACTAGGCAATTGTCTGTTAGCTTATGCATATGAAATAGGACTCTTAGCACTCTCCTCCCAGTATGCACAGCCCTACAAGGTTACAAGAACAGCACTGCAAAAATATTCAGTAGCTTCACTCTTCACACCTTCAATGTCACTGGTTGCAAATGCTGACTTTACAAAAGTAATTTCTAGTAGCTGTCAGCCATAAGAACTGTGAAAAATCTCAGATCTCATCTCTGCACCATTGTTAATCATCCAGTTATATAGCAAACAGCAAAGAGATGATGTATGATTCTGATTTGCTGACTCTGTGTGTGTATGTGTGTGTGTGTGTATGTGTGTGTGTGTGTGTGTAGGCATATAATCGTAGGTGCCAGCTTGGCAGTTGCTGTGGAGCTTGAGCTCCTCCAGTAAAAAAAATCCTACATGTCGACCTATTAGTCATCATAAACATGATGTGCTCTGGCATGAAGTCAGATATTTTATGAAAACCATTAGTTTTGGCTTTGTTAAATAGGATTGATTCGGCTTTGTTAAAAAGAAAGCTGTTACAAGACCCCCAATGTATTGTTTGTGTGAGTGTGTATGTATGAGTTTGTATGCAGGAGTTGGTGTATGTCATTATGACATATCTGTTCTGTGTGTGTTTGTGTGTGCAAATTTTAGGTGTGTATGACATATCTGATGACTGTGTGTTTGGTGGAGGTGTGCAGGAACGCACTGACACAACAATGTGTCACACATACTGTATACAGATACATATCTGTTGACTGCATATTGAAGAACTTTATTCTTATTAGCAATTATTAGCATTATTCTATGTGTGTGTGTGTGTTTGTGTGTGTGTGTGTGTGTGTGTGTGTGTGTGTGTGTGTGTGTGTGTGTGTGTGTGTGTGTGTGTGTGTGTGTACAAGAGAGCAAAGAGAGTTTAATGCATGTTGTCTTCTCTCAGTTTAGTTTGGGATGTGAGGGAGTGATGATTCCACCTGTTCCTCTCCCCACATTCCACGTGGAGAATGAGAGACCCCTGAGCCCAGAGCTGCCCATCACCAGAACCGTAGAAGTACATGAGGAGGAAGTACATGACAAACAAGAAGAAGAAGAAGAGGATGAGGATGAGGAAGCATTAAATAGGTAAGCAGAGACACAGCTGAACAAGCCATCACTAGGTGGTTTTCCAAAACATTTTGTAGCACTCACACATTTTGTAGAATATCAATGTAACACTGGCGGGTTTTTCATGCATTATGTAATACCCTGCTAATATTACCCATAATCCAACTTTATTATATAGGGTATCACAGGCTAAAGAACCCCTGAGACACAATAGGAAACAATATCTACTGTAACTTTTGCAGAAACCACAAATCTCCACACAAAGAACACTGTCAATGATACATTTGAATGGTGAAGAATTTATATTAGCCCTAGTAGTTTCAGTCACACGTATTTCTTAATACGCCCTTATACACTACAGAAGTTTTGCATCAGTTGAATCTGTCATACTGTAGTCGTGCTGTTTTACAGGATTTACCTAAGAAAAAAGGCTCCCAAGTTATACTGGTCTTGTGTTTCTTGTTTTACTTTTATTTTTAATGCTTTGTAAAGCATACCTTGTCTAAAGAACGGCACTATGGTTATAAAATGAAAAAGGTTTTAATTATGATTATACCACAGTACTGTTGAATTCTTGAATCTGATTGGTCAGAAAGGGGTTGATTAATTTTCTGTAAAAGCATGGCCTCGGTCAGGCTGCAAGACAAATCACAAGTGTATATTAATGTGATAGTTCTAATACGTTATCATTTATATAGCAGCGGCTAGTTTATAGGGACTTGTATGGTGAATACTTCACATAAATAGATTTAAAATGTGTGTAATTGTTGATATGGTGAAGTTTTCTGTACGAAGACATTTATTTAGCATTTTTGGAATAACTCTCCACTATTAGCTTTTCCTGACACAGGATAGTTTTCAGGACAGAGGGCTTTAAGATTTCTTGGTAACGTAACAAGCTGTGTTTTTTGTCTTATTAAGAGTGAAAGAGGTAAAAAAAAAAAAAAAATATATATATATATATATATATATATATATATATATATATATATATATATATATATATATATATATATATATATAATAACGAGAGAGAATAATTATCTTTCACTGAGGCAGAGTTCAGCAGCAACACCACAATCAACAGTGTAACAGGTGGACTCAGCATACACCAACAAGTTCTTCCTTGCTACTTTTTAAGCTAACATGAACTGCACTAGACTGCCCCCTACAGATCATAAATGTTCACAACAACAGTTCAGTTCACAGTTCACAACACTGGTGAGGGAACGATTTTTTACAGCTGTTATAAGTAATAAACAAGAACTAACTTGTTTTGTGGACATTTCCACAACATTAAATGCAAACATAAAAGGAAAAAAAATGTATGATGTGTAATTCACAAATTGTGAGTTGGCAAATTGCTGGGGTATAAGAGGTATAAGAGGAGTAAAACAGTTCTGAACTTGCTGTTTTTAGAAAACAAACAGTAATTCTGCTTCACACCAGGCTGCATCACACTACTTGCAATTTTTGGTTTGCCCAAATAATTAATATTCAATATTGGTGAGGTTAGCTAAAGTTTGCTAGTTAGCTAATGTTAGATATTATATATTGTTATTTTAGCCTTTATGGAACCATAAAAAGATCTACAGTACTTTGCAAAAGTTTTAGGCACATGCAAAGAAATGCTGTAGAGCAAAGATGCCTTCAAAATAATGAAATTAAATGTTTCAACATAAAAAAAACATAAAGAAAAGTAAACAGTGGTAAATGAAACCACTTCATTGTGTTTTTTGTCTGAAAAGTGGTCTCGTATGTAATATGCTGCTTTCTTTAATGCCATACAAACATTTTTCTGTAACATTAAATTTTGTGCTAGAAAACTAATGTTTGGAAATCTAAAATGTTTTTGTACTGACTTGATAATGTAGAAGTCCATAAAATAAAAAATATATAACAAAGTTTGTACTAAAAAAATTAGGGTGCCTAAAACTTTTGCACAGTACTGTATATAAAATAAAGTTATTATTACTGTTTTATTAACATTGTGTTAATTTGTCTCACTGTATTGTGAAAAGAGACATATACAATCTTACAATAATATGTTACATAAGATGCTTCTCCTCTCTATAATTTAGCATCTCCCTTTAATTATGGTAAGAAACACAAAAGATCTAACTGTTGAGCGTGCAAATTTGAACATGATCTTTTTGTAGAAAAATGGCAAAATTTAAATATGTTTACATAAATCAATGTGAAATTTAGTAATGTTCCAGATATGTACTGTGCATGTGATATGTATCTCCATGGTATGCATAATATAAATAATTTGTAAATTGATATATAATGCACTAGAAGAAAGCAGAGATCGAGCCCCTACATTGCTGCTTATGTGCTCCCTATAATGGCATTTAGACAAGCATTCACAAATCTGGAAGTTGTAAACTGGTGCACAGAAAATTAGCATGTTAAATAAAGATGATTTTGTACTAGTGGAGATGAACAAAAGAAGAAATGGCTTTGCTGGGACAACGGATGCCCTGGCAAATTTATACCTGAGCTCCCTCTGCTGGCTGACTGAGATTCTGTACAAAATCTGATTAGTGTGCTGAGCAGCCAGAGAAAGATTTGTGTTAACTTGATTTTTAAGCACATATGTGAAGAGTAGCAGATAGGGTAGTTTACAATACTTTATTTTTTGTGAGAGTTATGGCCTGAAGGCCTTTTTCAGATCATTTAACAAGGCGGTAGGCATCAGAAATGTTGTAAGGATGCTGTGTGCCTTGTGCCATTGTGTTCTGAATAAGCTGTGTCTTTGCTCTACAGGTTTAGTCCATCTTTAGAGCTGGCCAGTGTCCCCACACTGGCCTGGTTCTGCCGGAAACCTGTCCACCGGCTGAGTGGAGCCCAGCGCACCAACTACGACCTGAGAGAACGCATTTGCATCGGCAGCATGACTGCCATGGAGACAGCTGTTTATCAGAAAGTGCCCACGGATGAAGCAGAGGCTCAAATGCTCGCTACTGTTGACCTGGATGACATGAAAAGTAAGAGCGGCAATGTGGGGCTTACAGGTTACATTATTTGTGCTGCATTAGTGGCTGGTTGTTTTTAAAATAGGGAGAAGCACAGGTGTCTGTTATTGGAGTGTATACATATCTATATATCTTTGTGTGTTCTTTTTTATCTGTTTCACCTCTTGGTCTGGCCTCTTGTTTAATTCTCTGTCTCTCCTCATAAGTAAGAGCCAGTACATGATTCATAGTGTCTGCTACAGGTATGTCACACTAATTAGTAGTGCCTGCAACTAAACTACTAACTAGCTAGCTAAATTTCAGTGAAGAAGGACGTAGCAAGCTAGACTTATAATTAAACAAAAAGTTCCAAGATGAATGCAAATAATTTATTTACAACATTTACCAATTATATAGATAAAATAACAAGTTATACTAGTTGTGTAATACTGTTATATATTAGGTTACTGACCACTACTGCAGCTCTGAGCTCTCTGTCTGACTAGGTGTCAATGCACTATATGGCCAAAAGTATGTAGATACCTGACCATCACAACTATATGTTCTTCTCTGAACTGTTGCCACAAGGTTGGAAACAGAATTGTATATTATGTCTTTGTATGCTGTAGCATTACAGTTTCACTTCACTTGAACTAAGAGGCCCAAACATGTTCAAGCATGCCAATGCCCCTGTGCACAAAGCGAGGTCCATAAATACATGATTTGCCAAAGTTGGAGTTGAAGAACTTGAGTTTCCTTCACAGAGCCCTTACCTCAACCCTACTGAACACCTTTGCGATGAACTGGAATGCCTGGCCTCCTCGCATGAAAAAGTGCCAGACCTCACTAATGCGCTTGTGGATGAACAGGCAAATCCCCACAGCAACCCTAGTGCGATTGTAGAGTGAACATTATTTTAACAGCAAAGGGGCCATTTAGTCTATGTGTAAGTTTGAGATGTCAGGTAGGTTCATTACCATTTCGGTCATTGTCAGTTGGTTAAGTCTTTTGCAAAAAAAGTCTTTGAAAAATTGTATGCTCTGCTCTCATGGATATCAAACAATTGCAAACACAACACAGGTTTATCAAAAAAAAAAAAATCTTTTCAGGAAATTGTTCAACCATGACTTACTATTTCACAGGGGTATAAATATTAGGTAACAAAGGCCAAATTCCCTTAGTCATTCATAACAATGGGTAAGACCAAGGCATATAGCTGTGATGTGTGGCAAAAGGTTGTTGAGCTTCACAAAATGGGAAGTGGCTATAAGAAAATAGCACAAGCATTGAAAATGCCCATTTCCACCATCAGGGCAATAATTAAGAAGTTCCAGTCAACTGGAAATGTTATGAATCAACTTGGAATTGAATGTGTGTCTATATTGTCTCAACACACTGTGAAGAGGATGGCCAGAAAATCTCCAAGGATCACAGCTGGAGAATTGCAGAAGTTAGTTGTCTTGGTGTCAGAAAGTCTCCAAAACTACAATCCGAAGTCACCTACATCAACACAAGTTGTTTGGAAGGGTTTCAAGAAAAAACCCTCTACTCTCATCCAAAAACAAAAACTCAATCTTCTTCAGTTTGCCAGACACTACTGGAATTTCAAATGGGATCAGCTTCTATGGTCAGATGAAACCAAAACAATTGCAAACAAAACACAGGTCTATCAAGAAAAAAAAAAAAAAAAAAAATTATATTTCTCCTTCCAGTATAGAGAGTCAACCCACGCTCTCTGACTCTGAGGAGCCAGAGGAGGGCGCCAGTGCACCAAAAACGGAGAGCAGCTCTCAATCGTATAGGAGCTCCTTGAAGTGATCACTAGGGCTGTAGAAAAGTTGAATGTAAACTGGCCTAGGGAGATTAAGCAGCTCGTAGCAGCGCTTTCTCCCCAGTGAAATTAAAACTTTTATTATTTATTTATTTATTTTTCCAGAAGTGCATTATGAAATATCACACTCAGGGGGAAAAACCATACAAGCCAGCTGTATTTGTAACCCCATGACATCTGATTATTCGGCCATCATAGGGTATTTGGCTATGCCAAAGGTGGAGGAGGTGCTTGTGAGCTACATCTCCCCATTAACGGCAGGGAATTTAGGGGGGCCAGCTTTGCCATCCAGGCCGTTTAAGGCGACCTCGGCGTTGGTTGGCAAAGCCTATGCAGCGGCAGGTCTCTGCATACAATAGGAAAAAAGCAGTGTTGCAGGCCTACTACGCAGACCTGCTGAATGAGCTAAACGACGTTCCGGTCTGTTTGGCTGTGCGGTTAACGCCATCGCCAACCGGTTTTGAAAGGCGAAACAGCAAGCAGCGGCGTCCAGCCACTTCCTTCCTGTCGGGTTGAGTTCACCAGGGCATCCACGAGTGGGGCCCGGGCCAGCACTAGTGCGAGGAGGCCACGAAAGGTGAGTGTAATGGCCCACCTCCCCCTCCGAAAAGCCAGGGGGACCAGGCAGCCACAGTCGCAGCCTGCTAGTAGGCCCGATCTAAGAATGATGATTAATGCCAAGCAGGCAAAGAACGAGCAGTCCTGATGGGCCGCGGAGGGAGGTATCAGGGGACATGAGGACGTGTCAGGGCAGTTAGCCCCCAGTATTACTGTAGGGCTCCCCCTAGCCAATATCGTCCAAAGTTTCAGTCCTCTCTGGGCAGTGAGCTGTCACAGGGCAATGAAAATCTAATGCTTTCCCTCCGACAGAATGTGGAAAAGTTAACGTCAATAAAAGACCATCTGGCAGCGTGGAAACTACTGCCAAATGTGTCCCCATGGGTTCTGTCCACCATAGAAAAGCGTTACCGGGTCCAGTTCAGAGCTCGACCCCCCTGGTTCAGAGGCGTGCTCACCACAGTAGTCAGAACAGAGCAGAGCCCGATGTTAGCGCAGGAAGTAAGATTCCTCTTGGACAAAGGGGCCATAGAACATGTACCCCTTCCTATGAGAGAGGGAGGTTTTTACACCTGTTATTTCCTGGTCCGCAAAAAAAAGATGGGAGTATGCGGCCAATTTTAGATATGCGTCATTTGAACTGTAATCTTCGGACATCAAGAGGTTGATGCTCAACATCTTGATGTTGAGCATCAACATCTTGATGTTGAGCATCAACATCAAGATGTTGATGCTCAAACTTACCGTTCCACAGATTCAGTTCAAGGACTGGTTTGTGACGGTAGATCTAAAAGACGCATATTTACACATAGAACTATTGCCCACGGGTTCTTCCCTTCGGTCTAGCTTTATCCCCTCGCACCTTCACAGAGTGCATGGATGCCACTCTGGCTCCCTTGCAACCCCAGGGCATCCGTGTACTAAACTACCTGGATGACTGGTTAATTCTAGCGTGATCCAGGGAGTTGGCGATTCCAACATTGAGGTGTTGTTCTCGCCCACATGAGGAGCTTGGGGCTCAGGTTGAACCCCAGGAAAAGCATGCTTTCTGCAGTGCAGAAGATGACTTTCTAGTGGTTTACAAGAGATTCCATTACGATGAGGGTGTATCTATCCCCAACATGTGTAGGGTCAATCCTATCAACATTGAGCAAGATAAAAGGCAGGCGTAACTAGTTCTTCTCTGGGTGGAGGAAAAGTTTTTGTCAGTGAGTGCAATGTACATTCTGGGCAACCGCAGGAGGGGGCAGGGGCTGAGGCCCGGGGATTGGAGGCTCCATCCACAAGTAGAGGAGTCCATATGGTGGCGGTTCGGCCAAGCGGAGCTGGATGTGTTCGCCTCCGAGGAGATGACACACCACCCGTTGTGGTTCACCCTCACCCTTCCCGCACCATTAAGGCTGGACGCCATAGTACATATGTGGCCGAGGTCACGCCTTTCCCTCGATTGCTCTGCTTTCACAAGCTCTAGCAAGACTTCACCAAGATTGTGCTACGTCTGCTGCTACTAGCACTGGATTGGCTGGCTTAAATTTGGTTCCTGGAGATAATATCTCTGCACTTCCTGGGAGATTCCCGTTTGCAGGGATCTATTGTTTCAAGCCAGAGAGTTGATTTATCACCCTTGGCCGGAACTATGGAAACTGTGCTCTTGCCCATGAGGGGCACCAGCTCATAGATTCCAGTCTCTCAACTGAGGTTGTAGAGACCCCGTTAAATGCTAGAGCATCATCCATGAGAAAATTGTATGCATTCAAGTGGCAACTTTTTTTTCGTGGTGTGAAGAACACCAGTGGAACCCAGTAAACTGCACAATAGCTACAGTCCTGGAGTTCTTACAGGAACGTTTCTCAGCAGGGTTGGCTCCTTCTACAATCAGGGTCTATGTGACTCCCTGGGAGATTCCTGTTCGCAGGGATCTATTGTCTCAATCCTTAGGGTTCATTTATCACCCTCGGCCAGAACGATGGAAACTGTGGTCTGGTCCCTGAGGGGCACCAGCTCATAGATTCCACTCTCTCAACCAAGGTAGTAGAGATCATGTTAAACAGTAGGAGCATCATTGTGACCCAGTGAACTGCGCAATGGCTACAGTCCTGGAGTTCATACAGGAACGTTTCTCAGCAAGGTTGGCTCCTTCTACAATTAGGGTCTACGTGGCCGCCATTTCAGCCAGCCATGCCCCTACTGATGGAGCATCCGTGACAGGCCATACCCTCAGTATGACGGGGTGGGTATACTCATTCCCACAGCGTGAAGCTCACGCAATGTTGAGTTCCCTTAGAAAGGGTACACCTGGGTTACGCATGTAACCCTGTTCCCTGAGAAGGGAACGAGACATTGCGTAGCTTTGTCATACTTGGGCTTGCCTGTGAATTGCGTCTTTGCTTCAGATAATAGAAGCTGATGGCGTGGTTCACAGGTGCCGTTTTTATATCACGCAATGCACTTAATTGACCACGGCAGGCCTATAAATAGGCGTGATTTTACACAGACTTCAGATACTGGTCACGCACGGAGACGCTTCCCACAGCGTGAAGCTCACGCAACGTCTCGTTCCCTTCTCAGGGAACAGGGTTACATGCGTAACCCAGATGTTTCACTGGGTTTCTATCAAAGGCTTCAAGATTTTAACACAGGCTGCACAGTCCACTGAAAATGGTTTGCATTATATGAATGAACAGCATGACATTGCAATGAGATATTTGATAATTTGATTCAATTTAATTTCACCAAAAGGATGAATATTATAGACACATTTCTACATTTAATATTGAAATATTTCATTACCGCATTTTCACAAAATTTTAGGGCTTCCCATGTAGTCTTAATGTAATCACCTGTGCTGTGATGCACTTCTTTGGATGGATAGCAGTTGTTAAGTTTCATATTTGTCTCAATATTTGAAACATCCCATCTTCATGTTAGACTGAATCCCAAATGGCTTCCTGTTCACTATGGGCAGCTTTGATATAAGATATGTTGTCATAATAATGATACAATGTAGTGCTCTATATGCTTTATAGAACACAATTTAATGTTCAGCCACAGAAAATGTGTGGATCTTTGTATTTGTGTTATATTCCAAAATCATCTGATAAAGTTTGTACACATTCTTTCCATTTTAACTAAGATTAAAATATTAGATTGCTTGCCACAATTACTGCAGGCCAAACTTGCTGCGTCTTATGTCCAAGAATTCACCCTACAACAGGGGTATTCAACTTAAATTTGTAAATGTCCAGTTATATAAACTTGCTTGCTTACATAGGTCCGGATAAGCAACTAACATGACTGAATGGAGACAACAATTACGTTTTACAATTTTCAAGTACTTGGGCCACTGAAATACTTTTTCTTGGTCTGCATCTAGACCACGGTCTGCCAGTTGACAACCTGTGCCCTATAAGTTAGACAAGTGACAGCGCCATGCATGTTTTCACAGAAAATAAACTTTTTTTTTTAATTTAGATTTTTTATTTTATTTTGACTTTGAATTTGCTACTACAAATTTGTTGTAGTATTTAACTCATCAGTTAGGTGGTTACATAACTAACTAACCACTAGTCTCCACCCCAGAACCTGCAAAAAAATCCTACTATTTTCAGTGGTACAGTAATGCAATGGGAAATGGACACAGCTACTCAACCAGGGATTTAGTGCTTGGTGGAAGTGTGCTATTTGAGGCTTGCACTGGCTGCAGTTTGGATGGGTCACTTTGTGAACGCCTGCTGTGTGCATGTCCATACTCATAAATGTGTTTTTGTAGAGAGCAGGACCAGGGTCAATGCATCACTAAACCAACAGTGGTCCGGCATCGGACCAGTTTTACTCAAACTCCATTAAATATTGTAGTAAATAAGTCCTGCCATGTAGAAATATAGTTGGGATCACTGAGACTGGGATGTGAGCTCCCTGTTATTTTTCCAGCAATTATCCTTAATAAAATCTGCTTAATTGAGCAAAAGGCATGAGAAAACAAACCACAGATTACTCCTCCTAGCTTTAGTGCGTGGCATCAGCGTGGAAGTAGTCGGTAACCATTGCTCATGTCCTTTAAGCTTTAGCAGGATGTAGAAGTACAGGATGCCCAATGTAGTTGTCACAGATTTGGTTAGAGCTTTAGGGTAATCTCTCTGAAACCATCAATCATAAGTCATCATCCCTTCTTTTCTAAAAAGGCTGTGCAGTGCCTCTAATAACATGTTTTCCAATGGTTAAAGCTCCTGTTGGCATCTTTTCCACATGATGTTTATGAGAACTATGTTCCTCTTTATCTTTGTTCCTTTGATGCATGGGACATCTAGTGACTTAAAATGGCTTTAGTGAATTGCCTATTTCAGGTTCTCTAATTAAGTATTAATTTAGATACAATATAATTTATTGTTTTTGTTTTTCCAGATAAAATTATTATTCATTTTATTAAATGTTAATGTGATTAATACGTCATTAAACTTTCCATTACTTATTAATAATATTTTTTATTCATCTCTTTATGGCAATTTTTTATAACTAAACATATATTCAAAACAGCAATTTGTAAATGACACATAGTTACATTGTAAGCAAACTCATTCATTAACCTGCTCATGTATGATCCTGTTGAGTTAAGGGTGTGTATGTGCTAAATGACTAATTTCATGGATGTAAAATTCCCTCATATGGAGAGAGGGTGACAGAGAAGGCGGGGTGGAGGTGGTGGAGAGGGAGGGGGGCTGGTCTGCTTGTGGGCAGGGGGCACATCTAAGTGAGAGCTGGGAACATGGTCCTGAGGCTGTAATTAACATAGCCGTTCTAATTGATTACCCTTAACAAAACTTCCTGTAGTGAATCACAGATTTGGGCCTGCACTGGACCAAGCAATTTAATTTTGGTCCTGCACAGAGAACGAGGCATGTCAATACCCACACTAACCTCTACACCCATTACCTCTCTTCCATGTTAATTATTTGATTAACATTAATGTGCTTATATTGTATGTCAGGACATATGCACTATAGTCCTGGTAGTTTCATTCAAGTCAAAACAAGTTTGCTGAACTCTTCTGGTGTCTGTCTTTACCATTTTTAGAGAGCATTAAGATAAATCAACTAATGATACATGCTTTAAAATGGGTATTTTTACATAATCTAATTTTTAAGTCCCTGATGTCAAGTATTTTTATTAACTGCATTTCTTTCTATTCTGTAAGAACTGATAATGAATGAAGTTGAAAATACCTTCTTTTGGCATGTTGTTTTGGCGTATACATGAAATGTGTGGAGTGCATAAGTGCATTTCAGGTAACAGTGTGTCAGAGATGGGAACGGTTTCCATGGAGACCTGTGATGTAGAGACAGTGCTCCCTAATGTGAGGCTCCATGCGTCTGGACGTTGTTTGACTAAGTGTGATGTATCAGTCGACGCCTCCATCTGATGCTCAGCTGGCGAAGCCACTCATCGTGTGCTCATTGTATATCAGGCTACTCTGCATCATCAGCCTCTTTCTGTCCTGCTGGTGTTTCTGCTGCTGCTTTGGAAAGCCACCTGGGAGCTCCTGTCAGGGATTTTCAGCTGGAAGTCGACAGTGCTCTAGGCCTCTGGCTCACACTATTGAGTCTGGTAAAGTATGGGGGCTGAAAACAGGACAACACTATAGCAATGAGACAAGCACTTTTATCCATGCACTACTGCACAATCAATCAGTACTGTCATGGAAATTAGACAGGGATCCAATTGGTTGTGTAGGATTAAAAAAAATAGATCAGTTGTTTTTGGTGAATCATTGGGTATCTCCAGTGTCCTGGCTACTCACTTACATGGAAGAAATGCTGCCTACCCAGGAATCCAGATCCTATTCTTAGAAGCTTTCATCCATTGAGAGAGGCCTTATTTGGCGAAATTAGTTGGATATACAGGATCAGACTTATCAAACAACGGTGGAATGCCAAGTAAATTTGTTGGGAAGAGCAAGTTCTTCTTATTTTACTTTCTACAACTTTTTTATGCTGTACTTTATTGTTTATTATTATTTAGTTGAAAGAGGCATCTCTCTCCTGACGACAGGATATGTGTAGTGATATGTGATATGTGTAGCACTCCCACTGGAATTGTCGAACTCCACCCAGTGGATATAGAGGATCTACAAGGCTTAGAGTTCCATCACTGCTGGTGGACCCAGGCTTACTGCATCCATCTGACTCTAGACGTTCAAACTTACAACTCATAACGGAGGTCCAGAGATTGTACAAATATCAACAGCTCTGAACAACAGTCAACAAGTGAAGCACATTCTGGATGAAAGCATCCCACTGGCCCAGGGTTTGGTGGAAACATTGGGTATGGAGATGACAGATATGGAGCAGGACCAAGTAGGTGCTAGTGCAGAACCACAAGAAAATCCAAAGGAGATGAATGTTGGGAAAGGACAAAATGGAGAAGAGGAGTACCCTGGAATCTTCCATGTGGATGGGTTTGAAGACTTTGATGAGTTTGTTCTGGATTTTGATGACTATGACCTTCTGGAGTCCATCCACAGCCACCTCAACTCTCCTGTTGAACCTATCCGTGAGTACCATCAACAACATGGTTTGGGAGGCAGCTGGGGGGCCTTGGACTGCATATTAATCCCCAGTGGTTTTGCAGAACACTAAAGTTACTGGGAGAGCATATGCAATGCTTGATTATCCTTGTTTATTTTATGTGGACCACTTATAAGTTATGAGCACAGGTTCACAACCCTGGTCCTGGCGTACCCCTGCCCTCACATTTTAGTGTTTTCCCAGCTCTACCTCCACTCATTATGTGATTGGTAGTTAGCTGATTAGTTGAATAAGGTGTTTTTGGAGCAGGAAAAACACTAAATGTGTAGGGTAGGTGGTACTACATGACAAAGGTGGGGAACCTGTGGTCTAGAGTTTCAAACAAAAGAACCATTAAGGGCGATAGACAGAACATTTCTGAAGCATTTAGACCTGTTAAAAAGTCAACAATATGCCAAAATGACTTGTACTTTCCATGTGATGCAGTCCAGTAGCTTTTTCTGTTCAGCTGATTGTGCTATGTGAAAGCATCCTCTACTCTGTGGAAACCCAACATCGGAAATTGATCAGTGGGAATTTTATAATCAAATGTTTTATTGATTCTCCTAGGGGAAACACAAGCTAATTAATGTAAAGCCTAGGCCTCACACATAGCTCGCTGATGTTGTAACTGAAGTAGGGCCTGTGGTGATGTGCTGTTGACATGGTGGGGAAAGCTATTGAACAGGCAGCTCATCCCATTCACACATAAACACACCTAGACCTGTGCACACTCACAGACACCCAGATGTAGGCCAGTCCTGTTCAGAATCTAGCTCAGTGAGACATGAGCACATTCCATTGACTGATGCTGTTGCTTTTGCCATGAACATTTCAGGAACTTTTGACATAAATGCATTTGGAATGTTGGATCATGATAATAACAATGCTGCATACAAAATTTGTATACATCAGGATAAAGTAAATGTTGGGAGAGCAGTAATGCGTTCAAAGTAATCACTCATCTAGATACTTTTGGCAACCGAATAGCCTTTGAACACTTGCCAGGAAACAAGAAGTCTCTGTTTTTACAATAAAGGCATCCTTGGTTTTGTCATTGATGTCAGCAGTTCCCTGGCTTCTCCGTCTCAGCACTTATCCAGTGGTTGAGCTCCTCTGCTCTATCAGACAGGGCACCCCTGTTTGTGTGACAGTCAGTCTGTCTGGAGAACTTCCCTGCCTGTCTGCCTTCTCCAACTCTGAGTAACGAACCAGAAACAGCTTTGGTCTCAAGTCGAAGTTCAGATTCTACACAGTTGTCTGCTCCACAGAATGCAACTGTGGTGTTTCCTAACTTGATAAAACTACTACCATGATTCCTTTGACAAGACTCATCTTAATTTATCTGTTTATATGTAACTAAAGTGGACAAGTCTACTGCTTTAGTCTGCTTCCATAAACCATTTAGGTTTTACTGTTTTGACACCAAAATGTTTAAATCATTTAAGTGAACTCAGCAACTTGCTTTTCTAGTGTAGCATAGAAAATATATAGTGTTAGATAGCAGTATACACTTAAGCTTTGTTCACACAGCAGAGCAGATCTGGTTATTTTTTTTAATCCAGTGTTTCTTCTGGGTTCTCTGGTTTTCTCCCACCTCCCAATAACATGCTAGTTGGTGAATTGCCCCTATGTGTGAATTAATGTGTGAATGTGTGTGGATATGTGGTGTCCCATCCAGGCTGTATTCCCACCTTGCACCCACTGTTCCTGCGATTCACTGCGACCCTGACCAAGATAAAGTTGTTACTTATATGAATAAATGAAGGAATGAATGCAAAGCCCAAATTGTTTGATCACTGTCACATTTGCTTGAATATACACCTTGGTTGCTAATACTAATGATGCTGACACATATAGTGAGTAGTGTGAGGCAAGCAAATGTTAGCTAGTTAGATTTGGGCAATGTAACATTAGGTCAGTGTCCACTGACGATTCCCAACATATTTAGGTGATTCTCAGGTGAAGTTTTTGCTCTGTGTCCAAGTAATCGTCTGTCATCATTCACATTCATCCAGGTTTGCATCCATGTTGTTGTTCTTGTTGCAAATTTCCTCCTGCTTAATTCAGATATGCCAAAATATCTGATTTAACCTTTTGGTCTGAACATACTCTCTGTCTATATGTACAGTATTCTACACATACATATATTATTTAATAATAAAATACATTAATTTATAAGCAAAATTTGAATAATGACAGCAATATTAGTTTATATGCGTTATAGCCTATTATGGAGGGCCTTCAAATGATTCTAGAGTGTGTTTAATATGCAGTTATGGTTTGAGCTGGTTTCACCCTCTAACATTTTCATTCAACTTGGCCTGAAATCTCTTTTTCAGGACTGTTGCTCTGCTACCACACTAGCTCAAGAAGAGTCCAACCAAAAGGCATGGCTGTCATGTTTGTCAGAAGTCTCCCTTTGCAAGAAGGAGCAAAGTTAGGAATGAGTGGACTCTGGGGTTTGGGGGAGACTGTTTGAGGATTGGACTGGAGTTATAGATCTCAGGGTCAGAAAGACAGGGAACAAAATGTAGTTGAATAAAGAGAAACAGAATTTTACTTTGTTTACGGCACATCCTGCAGCTACTGTGACAACCTAAAACAGCAAGGGCCTATTGTGGCCTGGCATGGCCTGATCCCTCAGGCCCCTCAGCTCTCTGCTACTGGGAGAATGCATGACTTTGGGCCTTCAATTATCCCAAATTTAATAAGAACCTTGGTTTGTGGGTTGAAGTGATATAATATTAAATTAGAGCCAGTTTTTGGAGAAGCCTGTGGCTTTAACCGCACAAAATAATTCGTTCTGCCTTGTAGATTCCTTTTGGCCAACATCGACTATGTTTCTCTGTTCACTAATCTGTGTTATTTTGCTCAAGTGAAAGCTCTAATTAAATAATCTTTCAGTCAAAACATGTTTATAATGAGAACATTTATGGTGTTACCACTAACATGCTTATTTTTTCCTCATTTCATTTATTTTAAACTTTATGCTTGTTTGCAGGTCACCGGTTTGAAGACAATCCTGGAGTAAGACGACACCTGGTCAAGAAGTCATCTCGATGTCAGGTTACTCGGGCAAACAACGGCTCTCCTTCTTTGTCTAGCCTGAAGAAGAGGAAGAAGATGGACAAAAAGACGCATGAGGTAAGATTGTGTACCAAGCACAAGGATACAGTCTAAGACCACTGTCCTGAGCAACAGTTCTATAGACATACAGTAATCATAGCTTACAAAGAGAAAAGAAATGCAAAAATAATTTCACAAATTTATTTCAATCTCACAAACAGACGGGTTTATATTTAAAAATATAGAGTTCCATGAAAGACCTAAAATTTGAAAATAGCAACAGGCTACTTTTTTATCAGTAAATATTTATAATGCTTCCTTGTAATAATAGCATCCTGTTTTAAAGTTCTCTGATGTTTATTCCAGTAATATGGAGCAATGTCTCTGAGGATACACTTTCCCCAGTCAGAATGAACCTGTGGTCCAAACAACTGCATTGTACAGTATAATAGATTATATGTGATGATACATGATATGAAGGCAGTTTATGAATAACTGCTTTATAAATAAACACTGATCAGGGGTGCTGGGGTTTTTTTTTCCCACTGAGAGGGCCATCTCACTTTCTGTGTAACACACTGTGATGATATATTTACCACAGGTTATAAACATGAGAGCTGAATGATAAACAGCATTAAGAGCTAGAAGGACAGAGATGACAGCGGGCATGTAAATTATATGTCCATAGCCAAGAACTGAAAGGAATTAGACTCTATGGGGGAAGTCAAAATAAGCTTTGTTTCAGCCTTTGTTCAAGCTTTGTTTATATATACTTTATATGTGTGATTTAAAAGAGAGTATATATGATCAACACAAATTATAAGGTAATGATAAACATTTTCTTCAATACAAGTAATGTACCATAGTGTTGTTGAATTCTTGATACTGGTTGGTTAGAAGGTGTTGATTAACTTTAACCTTTGACAGTAGTTCTGGATGCATTGTTCCTATATGTTGTGGTTTCTATAGTAACAGGTAATTCAAAGAGACTTGTATGGTGGAGTTATATGCCTAATAAAACAAATGGAAACTTCTTGTTATTTAACAAAGAAAACATCTATTTGTTGATATGGTGAAGCATTTTGTGAGGTGATGTTTATTTAACATTTATGTAAGGTGTCTCCAGTGTCAGTACTTTGTAATGGTCAGTAAGTTTTCTGCCATGGAAGATCATACAAGACAAAGGATTTTGCATTTTCCAGTTTCTTGGTAACATGACAAGCTGTGTGGCTTTTCTTTGTTCAAGAGAGAGAGGAAGCGAGAGAGCAAGAAAGAGAGGAGCCTGATGAGGGAACAACTGTTTATAGCTGCCATGACATAAAAGATAACAGGAACTAAATTGACTTATGGACATTCCACAACATTAAATGTAACATTAAATGTTTAACATATAAATGTTAAAAAGAATTATGTGTCATTCATTAGTAAATTAAAATGGTCAGTCTTGGCAAATTACTGCAGTATACGAGGAAAAAAAACACTTTAGGAAATACTGTTACTGGCAAATAATCAACTTTAGGGCAGTGCTTCATGTTGGGCAGCAACACACCGCCTCATTGTTAATTATTTTCATATAACAGCATGCCTCATTGTGTTTTTATTCATTTCATAATACATAATTCCACCCATTAATATTAAGACAACATTTATATTATCGTTATGAAATATAATAGAACTTTGAATAGATCTCTCTATCCACAGTTCTTTATTTCTATAGAGATCTTATGACATGCTTGTCTAACTTCACATCTTGATGTACTTGGGTGCTGCATTGTGTAACTAGTACCTCAGTGTGTAATAAAAAGTGGTGGCCCATTTCATCTGAACTCATCTCATTCGAATAAGGCTGCCAAAACACAGCCACAACTCCACCATAATGAGACCATATCTCAAGCATGATATGGACAAGGACTTGTCCTTTGAGCCAAAATTGAAATGTAGTTAGCAAAATTGAAAAGCATTAGATATGGTTAGTTTGCAGATCTCAAACCTTGTTTGTCCATCTTGTAAACTGTATGTGGCTGCTTACAGTTGGACCCTTTTTGGCCATTTGACCCTTATGGGTCTAAACTCAACCATATCTGCCTCAACCATAATTGTCTGTTTATATTTCATAAATCCCTAACATCTTTAGCATAGCATGAAACTAACTAATTAAGAAAACTATTCACCTGCTCCTTTTACTCTGAAATGTGTGATCCCTGATAGAAGGAAAGTTCCAGGACTCAATAATAAATATGTCTGTAATACACTAATTACTGTGTCACTGTAATCAATCTCCCTATGGAGATTTTACCTCTTTATCTTCACTGGTTTCTTCAAAGCAGAGAAAAATCAATATTTGTACTTTGTTGTGTTAATAGAGACTATAACTCCCAGACCACTGTTCCCTGGCCTTTGCCTGGCCCTATTGATCTTGTCCCACTAGCACAACTTGTACTCCCCATCAGTGGTGTCTCTGACTCACTCAGATCTGACAAATGGATTAATTACACAACATTTGCCCTTAGTGACAAGCTAAACCTCATATAACCCCATAGCCTGCCACAATGTTCATTTATCAACACTTCCCATCAAACTGTGGCAAGCTGCTCAACCAGAGGAAGCTGGCTCCTCTCTGTAATATGTGGGGGTCAAATGGTCTGCATTCACTAAAGAGTGCTGAACTGATGCGGATCTAGAGTATCTGTGCATGAGCAGGGAGAAATATTAGAGCACATGTTAAAATACATACACTACATTCTGACTTGGTTGGTGGTTATGATCTGTGAAAATCATTTATGAAGTGACTCTGGCATCTTTAGGTCTTTGTAGAGCTGAATGAGCTGATTGTGGACAAGAACCAGGAGATGCGCTGGAAAGAGACGGCTCGCTGGATCAAGTTTGAGGAGGATGTTGAGGAAGATACGGACCGCTGGGGCAAACCTCACGTGGCCTCACTGTCCTTCCGGAGCCTGCTTGAGCTCCGCAGGACCATAACACATGGTATGTGTACATCCTAGGTCTATGATATGAGCCTTTTTGCACAGTACAGTACAGTATGATGTGTTCATGTTATACACTATCCATGCAAAAAGTGATTGAAAGGTATCACTGTGCATTGCAGACATGTTTGTGCTGTTGTAGTATACTATATGGCCAAACGTATGTGGACACCTGAACATCACACCCATGTGTGGGCCTTTCCCAAACTTTTGCCACAAAGATGGAGGTACAGAATTGTCTAGAAGGTCTATGTGCTGTAGCTTTAAGATTTCCCTCAACTGGAACTAAGGTCCCCAAACATGTTCCAGCAAAACAAAGCCCCTGTGCACAAAGCAAGGTCTATAAAGACATGGTTTGCAAAGGTTGGTGTGGAAGAACTTGAGTGGCTGGAAGAGAACCCTGACCTCAACACTATTGGTCACATTTGGGATGAATTGAAATGCTGATTGCACACCAACCCTGAACGCCCAAGATCACTAATTCCCCACAGCCATGTTCCAAAATACAGCATAAGCCTTCTCAGAAAAGTATAGCAGCAAAGGGGAAATGGGATGTTCAACAAGCACATATGATTGTGATGGTTAAGAGTACACATATTGTAACCCTTTCTTTCAAATCATAACACTCTAAACTTACAGTTCTGCTATCTGTCCTTTTTGTAATTTCTGCTTTGATTGGAGATTGTGTTCCTACCAAGGTAGAAAGGGTGTGATTGCACAAGCATATTGGGACATTTCCAGTGTGCATATCTTGGATATCACTATGACAGTAACACAGTTGATCTTTCCCTTATTCAGGTGCCATAATGTTAGACCTGGACCAGACCACGCTTCCTGGAATTGCGCACTTGCTGGTGGAAACCATGATTATTTCAGACCAGATCAGAGCTGAGGACCGCGCCAATGTGCTACGTGCATTACTGCTGAAACACAGGTCAGAGAATCACACATCAATACTGCAAACAGGGATATTATCGACCAACACTGCTGTAGACCTCATGCTGTATGCCATTTGCCCAACTCGCTGCCTGTACTGGCTTCATGATAGTTTCAGTGTAATTATGCAACCTTTTCAAGCTCAAGATAATGACAGTTTTCCCTAATTAATAAAATTAAAATTAATAAATTATTCTGGCAGATCGTTTTAGGCACATGCAAAGAAATGCTGTAGAGCAAGTATGCCTTCAAAATAATGAAATAAAATGTTTTTACATTAAAAGAAAATACCATAAAGAGCAGTAAACAGTATTAAATGAAACAATGTCAATATTTGGTGTGACAAAAAATAAAAATAGTCTCCAGTACAATTTGTGCAGTTTTATAAGGATATTAGCTGGTAAGTTCTTCTGGACACTTTGACTTTCACACTTGCTTCTTATTTTTGCAGTAAAACCCAGCAGCCTTCATTGTGTTTTTTTGTCTGAAAAGTGGTCTCTTACGTAATATGCATTTTTCTGTAACATTTAATTTTGTGCTAGAAATCTAATGTTTTGGAATCTACAATGTTTTTTGTACTGACTTGATAATGTAGAAGTCATAAAATAAAAAATCTATAACAAAGTTTGTACTAAAATAAAACTGCACAGTAATGTAATTCTGTTCAAATATTCAAAATATATGTTGTAATGTTATATATCCTTTCCTTTGTGGAAAATCCTTGGACATTACACTCATTTACAGGTCTGATTCGAATATATCTGTAACTCCCTAGGTGGTCCAGGGCCAGATGGAGCACCTGTAGCCATTTACTGGAGTAGATCTTTTGCCCAGTAATAAAACACAAGTACACACACACACACACACACACACACACACACACACACACACACACACACACACACACACACACACACACACACAAACAAACACACACACATAGATCCTGGGCAGATACACTTGTGCTCACACAAAAATATTTTTATTTATGAGGCTTAATGAATAATTATAAGCCTTGATAAAGATAAGGCTTAATATCATTCTTGATGAGGCTTAATGAATTGTTAATAACTGTAGCCCTCTTCCTCCTATTCTTAACTAACCACTGGTAAAAGTGTAGTAAAATGCAGCTTACTCATATTTTAGGACACTCTGGCTGTGGCATTTAGACAACCAGCTAAGCTTGGACCTAAAAAGAGCACTGGTGACACTAGCTGGCATTGTGTTGACAGCATATGTGTATGAGGTGGTACAACCCACAACTCTGCTAGCCCTTTTCCACAGACAAGGTGCCAGATGCCTATTCTTGTACACTCTCACCATTTAAAAGCAAACAAGATTAAGATTCTCAAACCGGATTTGGTTTCAGCACCAAAGTGCTACTGTTTTGGAACCAAGAACTGCAAGAACTGGTGATGTCAGGGATTTAATGGCATAATTATTATCGCCATAACAACAACTCAAGCGACTTAAGTTACTTTTATGACCACCCATAAATAAAACAATAACATTGAGATGGATTTTTGAAGGCTGTTGTTGAAAACAGCTGGAGTAAATTTTGTAACTTTGAACTGGAAGCAAGGACTGTTTTATTGGTGCTTGCATCATTTTAAGTAGGAGTTACATTGTTATTGCTAATGTTAACAAAATGTCCTTTGAGCAGCTACACACACTGGGGAAAAAAATGACTTATTCATGACTGAAAAACATGTATCTGTCAATCATTCATTCATTCTTTCATCTTCAGTAACCTATTTATCCTGGATAGGGTCATGGTGGCTCCAGAACATATCCCAGGAACACTGTGTGATTCAAGAATATGACAGTCCATCGCAGGGCACAAAACACAGATTCACAGACTCATTCACACCTAGGGGGAATTTAGACTCACAATGTACTTACTGGCATATATTTGGGAGGTGGGAGGAAACAGGAGAAACCAGAGGAAACCCACCTGCTGCGCCACTGTGCTGCCCTGTATCTGTTATATTGTCTAAATTTTTTTTAATGTTGCATAGAAACAGTGAACGATTTGACCATGAATGATAAAATATATTCTCAAAGTCAGAATTACAATTTGTAAAACACTCCATAATTAATATTTTTATGCATCCAATCTGTGATTATGCAATTCAACCTATGATTATGCAAAGGTTTGTCTTTCAAACCAGATAAAATATGGGATATTTATTAACAAATTATCGGTTTGCATTAACAGCACCATCTCCATAACCAATACCGGCATCCTGTGAGTGGAAAAGCTGATTCCTCAGTTGACTTCAGTGCATGCAGACAATGTGGCACTCAAGAAAGAATGATTGTTTTTCAAAAATAATAATGCTTCACATGCCTTTGTGCACATGTTTATAGTGTGTCACTGTGGACTAAAGACTCGTATTTTCTGTTTAAATAGCCCCTGATGTTATCAGGCCCACATGTGGCCTGTTTGTAGCTTTTGCAATTCTTTCTGATTTCTTTGGCTTGAATGGAAAATGTGGTTTGGTTTGCAATTTGGATTTTGATATCATGTTATGGGGGTTTTGGTGTTTGGTTTGAAAATATTGAACCCGAAGCTGGAACCATCATAAATACACGCAAACCAAGATAAACAAGAACACGGGCATATTGTGTTCTTTTGTCTTGCAGGGCAGAACATATTTTCTTGAATTAAATAAAGAATAATACATTATGGTTGAGAGAGATATGAGAGAATTGCGAAAATCATGACTTTCTATTTGACATGACCTTCCTTTTTTCAGTCACCCGAATGATGAGAAGGAGGGCCGTTTTCACCGAAACCATTCAATCACCAGCCTGGGCAGCTTGCGCCGTAACCACAACCATGTTCATGACACGAGCCTACCACTAGTGGCCCAGGATCATGACACAAAATCGCCAGAGCATGACAAAGAGGTGTTTATTTATGTATTTATTTATTTATTTAACCAGGGTAGTCACTTTGGGGGGTGGGGGGTGGGGTATCCGTTTTACAAACAAGCTCTGTCTAAGAAAACAGCACAATAGTTACCACAAGCAACATTCAGACACAGGATATAACAAGTAACTCTTATAACAGCACTGCAAAACAAACTAGTAAAAAATCCCTTATAAAAAGCTTTTTAGATGTTTGTGTAAATCCATGATGATGAGGCACTATAACTAAAAGCTGTCTTACCAAATCCATATCTCAGCAATGGAACATCAAAAGGGATTAAGATTGCATCTCATTCTTTTATTTATATGCTGTATATTTATTTTTGGCAATAGTACAATCTTTTTTCATGAGTCTTGCTTGGTTGCATGCTACGACATGCATGTGCTGCAGGGTAGACTCAGACATCTCTGTTTTTAGCACTGATCTTAACCTTTTATTACCTGGATGACACATTCTGTGATTATTCTCTGACACTAATATAAAGTTAGCGTTAGTTCAGAGAAGGAGCTTGAAGATCCATTTATACACTCATGCAGTGGAGGTTTGTACATATGTGCTGTGACGCTATGATGGTGTGTTTGCACCTTTAGAAGGACCTGTATTGACTGTGTTTATAATAGCACATGTGCATGACTCGGAGGTACACAGGTGCTTCTTGTTAAAGCCTCCTGACACAATAGCTGTGAAACTTTTAATGTTCCCCATGGCTGAAAATGTTGGCACATTCAGCCCATAAAAACATAAAAAAAAAAGTCATGATGTTAAATGATTTTAAAATGACTGACCATTTGGCAAGTTTGTATCCTAGTCCTATACATTTATGCCTCTGGATTAAAGACAGGCAAAATGGTTCATTAAACTCTAAAGAGCAGTAACAAACACACATGCACACTTACATGTGGAACTGTAATCTTTAATATAACCATAGTGTGATGTTTGCGTGCACTGCCTGCCAAAACACTTTAGCCACAGCCAGTGTTTAACATTAATACGTTACTAACTATTTTCTTTTGTTACTGCAAGAAAAACCTGCACCCCGTTCCTGCAGAGGCACACGCTGTAGCCAGATCTATGAAACTGTTGGCAAAGATCCCCAAGGATGCTGAGGCCACAGTGGTTTTAGTGGGTAAGCAAATGATTGCTTCAGGGTCTTTTTTCTCTTTTGTTTCATTTTCAAAGCCAAAGATTATGTTAAGTCATCACATCACATATTGCCAATAACATTTTACTGTGACCTTGCTGGATTATCCTATTCTATTTTGTCACGTCTGATTTTGGTTATAAAAATAATAAAACTTTTATGCTCAGATTCATCAAAGGGGGGCTTTGGGGGTGCTTTTATATCTTGGTGGGACCCAAATGTCCCAACAATCATAGGAATATCTAATAGTTTTGGCATTGTGGAGACTATTTGGAGGGACTAAAGGGGGTTTATTAAAAAAATACATAAATAAAGGCCAAAAGAGTTCCTAAGATTAGGGTTAGGTTCAGCTGTAGGCATAGCATTAATTAGCTGCTTTAATAATTATGTCAATGGAAGGCTCTCACAAGGATAGTAAGACAAATCTCTGTGTGTCTGTTTGTTTGTGTGTCTAGGATGTGTAGAGTTTCTGGAGCAGCCTGCTATGGCATTTGTGCGCCTGAACGAAGCAGTCCTGTTGGAATCTGTTCTGGAGGTTCCAGTTCCTGTGCGCTTTATTTTTGTGCTACTGGGTCCATCTCAGAGTAACATGGACTACCATGAGATTGGACGTTCCTTCTCAACACTTATGTCTGATAAAGTTAGTCCTCACACAAATATTTCAGTTACTCCATTTACTATTTGTCAGCTTCTAAGCATTAGCGAATGAATGGAAGATGATGGTTAAGGACAAAAATCCTACAGTTAAAGTAATATTTAGTGCTCCTCTTGACTTTTCTCAGAACTTCCATGAAGTGGCCTACTTTGCTGATGACCGTCAGGATTTGCTGAATGGCATTAATGAGTTCCTGGACTGCAGCATTGTGATTCCTCCCTCAGATGTAGAGGGCAAGGACCTGCTGAAGACGGTGGCCTCCTTCCAGAAGCAGATGCTACGCAAGCGCAAAGAAAGAGAGAATAAGAAGGGCATGAGCGGAGTGTCAGGACATAACCAGGAGACCAAATGTGAATCTCTCTAGTGGTTTCTATCCACAAATGTATAAATTTTGAACGTGGCGTGGTGGCGCAATGGGTAGTGTTGCCACCTCACAGACTTATGGTCCCTGGACTGTGTGGCATTTTTGTGAATGTAAATCTGACAAGATGATGCTTACCTCTGGTGGAAAAGGTTGTCATTAAAGAGGAGCTATGAAAAGTGGTGTTACAAATAGACTTTTAGGATACCGTAAAATAGCATATTAAATACTATATCAAATGAGTTAAACACCTATGGTAAATTTACAGTGGGTATAGAAAAGAATCACCCACATTAAAATAATCACATTTTGTTGCTCTTCAGCCTGAAATGAAGATGGACACAGTTTTTATTTTATCCAGCTGTATTTACTCAGAGCAACTTATAACATCCAAGTGAAAAATATAATACCAACATGTCAGAAAAAAAAAATTAAAAAATTAAAAAACAGAATCACTGAGTTGGAAAATTGATCACCCCCTTGCTTTAATTTGCCTTAATTTTTAAATTACTGCCTTTAGTCTGTTGGGATATGTCTCTACTGACTTAGTACATCTAGACTTTGCAATATTTGCCCATTCTTCTTTGCAGAACTGCTCTAGTTCAGTTAAATTTGATGGTGACCGTTTGTGGACTGCAGTCTTCAAGTCATTCCACAGATTTTCAATGGGGTTTAAGTCTGGGCTCTGACTAGGCCATGCAAGGACATTCACCTTTTTCTCCTTCAACCACTGTGCGGTCAGTTTTGCTGTGTGCTTTGGGTCATTGTCATGTCAGAAGGTAAACCTTCTTCCCATTGACAACTTTCTGGCAGAGGGCAGCAGATTTTCCTCAAGAATTTGACGGTATTTTGCCCCATCAATTTTCCTTCTATCCTGACAAGTGCTCCAGTCCCTGCTGCAGACAAATACCCCCATAACAAGATATTACCACTTCCATGCTTAACTGTAGGAATGGTGTTATTTGGATGGTGAGCTGTATTGGACATATTGTTTGGTGTTGAGGTCAAATAATTCAATTTTAGTCTCATCTGACCATGTGGCCTCAGAATCTTCAAGGTGTGTTCATGTGGCCTTTCTTGAGGAGTGTTTTTTTTTTTCTTGCAACCCTCCCATACAAGCCACATTTGTGGAGGATTTGTGATATTGTTGTCACATGCACACAATGACCACTCTTTGTCATAAATTCCTGCAACTGCTTCAGAGTTGCTGTAGGCCTCTTGGTAGCCTCTCTGACCAGTTTCCTCCTGGCTCTTTCATCCAGTTTGGAGCGACATCCTGCTCCAGGGAGGGTCTGTGTTGTACCAAATACCTTCCACTTCTTAATAATAGACTTCACTGTGCTTCTAGGCATTGATAAAGCCTTTGAAATTTTTTTGTATCCATCTCTTGATTTGTGCCTGTCCACAACTGTATCCCGGAGATCTTTTGACAGTGCCTTGCCACCCATATTTGATTGTTTGCTGCAGTTGCACTACAAAATGCTCCAGGAAAGCTCTTTTCATGTTGAGCTAATTAAAATGACCACAGCTGATCACAGTTGAAAGTCAAATGACTTTGTGTGCCATTGAGAAGGTGATTAGCTACACCTGATTGAGTTTACAAGTCATTTTTAGGAGGGGGGTGATCCTTTTTCCAACTCAGTGATTCTGTTTTTTTTTTGTTTTTTAAAAAAATTTTTATTAATTTTTTTCTGACATGTTGGTGTTATATCTTTCACTTGGATGTTATAAGTTGCACTGAGTAAATACAGCTGGATAAAACAAAAACTGTGTCCATCTTCATTTCAGGCTGAAAAGCAACAAAATGTGATTATTTTAAAGGGGGGTGATTATTTTCTATACCCACTGTAGAGTAGTATTCTGACATGCTATTTGGGATGCTAGTGTGTGGTTCTGGATATAACCCATGACTGCCTTCAGATGACGTTTGTTGAATTATGTAACCTTGTTCAGTCCTCTTAGAAATTTATTTGAATAGTTGATTTTCTTCTGCTGACATTTAAAAAAAAATCACTTAAAATTTGGATGGCATCATAAATTTTGTAGACATTTTTCAGACATACATTTTTCAGGTGCTATGGTAAACCCAATTTTTTAAACAATTATAACTAACACAGCTGTAAAAATGATCACATGGGAACCTTATTTGTCAGTACATCAGTTTCATCAAATCATATGACAGATGAAATGAGTACTAATCTGATACGGTCTAAATGTATCCTCTGCTCTGTGTCAGATCCCAACCAAGATGAACAGGAGGATGAGGAACTGGAGGTGGACCCGCTGAAACGCTCTGGGATCCCATTCGGAGGACTGATCCATGATATTCGCCGCCGTTACCCATACTACATAAGTGATCTGAAGGATGCGGTGGATACGCAGTGCATTGCTGCTGTCATTTTCATCTACTTTGCTGCCCTCTCACCAACAATCACTTTTGGAGGACTGCTAGGTAATTGAAATGTTTGTTAGGTAATAGTTTTTGTTTTCTTTCATTAACACTACTTACGTTCTTAACATATTAATCAGGAGTAAAATTGGCAGAAATCCTGAGCTCCGGTTACTGTCAATGTGAAGATTTATATGCCTCTGGGCTCTCCAGTTTCTGACCACGTCTCAAAAACATGCTGGTAGATGGATTGGCAGTGCTAAATTGCCCATAAGTGTGACTGTATGAGTGCATGGTGCCCAGCAATGAACGAGTGTCCCCTCTCAGGTGTATTCTCACATCATGCCCAGTGTTCCTGGGTCAGTCTCTGGATCCATGGAAAATGAATTAAGGCTCAGGTGTGATCCTGAGCTCACATTACTGTCTGTGTGGAGTTTTGCATATTCTCATAATGAGATTGAGGTTTATATATGCAATCACAAGTTAGTTTGATCTGGATCTGGTACCATATAATGTGCTCAGACACCAGTGTTCTGGTTTATTTATTCTGCAGAAAGGAAAGCACTGCAGAGGGTTATTACCATAGCCCAGAAGATAATCGGTTGTTCCCTCCCCTCTATGGAAGAGTTACACAGTTCTTGCTGCCTTATGAAAGCCCAAAAAATTCTCAGGGACCCATCTCACCCAGGATATTCTCTTTTTGAATTGTTACCTTCGGGCAGATGTTATAGGGTTCTGAAAACTCGAACAAACAGACTAAGGAATAGTTTCTATGCCAAAGCCGTTTCTGTCTTGAATACTGCAATAACTTAAACTGAACATCTTGTGCATTGCTGTAGATGAGGTGTCCATCTCTGGTGAATACGAGATTAAAAGTTTACATGCCAGCCATATCTGTTTTAAATACTGCAAAATCTTGAACTAAATATCATGTTCTATGTTGATGAGTCGTGATAGTTCTTGCTTAAGCCTTGTTTTTGAAAACTGCAATAACCTATCTGAACAGCAGGCAGTAATGTTGAATATGAGTCGTGTAGCTGACTGTCGAACATGTGACTTCTCTGTGTATACATGTGTTTTTGTTTTAGATTCAGTAATCTGATTTAGTATTTATTAGATCTACTGAGTTATTATTGTTAGATTATTAGAAAGGATTGCATTTCAATTTCGTTGTACTTGTACAATGACAATAAAGACTTTCAATTTCAATTTCAATTTCAATTTATTTAGGGGAGAAGACTCAAGGTATGATGGGAGTGTCTGAGCTCATTATCTCGACATCAGCAGTCGGGGTGCTGTTTTCCCTGCTGGCAGGACAGCCACTGCTCATTATTGGCTTCTCTGGGCCTCTTCTGGTGTTTGAGGAGGCCTTCTACAAGGTAACTCCCTTTAGCCCACATAGTCACAGACCCTACTAACTGTTTTGTTTGTGCTCAAGGATTTACTGAGTGGTGAAAGTTTCATAGCTCATTATATTACTTCATACAGAATGTGTTGGTGTTACGGTAATCTTTTAGACTTTAGGTTGATATAACTTTGACACACTCACTGGAGATTATCCAGGAGTTGAAGTAAGGGCCCAGCATTTGTCATCCATGACTAAAGCACTTTGCACACTTGATTTTAGTTAAATAATCAATGATAGGGTAGTTCAACCAACTAAATATTTATAAGTTCTTTTTCCTGCATTAAAATTTTAGCTTGCACTGTATAAGTCTCTTAAGTATTAATTTCTCTGCTCTTGTGTATCAGTTCTGTGAGGCACAGGGCATCGAGTACCTCACAGGTCGAGTGTGGATCGGCTTCTGGCTCATTTTCATTGTGCTGGTGATCGTAGCGGCAGAGGGCAGCTTCCTTGTGCGCTACATCTCACCCTTCACTCAGGAAATCTTTGCCTTCCTTATTTCCCTCATCTTTATTTATGAGACCTTCTCCAAACTCTTCAAGGTGATCATTCAGTGCACACAATCACAACAACTAGACAAAACTGTTAAATGTGAAGGCTTATAGAATGAAATCCAGGTGTGTTATACCACACTGCAGTCTACTAGTAAATTGGGAATCACACTATTGAAAACACTGTCTAAAAAAGGAACTGTGCAAGTGCAGTTTTGTTTCTCAAGGTATACATGAAGCAAATGTACCCCAGTGATACCAATGGTTCAACTGCGTACAACAAATAAGTTAAAATTCACTTACTCTTGAGGATATAACCCCAATGACAAGCATTTGTGCCATGAAAGGTACAAGTAATGGTTTGTAGACTCCAATCTGGAATTTTTTATCTGCTTATCTGCTATAAAATTTTTATCTGCTTTATTTCTATGGAAACACACCCCTTAATAGATTACGAATAGAAAGCTAAATTATACTATGTTACTTGGCCAATACTAAAAACAACGGGGAGTGTTTGATAGTTTGATAAACCCTGTCTACTTTATTCATTTAATTTCATTTGTTTAGTACTTTTAGTTATAGACAATATCATGAAGCAATAGATATGGATCTAGATCCCTAATGAGGAAGAAACCTTGAGAGGCACCAGACTCAAAAGGGGACCCATACTCTTCATGACATCAGATAGAGAGATTATAAATCATTACAGTATACAGGTTTAGTAGAGTAAAGACAAACTGTAATACGTGTGTTGAAAATATGTTCAGTATGACCATACTTTGAATAAGAGTACGTGGATGAGTACAGCCCAATCTGTATGATTACAGCAGCAATTTAACCGTCGAAACCATTGACATTTTTGGTCATGTTTGTTTATGACATGACATAATACCTGGTTAAGTCAGAGCCATAAATAAGTCATGTGACATGAAAGGACTATTAGTAGATTTTTCTGAGAGTCAGTCAATACACAAAGTCCAGTAATAATCTTCATTCACACCAATCACTTACACATGGTGCAAGAAGGAATTTGATGATGACAGCAACGGTTTTGTTTGTAGGTGTTCCATGAACACCCACTGATGAAGACCTACGCAGTCTCTCCAGGTCCTCCTGTGCATGTTTTGACTGAGGGTCCAATTCTAAACCAGCCCAACACTGCCCTACTCTCCCTTGTGCTCATGGTGGGAACCTTCTTTGTGGCCTTCTTCCTTCGAAAGTTCCGCAACAGTCGCTTCCTTGGTGGCAAGGTAAATGATTCACACATATACACTTATGTTGCTCCTGCTGTATTGTATAGGTGTTGTACTTATGATGTCCTGTGTATTTATTGGGCTTGTGATGCACTTGCCATTTTATTAAAATGTACTCCCCTTGCATTACTATATAGCAGTGGTCACCAGAGATCTACCTTCCTGAAGACTTTAGCTCCAACCATAATCATGCCCACCTGACCATCTAATCATTAAGAACTTAAGAAGTTCTTGATCAACTAAAACAAGTGTGTTAGATTTTGGTTGGAGATGAAACCTGCAGGAAGGTAGATCTCAATGAAGACAGTTGGTGACCATTTACATTTGGCAGATGCCCTTATCCAGGGCGACTTACATTTATGTCATTCATACAACTGAGCAGTTGAGGGCTAAGTGCTTTGCTCAAAGGGCCCAGAGGAGCAGCTTGGCAGTGCTGGGATTTGAACTCACGACCTTCTGATTAGTAGTCCAATGTCTTAACCACTGAGCTACCACTTTCCACTCGCACAACCATTGCTATGTAGTGTTACACCATGGTTCTGGAGGCAGGATATGTTGTCTTTTACATATACAGTGTTGGACAAACCATACATTTATTAGCTAAACCACAAGGCAAATAAACGCACCAATGTGTTGTCCAGTGTATTGTTTAGGTTGCCTCAGGTTGCCCAAACTAGGCTAAAAAGTGGTAACTCTCATAATACAGCCGTGGCCAAAAGTTTTGAGAATGACACAAATATTAATTTTTACAAAGTCTGCTGCCTCAGTTTTTATGATGGCAATTTGCATATACTCCAGAATGTTATGAAGAGTGAGCCCTTCCACAAAAGGACCAGCTGACATCATGTCAGTGATTCTCTCGTTAACACAGGTGAGAGTGTTAACGAGGACAAGGCTGGAGATCACTCTGTCATGCTGATTGAGTTAGAATAACAGACTGGAAGCTTTAAAAGGAGGGTGGTGCTTGAAATTATTGTTCTTCCTCTGTTAACTATGGTTACCTGCAAGGAAACACGTGCAGCCATCATTGCTTTGCACAAAAAGGGATTCACAGGCAAGGATATTGCTGCTAGTAAGATTGCACCTAAATCAACCATTTATCGGATCATCAAGACCTTCAAGGAGAGAGGTTCAACTATTGTGAAGAAGGCTTCAGGGCGCCCAAGAAAGTCCAGCAAGCGCCAGGACCGTCTCCTAAAGTTGATTCAGCTGCGGGATTGGGGCACCACCAGTGCAGAGCTTGCTCAGGAATTGCAGCAGGCAGGTGTGAGTGCGTCTGCACGCACAGTAAGGCAAAGACTTTTGGAGGATGGCCTGGTGTCAAGAAGGGCAGCAAAGAAGCCACTTCTCTCCAGGAAAAACATCAGGGACAGACTGCTATTCTGCAAAAAGTACAGGGATTGGACTGCTGAGGACTGGGGTAATGTCATTTTCTCTGCTGAATCCCCTTTCCAATTGTTTGGGGCATCTGGAAAAAAGCTTGTCCGGAGAAGAAAAGGTGAGCGCTACCATCAGTCCTGTGTCATGCCAACAGTGTGGCATCCTGAGACCACTCATGTGTGGGGTTGCTTCTCAGCCAAGGGAGTGGGCTCACTCACAATTTTGCCTAAGAACACAGCCATGAATAAAGAATGGTACAAAAACATCCTCAGAGAACAACTTCTCCCAACCATCCAAGAACAGTTTGGTGATGAACAATGCCTTTTCCAGCATGATGGGGCACCTTGCCACAAGGCAGAAGTGATAACGAAGTGGCTCGGGGAACAAAACATTGACATTTTGGGTCCATGGCCAGGAAACTCCCCAGACCTTAATCCCATTGAGAATTTGTGGTCAATCCTCAAGAGGCGGGTGGACAAACAAAAACCCACAAACTCTGACAAACTCCAAGCATTGATTATGCAAGAATGGGCTGCCATCAGTCAGGATGTGGCCCAGAAGTTGATTGACAGCATGCCAGGGCGAATTGCAGAGGTCTTGAAAAAGAAGTGTCAAAACTGCAAATATTGACTATTTGCATAAACTTCATGTAATTGTCAATAAAAGCCATTGACACTTATGAAATGCTTGTGATTATACTTCAGTAACAGTTAGTAACATCTGACAAAAAGATCTAAAAACACTGAAGCAGTAGACTTTGTGAAAATTAATATTTGTGTCATTCTCAAAACTTTTGGCCACGGCTGTGTAATAACATATGGCAAGCTAAGTAGCTAGTTAAGTGTGCTATTATCCTGTTCTAACAAAGACTCTAATATAGCACATCTTATGTGTGACCTCAACAACAAGAACAAAAACCACAACAACAAGTAGGTGGCCAACATTACGGCTGTGAAATTTCTGTTCTCACATCACATGTAAAAACTAATGTAAAAGCTAAAGTCTGTATAACGTCTTTATTTTATCTCAGTATGTTTAACTTTGAGGTGACTGTTACTTATAGCAGGAGAGTTATATGACAACTTTGTGCTGGAAATTTTTTGGTTTCCAAATACTGTATCTGCACGTCACTTATTTGTGATCTGTGCATGCTAATTAATAAAAAATGTCAGCAAGAAACTGCTTCAGCTCATATGTGTAGTGCAGCAGGCAGATAGATCCAGGGTGTGTGATATCTCTGTGAAGCTCATTAAGTTTAAACGTAGCTACATACCAAATAAAAACTAAATAAGGAGTAGATTTGATCTCTTTTTCTGATTGTTGACCCGACATGTCCATTGGGTAACTATGAATAAAAAACAAATAGTCTGGATCTGAAACCTGCCTGTCCTGGGTACCCGGGCAACTGATTTGTCCACACCTGATGTAAAATAATGCAATTACAAAACAATTTATCTTAATGAAGATAGCACACAAGAGTAAAGGGAATTTACTTTGTAATACTTTTCCCCCAGTCATATTGTTCCTCTGTTTCATTGTTTAAAGGTCAGGAGAATTATTGGAGATTTTGGCATCCCCATCTCTATTCTGCTATCTGTAATAGTGGACCTCCTCATCCCTGACACTTACACACAGGTAAAGATGCTAAAATCTACACTGTTTCACTCTGCCATATCATCTCCAACAAGCAACAGTGTGTGTTCTGATCTCCTCTGCTTGCTCATATGCTTTATTAAATACTTGCCTGTAATTGAAGCCAGGTTTCTTTCAGAGTGCATATTAGAATGCGGTTAAATGCTTGGCATGGCTCAGTGACCAGCGAGGCCTGGGATCTGAGCAACAGTGTTTTTGTGGTTGCAGAAACTGAACGTGCCCTCTGGTTTCTCGGTCACATCTCCTGACAAACGAGGCTGGTTCATCAGCCCGTTTGGAGACAAACAGGCCTTCCCCACGTGGATGATGGGAGCCTCCGTGGTGCCTGCCCTTCTCGTCTTCATCCTCATCTTCATGGAGACGCAGATCACAACGTAAGTTTAGCTTTATTTCTTAACCCCAAGTTTTACATTTTCTTTTGTGTTTTTCTTGTATCTATACTGAATGAAAATCCTCTATTAACACTATGGATTTACATTAGGTTATTCTTACAGAGGTAATTTTGTCCAGCCATAGTAATCATCTCTAGTCCAAACCAAGTGGCAAGTTCAACAAAGCATTCAAACCCATGATTTTTACTGGGAAGTGACTTTAAATTAAAAATTCACATCTAACACTAACATTTAACAATTCATTTTAAGCCAGTATTTTTAATTTATGATTCTGTGTTAATTTCTTTTACATAAACACATGTATCTTGTGACTAAAAAAACAAACAAACAAAAAAAAAACTTTTTTGTCTTCTCACTCTATTTGTAAAGAGCTGATTGTTAACCAGAGCAAATGATCAGTGGAGGCTTGTGCTCAGTTCATTTGATTTTTCACTTCTGTAATGATATATTTTCCCATGAGTATGCCATGTTATGTTGTTGTTAATAAGAATACTGCATACGAACGGAAAATGGTGCACATTTCAAAGTACAGGTCTGTTCTGAATGAGGACAGATATATTGCAAGTCACTCATAAATATGAATGTGAAATGTCTAGGCAAAAAAAATCAAGTCTAACCAGAAAAGGGGAATTGAGCAATACGGTTAGTAAGAGGTAGGTAGTCTGTTTTATGTTAATTTAAATAAACATGTTTCTGTTTTTCCATACATACCCTTCAATAGTTATATTATTGCTATTTATCTGTATTATATTAACAGTTTCAAAAATAAAACTTGACAATGAGATCTTATTGGCTTACATTATAAATTTAAAATAAATACATTCCTTTATATAATGAATATAAATCAGGCACTGTTGAATTCTCGATTTTGATTGGTCAGAAGGTGTTTTTTCATTTCGTTGTTGTTAATTAACATTTATGTTAATAAGGAGTCTCCAATGTTTTGAAGGAGTCTCAAAAGAGTCTCAATTTTTTCCAGGACAGAGGAAAAGCTGTGTTTTTCTGTCTTATTAACTTAACTGTGAAAAATTTGGTGAGGGAACAGCTGTTTATAACAAGTGATAAGTGAAGAGAAACTAACACAGACATTCCACAGCATTAAACGTAACTATAAACAGTTAAAATGTATGATGTCATTCATTAATAAATTAAAAATTGTAATCCATAACAAATAGCTGTTGTATAAGAGGAATAAAACATGTCAGGACATGCTATTATAAGAATATAAAGAACTATTGATGGTTTTCCCATAACAGCATGCCATAAAGTGTTTCACTCGTGAAACAGGCTATAGGTTATAGGTAGCTAGATACCTTACTATTTTCCAAACATGGGCACATATATTTTAAGGCACAAAATAAAGTGCTCAGTGCAGTTAACACGATAAGAACTGTTTAGGAAGGATATTGTTATTGTTAAGGCATATCATCTCAGCCCACACATAAATAAATGTATGCATTCAAAGTCAACATTTATGATATGAAATATTTAACAAATACTTTAGCTGAAGAGTATTTTAGTATGGTATTGCCATTAAGGGTAATCTAAAACTTTGTAGTCTCAGTTCTCTCTCTCTCATTCTGTCTCTCTCTCTGTAGGCTGATAGTAAATAAGAAAGAGCGTCGCTTGGTGAAGGGTTCAGGTTTCCACTTGGATCTGCTGCTGATCGTGACTCTGGGTGCTATCTGCCCACTCTTCGGCCTGCCGTGGCTGACAGCTGCCACTGTGCGATCTGTCACTCATGTCAATGCTCTGACAGTAATGAGCAAAGCTACAGCTCCTGGAGAAAAGCCCATGATTCAGGAGGTGAAAGAGCAGAGACTGACTGGAATGTGTGTGGCCATACTTGTGGGTAAGATAATTAGAGCTTAACAAGTAACAAGACATTTTTTATTTTTTTTTAAGTATTGGATTTTGAATTCTTTTATTTTCATTGTGCTTGATTTTGGTCAGGATCTGGCACCATGGCATTGTATTTTGGATTAGATTAGATTAGATTAGATTAGATTCAACGTTATTGTCATTACACATGTATAAATACAAGGTAACAAAATGCAGTTAACATGAAAGTGGAGATACAGGGGATTTTGGTACACTATTTCATGCTTGCCTGTGTTAAAATTTCTTTACCTCTTTCTGAAACCTGCAGGGATGTCCATTGTGATGACAGATGTGCTGCGGCATATTCCTCTGGCTGTGCTCTTTGGTATTTTTCTGTACATGGGCATCACGTCCCTGACTGGTATCCAGCTATATGAGCGCATCACACTCATGGTCACGCCTGCAAAACATCACCCTGATCACAACTATGTCACTAAAGTAAGGAGACGTGACTGGGAAAGCAGTTTTATGATTTCCTCTGCTCTCTTAATATATCCAGCACTTGTTTCTGGTCAGTTAGAGGAAATCTAGTTTTGGGGCTCCTTTAACAGCTGTATGCTTGGATTGTATTCTGCATTTAGATTGCATTAGATAAAAATATATTCTGAATTACTAAATAAATGTAATGAATAAGTTGCATAGGGCTGTGGGAAATGTCCAATTTTAAATAATAAATCAAAGATTCCTTCTTGGTTTATCTCCTTAGAGAAAATGTGATCATTTAATGACAGTACCCCTTAAAACCTTTTGATGCACCCACTAGGTGGTGCCCAAATCCTCACTTTCTTTTTGTTGTCCCTTCAAAATAATCCTCAATATTGATGAGCAAGCCTAATGTAATCAACATGGTAAACTTTCCACCACTTAACAATTACTGGTAATGTGCCAGTTAAAAGAAATAAAATTCCAGTTAAATATAACTCTTGTCACTTTTTCTCACGTGTCCCTAGGTGAAGACCTGGCGTATGAACATGTTCACCATTATCCAGCTGTTGTGTATTACACTCTTGTGGGTGGTGAAGTCCACTGTGGCATCCCTGGCTTTCCCCTTTATCCTCATCATGACTGTGCCACTGCGCAGACTCATCCTTACTAGGATCTTTGAGGAGAGGGAGCTGGCAGCTGTGAGTCACACTCATAAATCAGCTTAAAATTCTTGTACAGCTCTATAAAGTTTTAAAAAATATGAATTTTCAAAGGCAGTCATTTCCAGACCTGGAAAAATACAGATATTCAGAAACACTTTGGAAAATGTATTGTTAAAGTAATATATTGACTCCAAAAGACCTACATCTGTGTCTTTCACATAAGACATTCACTTATTTTCTGCTCTAACCTGTCTAAAGCATATAACATTTGTTTTACTTTTTCATGGTACCGTTATTGATTTTTTTAAAATCAAAGAAACAAATAAAGTGTGGGGCGTTAAAAAAAGCAATCTGGATCAAGTACAGTGCCCTCCACTAATATTGGCACCCTTGGAAAATATGATCAAAGAAGGTTGTGAAAACCTTTATTGTGTGTCTTTATTGTTTAACCTTTTGATCTTTTATTTAAAAAAAATTACAAAAATACCCTGCTCTCATGGATATCAAACAACTGCAAACAAATCACAGGTTAATCCAAAATAAACATCTTTGTTAAGTTTAGGCGTGCAACAATTATTGGCACCCTTTTAGTCAATACTTTTCTGCTACCTCCCTTCTGTTACCTCCAATATAACAGCTTCTCCTATAATGCCTGATGAGGTTGGAAAATGCATGGCAAGGGATCTGAGACCATTCCTCCATACAGAATCTCTCCAGATCCTTCAAATGTTGAGGTCCATGCTGGTGGACACTCCTCTTCAGTTCACCCCACAGGTTTTCTATGGGTTTTAAGTCAGGGGAATGGGATGGCCATGGCAGGACCTTGATTTTGGGGTCAGTAAAACGTTTTTATGTTGATTTTGATGTATGTTTTGGATCATTGTCCTGCTGGAAGATCCAACCATGGCCCATTTTAAGCATTCTGGCAGAGGCAGTCAGGTTTTCATTTAATATCTGTTGATATTTGATAGAGTCCATGATGCCATGTATCCTAACAAAATGTCCACGTCGTCTGGCAGAAAAACAGCCCCAAAACATTAAAGAGCCACCACCATATTTAACTGTGGGCATGAGGTACTTTTCCATATGGCTACCTCTCTTTGTGTGCCAAAACCACCTCTGGTGCTTATGGCCAAAAAGCTCTATTTTGGTTTCATCTGACCATAGAACCCGATCCTACTTGAAGTTCCAGTAGTGTCTGGCAAACTGAAGACGCTTGAGTTTGTTTTTGGATGAGAGTAGAGGCTTTTTTCTTGAAACGCTTCCAAACAACTTGTGGTGATGTAGGTGACTTCGGATTGTAGTTTTGGAGACTTTCTGACCCCAAGATGCAACTAACTTCTGCAATTCTACAGCTGTGATCCTTGGAGATTTTTTGGCCATTTGAATGATCTTCTTCACAGTGCATTGAGACAATATAGACACGTCCAATTACAGGCTGATTCATAACATCATAATATAACTTTCTTAATTATTCCCCTGATCATGGACATGGGCATTTTCAATGCTTGTGCTATTTTCTTATAGCCACTTCCCATTTTGTGAAGCTCAACAACCTTTCAGCTGAATGACTAAGGGAATGTGTTACCTATGTGTTACCTCATATTTATACCCCTGTGAAACAGGAAGTCATGGTTGAACAATTTCCTGTTCCTAGTCACCCAGGTGTACTACAACCCCAATTCCAAACAAGTTGGGAGAAACTCCAAGTTGCTGGAGTTTGGAAGAGGAATGTTGTCCCATTCCTGTCTGATACAGGATTCTAGCTGCTCAACAGCCCTGGGTCTTCTTTGTTGTATTTTTCGTTTCATGATGTGCCAAATGTTTTCAATTGGTGAAAGGTCTGGACTGCAGGCAGGCCAGTCCAGCACCCAGGCCCTTCTACTACGAAGCCATGCTGTTGTAATAGATGCAGTATATGATTTAGCATTGTCTTGCTGAAATATGCAAGGCCTTCCCTGAAAAAGACGTTGTCTGGATGGAAGCATATGTTGCTCTAAAACCTGTATATACCTTTCAGCATTGGTGGTGCCTTTCCAGATGTGCAAGCTGCCCATTCCATAGGTACTAATGCACCCCCATACCATCAGAGATGCAGGCTTTTCAACTGAGCGCTGATAACTTTAGTCCACAGGACGCAGCGTCCATGGTTTCCAAAAAGAATTTCAAATTTCGATTTGTCTGACCACAGAACAGTTTTCGACTTTGCCTCAGTCCATTTTAAATGAGCTTTGGCCCAGAGAAGACAGCGGCGTTTCTGGATCATGCTCACATATGGCTCCTTCTTTGCATGATAGAGCTTTAACCTGCATTTGTGGATGGCACGGTGAACTGTGTTCACAGATAATGAGTTCTGGAGGTGTTTCTGAGCCCATGCAGTGATTTCCATTACAGAATCATGCCTGTTTTTAATGCAGTGCTGCTTGAGGGCCAGAAGATCATGGGCATGCAATATTGATTTTCACCCTTGTCCCTTGCGCACAGAGATTTCTCCAGATTCTCAGAATCTTTTGATGATATTATGTACTGTAGATGATGAGATATTCAAAGTCTTCACAATTTTACGTTGAGGAACATTATTCTGAAATTGCTCCAAAATTTGCAGATTGGTGAACCTCTGCCCATCTTTGCTTCTGAGAGACTATCTCAAATCTGTCTGCCTCTCTAAGTTACTCTTTTTATACCCAATCATGTTACTGACCTGTTGCCAATTAACCTAATTAGTTGCAAAATGTTCCACCAGCTGTTTCTTTTTAGTAACACTTACTTTTCCAGCCTTATGTTGCCCCGTCCCAAATTTTTTGAGACGTGTTGCAGCCATCAAATTTAAAATTACCTTTTTTTTTAATGGTACATTTCCTCAGTTTAAACATTTGATATGTTTCCTATGTTCTATTGTGAATAACATATGGGTTTATGAGATTTGCAAATCATTGCATTCTGTTTTTATTTACATTTTACACAGTGTCCCAACTTTTTTAGAATTTGGGTTATAATTTTTTTTTTTTTTTTAATATCAGTGGGAAAGTATTGACTAAAAGGGTGCCAATAATTGTTGCACACCTATACTTAACAAAGATATTTATTTTGGATAAACCTGTGATCTGTTTGCAATTGTTTGATATCCATAAGAGCAGAGTATTTTTGTGAATGTTTTGAACAAAAGATCAAAAGGTTAAACAATAAAGACAAATTTTCACAGCCTTCTTTGCTCATATTTACTAAGGGTGCCAATATTAGTGGAGGGCACTGTATGTTTTTGTGATGAATGGTCAATAGCCCTGTTAGAGTAAAATTATGTTTTTAAGAATCTGTTGTAAGTGATCTTTGGGCTGTATTCAGAATTGAGTTAAGCATGCATAGTGAGGTTTTAATAGTGTAATTGCACTTATCAAACATAACTACAGCATGTTTCAATTACATATGCTTCTGAACTTGAAACACATTATTCTAGCACAATGTCGGCTTGAGCGAGGAGCCAGTGCCACTGTCCGACATTTTAATGTAACCAGAATATGTCATGCTGAAAGTTATGTTTTGGCTGTAAATACACTAAACTATAGAATGATATGTGAGGCCATTATTAAATACATTACATAAAGAGGACACTATTTAGGAGTAGATAACTGCTCAGTCAGCTTATCCTTAAAACCGTGAGCAGATTTTCTTTACCTATCCCTAATCAGCAATGCTTTGCTATTTTGAAGCAGGTGGATCAAACCGTCCTTTTGGCCGATTAGAGGCACATGAGCTTTCTCATTCACATCCTCATACATGATATACTTGATGTAAAGTGGCTTCTTGTTTTGTTCCCACAGTTGGACGCAGATGAGGATTCACCCAATTTTGACGAAGATGGTCGTGATGAGTATAATGAGATTCACATGCTTGTGTAGACCCACTCTCCAGTCACAGGATAAACCGCCTGTAAAGGTGACACTGGCCATGATGTATGATGATGATAAACTCAGATAGTCTACTCTCCTTCAGGATTGTGTCATGTGTATATTCAAACATTGTACTTATTCTGTGTAAAATAGAGATATTGATGCCAGAGGTTCGCAGGATTTAGATACTTTTTGTGATTGTTATTCTTAATTAATTTGTTATATATTTTGAAAAATGTAGTTCTGGTTCCTCATAAGTGGTCTCGTTGAAACTTGATGATGCCCAGTGTTTCCTGGTTCAGGACATTTGACTGTTTTAGCAGCAGTAACACACCCTAATTTCACCTCATGAAGGGCTTGTTAATGAGCTGATGAGGTGAGTCCATTGTATTATAGCAGGGAAAGTACTAAAATGTAAGGACTCGGGAACCAGGATTGGGAAACACTACACCATGGGTCCCAAAATGGACCATGCACCTTACATTGATGTATAAAGTGAATGATTCACTCCCAACCCTGAAAACACTGCATATACTATAGGAGCCCACTTCTTGTCAATCTGATTTTCCTTCTCTTCTGTTGTGTAGGTACTGGCCACAGAATCTGAATGATTTTCAGTAGTAGTAACATTCATCTGAGAACCCTCAGGGTGGTTCATTTTAAACACATTCTGTGCAATTCCCTTTCTTTGTATGCTGTATGATATAATGCTGTCATGACGACATGAACACTAAGTGAAATTTCTTCTGATTGATTCTAATATTTAAGCTTTTTATTTATTTGCTGTTATTTATTTGTGACATTTATTTTCCATACGGCACAATTACTTTTTATTCAGAAAGCACTTGCTTATTAAATTTGCATTGATATGGGCATTTCATAAGAGAAGCAGATCATTAGCATGGACTGAAAAGTTATCACACCATTATACTTTTCCTATACTATTTCCTATTTATTTTGTGTTCATAATGTGAGACTTGTATGCTATATTTTATGTTATATTTGAGTTATTGTTTTATTGGAACAGTTAAAGCCATAGTGTACATGATTTGAGGATGTAATTTACAGATTATAAAGTTTAATTATAAAATCAATCTTAATCCACTTAATTTACAGTGTATATGGATGCACTTAGCATTATAGATTGTACTGGAAGTGAGAGTGTTTGGCTCCACTGCATTCTGCTACCAAATCAGTGGATGAGGGTAGAGAGGAAACTTTCTATTAAACTTTAACTAGTTTAAAGGAAGTCCATGACCTTTTAAAATCCACATTGTGCCACAGCCAACAAATGAGCAGTCAAATTTCTTTTATCCATTTCTTTACCCTTTTACATAAAAAAGTTCCTCTGAGGACCTCAAAAACTCCCAGAAGGGTTCGGTGAACTTTCATCCATACTTTTCATATGAACTGAAGTATTATTTTTCCTGTTTCATAACACATTGAGGCACAGAGCATGCAGAGGGTGAAAAAGATGCCCTTTAGACTGTAAATAACATCCTGACCGGTTCCTGTTGGTTGTGCTATATCACTGTGTACTTTACACAAATCACCAGACCAGGTTCAGTTTTCACACACACCATTGCACAGAAGCTTTCTTTTTCCAATTTAACTCACAGATTTTGGGGATGGTGAAATACAAACATAAGGTATTACTCTTAAGACCAAATGCTGCTACCCATTCAAACAGGTTGTCAGTTGTGAGAACACACAGAAGTTTGTAGGTTGGTTGTCCTCAAACTTCAAAACTAAGCACTATATTGATGCCAAAAAAGTTAGCTTGGGTTTTCAGTTTTGAAGTAAGGAGAGTTACTAAGGGGGGACCAGAGTTGGGCAGTAATTACAGTACAGAAGGGTGATTAGAGCAGTGGTGACTCAGTGGCTAAGGTTCTGAGCTAGTGATCAGAAGATTGTGAGGACTCCAAGGACTGCCAGAGAACCTTTAATTGCTCAGCTCAATTGAAAGCCACATTGGAGAAAAGCATCTGCCAAATTAATGAATAAATGTGGTTAGAGATGCATGCTACTTCTTTAGAGTGAGAAAAAAAAATGCACTCAGGTTGCTGTCTTTGTGGATTTTTGCAATGTGTACCCCATGCCTGAGTGTTTCTCTGGGTTCTCCGGTTCTCACATCCAGAAAACCTGCGAGTAAGGTGATTAGAGACCTCAAATTAGCTGGTGTGAATCAGCGTTCAAACGTGTGCATGCATAGTGTCCTATGGTGGACTGGTGTCTCATCCAGGGTGTATTCACATGTCATGCCCAGAATTATTGAATTAGGCTCAGAATTATTGAATTATCTTGACCCAAGATAAAGTGGTTACTGAGGATGAATGAATAAATGAATGTATGGCATGAGTAATGCTTGGTGCTTGATTCAGTACTTAAAGATCCAACACTGCCATTATGTTGCTCGATTTCTATCACATATGCTGAATATGTAATGACCACTTTGGTCACAAATACTTTACTGGAACTTTACAGGTGATCTGGTTTCCTCTTGATTCTTTGGTCCTTTAGACTGAGCCATATTATGGCTGTAATAACGTGTCTGCAGGCAGCTGTAAGAATGATGCCAATGGTATGAGTGCTTGGACACGGCCTTGTAAAGGAATGGTTTAAATAAACAGAGATGGATAGGGAACAAAAGGAGCTCTTAAACAGGCATCTATTGTCATGATGGCTGGCATTTCTTAGGTAGTGGTGGTTACCAAGACTGCAGACTTGTTGCTTACTCAAGCAGCCTAATGATCTTCAGGGCTACTGTTCACTGTTCACTATAAACAGGGATGTTTATAGGCTCAGTGCTGGGAGAGAATACACCTGTGCTGGCTGGAAAATCACAGATACCTGTTCTTTAAACATTTTCTGAGCCATTGTGTGTGTGTGTGTGTGTGTGTGTGTGTGTGTGTGTGTGTGTGTGTGTGTGTGTGTGTGTGTGTGTGTGTGTGTGTGCATGGGTGTGTGTGTGTGTGTGTGTGTGTGTGTGTGTGTGTGTGTGTGTGTGTGTGTGTGTGTGTGTATGGGTTGGTGTGTCGGTGTGGACAGGCACAGGAATGGTAGGAAATAGAAACCATTAAATCTGGAAGAGAATCCAAAGGTGTGTGGGTAGAATGTGAGAAAATAAAAGGCACAGACCCACTTCCTATCTGTGGTTTTTCAGATGTTGGATCATGATGAAAAAATCAGAGAATGGTCTAATTGACTAATGCCACCCTAGTTGCATGGCCCACCCACCCAATCCCATAAATGATGTGTTATTGTGTAACATTATGTCAGACTGCTTTGCTTTCAGTTTTTTCCCATTTCCTTTATTGCATTTGACACTGAATGTGTGCTTCACTTTCCAGAGAGCCCCACTTAGAGGGAAGTAATGACAGTAAATAATGAATGGAGTCAGATTGTATTAATTCTACAACCGTCCTTCTTCAGTATATCCAGCAGTCAGACCAGTCGACCAAACCACAATTCTACTGAACTCTAAATAATGCATTACATTCAGTGTGGAAGGAGCAGACATAGAATTTGGGGAGGGTTTAATGGAAAGTCCTGTTTGTTTCAAAAACATATTTTCTGCATTTTCACAATATCTTTAAAATAAAATGTGTTCTAAAAAAAATTGCAGCCAGGGACTCCTTTAACTGTAAAATAAATTCCACTGACCCCCTGAGCCCAGATTTATTTTTTGAATATAGTCCAGCTGTTCAAATACTAGGGTCATTATTTGTAATTTCCACCAACAGAACATATTACCACATCCAAGTTGAAATTATTTATAGGTCTACATATTTTTTAATTCAAGTGACCAAGGAGTTCAACAGCTTTAATAATGGCAGATTGCGATTTCCCCCACTGTGTATACAGATTTCCACCACTGTGCGTATATATACTGTGTATATATATAGTACTGTGCAAAAGTTTTAGGCAGATGCAAAGAAATGCTGTGGAGCAAAGATGCCTTCAAAATAATGAAATTAAATGTTTCTACTTAAAAAAAAATACTGTAAAGAGCAGTAAACAGAAACAAAGTCAATATTTGGAGTGACAAAAAAATAAAAATAAAAATAAAAATAGTAGTCTCTGGTACAATTAGTGCAGTTTTATAAGGAAATGATCTAAATGAAGTTTTATTGAGCATCTTGCAGAACCAGCCACAGTTCTTCTGGAGACTTTGACTTTTGCACTTGCTTCTTATTTTTGCAGCAAAACCCAGCAGCCTTCATTGTGTTTTTTGTCTGAAAAGTGTCTCACGTAATATACTGCTTTCTTTAATGACATACAAACATTTTTCTGTAACATTTAATTTTGTGCTAGAAAACTAATCTAAAATGTTTTTGTACTGACTTGATAGGATGTGCCTAAAACATAAAATTTTTACACAGTACTATATATATATATATATATATATATATATATATATATATATATATATATATATATATATATATATATATATATATATATATATATATATATATATATATATATATATATATATATATATATACATATATATATATACAATATGTACATTTAGCTGAAACAGGTCACACACATGTCTACACTGAACAGTTCACCGATGTATTTTATCACTTCTAATTACTGATTAATATGCTTTAGTGCAAGGAAGAGCGCAAAAACATTATTATTCAGTCAAACTGTCATCAGGTGTACCCCCAATTTACAATTTATATACTTGTTGCATTTCTGGAAAGTAATCCAGTTTTGCATCAAGTTTAACCTCAGCTAGAACTAACTGTCAAAGGGGAAATATTGTCTCATATCACTGCAAATAAATGACATCCTATGTGCAGTGATGTGAAAATATCTTGACAATCTCTTGAATATAGTCACATTTATCTACTACAGGTGCATCTCAATAAATTAGAATGTCGTGGAAAAGTTCGTTTATTTCAGTAATTCAACTCAAATTGTGAAACTCGTGTATTAAATAAATTCAATGCACACAGACTGAAGTAGTTTAAGTCTTTGGTTCTTTTAATTGTGATGATTTTGGCTCACATTTAACAAAAACCCACCAATTCACTATCTCAACAAATTAGAATATGGTGACATGCCAATCAGCTAATCAACTCAAAACACTTGCAAAGGTTTCCTGAGCCTTCAAAATGGTCTCTCAGTTTGGTTCACTAGGTAAGCCACAAACATTCATTGCTAAAGAAGCTGGCTGTTCACAGAGTGCTGTATCCAAGCATGTTAACAGAAAGTTGAGTGGAAGGAAAAATTGTGGAAGAAAAAGATGCACAACCAACCGAGAGAACCGCAGCCTTATGAGGATTGTAGGAGCTGAAGGCCACTGTCAAAGAAACCTGGGCTTCTATACCACCTCAGCAGTGCCACAAACTGACCACCTCCATGCCACGCCAAATTGAGGCAGTAATTAAAGCAAAAGGAGCCCCTACCAAGTATTGAGTACATGTACAGTAAATGAACATACTTTCCAGAAGGCCAACAATTCACTAAAAATGTTTTTTTTTATTGGTCTTATGAAGTATTCTAATTTGTTGAGATAGTGAATTGGTGGGTTTTTGTTAAATGTGAGCCAAAATCATCACAATTAAAAGAACCAAAGACTTAAACTACTTCAGTCTGTGTGCACTGAATTTATTTAATACACGAGTTTCACAATTTGAGTTGAATTACTGAAATAAATTAACTTTTCCACGACATTCTAATTTATTGAGATGCACCTGTATTTCCTATAGGATTACAACAAACCAAATATAAGATTATTTCTAGACATGAAATTATTGAGATGAGATTATTTCTAGACATGAGATTATTTCAAGACATGAAAGCTTGAAATAGTCTTGTTTTGTCCCATTGGCAGACAATTTTGTTAATTGTAAGCATTTATTTCTAGATGTAAAATCATTTGCCAGTGGAATAACAAAAACCTTGAAATTAATAAAAATGTCTAGACATAGGTTTAATAATCTTATATTTGCTTTATGGTAATTTTGTAATAGGAAATACTAAATAAATCTGACTACATTCAAGCTATGTGGTTTCTCAAAGCAAAGCTTGTTGTGTTGTGTTATTCTGTGCCCTATGAGAGGAAATGTTTTTACATACCATATTCTCAAGCACACATTTAATACTGTCAAACATGAAGGAATTTTTTTATACATGAATGTTAATATTTCTTTCCATTTAGATGCTTATGAATGGTAGTGCTAACCTCTGTCACCATTCAAGTAGACCTACATGCGATTAGCGATGCATTGACACCTCTTCAAACCAAGTATGAGCAGTAAATGTTACAGTAGTACATGTTTTCTGGTACTTGCAGATACAGATACTGTAACAAAAATGGGAAAAAAAACCCATTAAAAATTAGTACTTAGTATTAAGCAATCAGGAGCATCAGGTTTATGCTGAAGATGTTATGTTATTTAAGCAGTTTCTTTAATAGAGAGCTAGAGGACAGTTGACCTGAGTTTGCAGAGCAATAGCTTGACTCACAAGTGTCAAGTGTAGTATAGACGCTGATACAAGGAACTATGTGTCTCAGTGCTCGCAGAACTGAAGTGTCACATGTGACAATTCACAGCATCTTGAGCTCATTGGTAATGACCACTCTTCCTGATACTGCTGTGCATGCTCAGGTCAGCCACCCTGGTGCTCTCTATTAAAGATACTGTTTAAATGTTTTATCAGATTACTTGTTTAGTAGGAAGACACTGTAGTTTCTTCTCTTGATTTCTTACAGAGTACAGTTTGCAGCCTGCTTTGCTTTGATTGCCATCATTAATCATGGAAAACATCCAGATCACTGTCAATTTGTGTCGGCTGTTCATTAGCATGACAACATACAGTACGCTTACGTAACATAATAGCATGTGGGAAGAGACATTGGTATTTTATACAAATATGAGTTAATGAGCAACCAAAATGAGATACAAGTATCGGCATTGATGCATCCCTACACATGGTAAAGGTTTTTTTTTTTCATTCTTTCTGTACCATAGACCTTAAACAGGTGTCACTTAGTTATAGCACTTTTACTGCACAAAAAAAATGACTATACTGAGATGATGTAATGAAATAAAAAAAAAAAAATCAATAAGACAATATTTATTATAATATTTATTTATTGCAACCCTTATATACACCAGACATTCAAATGTTCCATTAAGCTTGATTTACTGAATCAGGGGTATTTGTAAACCATTGAGATCTGGCCTATTAAATATTAATGATAATAAGGACAATGACTGCACACCAATGTAATATTCTGGCAAATTGACTTAATTGTAAAATATTGTTGAACCTATAAATATCACTGGCTAGTTTCCATTCTTTTGGACTGTAGAGCATACAATGTATAAATGTTTACTTTCCATACATTCAGCACCCATGTGTCAATTTATCCTTAAATCATGTCTAAATGTTGTCAGTCCCAAACAGACCACTTGTATAACTCAGTGTTGCATTGTTGTAACTATGGTAAGAGGTATAGTTTGTCAAAAAAAAAGGCAAACAAGTTCTTATGATAAGTAATGTATTACTTTAGCTTTAGCAATACTAAAAGAATTAATGATGTTATGTGGATATTTTAATAGCAGTAGAAATTACTATTACTGTAAAAAAAAATGTTTTCAAACCACTGTTAAACAAATTGTTATTTTTTTGTCTCGAAAATAAATATTTATTATGTGTTTCAACATACTTTGGTTTAAGCCTATTTTTGTGTTGTAAAATTGGTCTTTCTATTATAGGAGTAACAAAAAATGCTCTTATTAGAACCTCGAAGTACTTAATGAGGAGGGTTGTGCAAAGTCAACATAGTCTCTGTGGTTTGGTACTGGTCCTTTGTACGAATGTCCCATTAGTGCAGGTGGTACTGTTACAATTTAATGACAATTTTCACAACTGCATTGTACTAATGAATAAGATTGGCACTCCTAAAAGTCCTCCATCTTGTGAACAAATCAGCTTGGGTATGCCTTTGTACTGACCAATCACAGGCTTGGTTGTGTAGCATATTCATGGCAAGCGAAGCCTCCCTATGATGACCAAATGCTTCGCAATTATGTCATATTTTCTGTGGAAGCCCGCAGAACATCATCTCCACATGAACCATGCTGAGACCTTTAAAGATGTTAGCAGGTACAGACTGAGATTCCACACTCTTGTAACTACATACAGACATGTGACAAATTAAAAAATGGTGGCTCTATTATGCAATGGAGCATTTTGCTGGCATGTTGTTGGCAAGTTCTTCTGACTGATCACTTTTGCTTTTGAAGCAACATTTCTATCTTGATAGGTGTGGTCTCTTCCTGAATGACTTCACCCTGATCCACAGGACACAAGGGATTGCTGAATGATAGAGATCACTCTCCACTACCATTATCAAAAAACCAACTGAGGAAATATGTTTTGGTAGAATGGTGTTCATTGGACCAGTACAGTTCCAGAGACGTGTAGAATCTATACCAAGGCACATGAATGATGCTCTGGTGGCTAAGGCTGGATTATCCATATATGGGATTGGGCGAGTGCCCTGGGGTAACAGCCAATGGGGGGCACCAAATGATTAAGATAACAACTAGATCTTTAAAATATTTGTCATATTTTCTCTATATATTATTTACTGGAAGAAATGCAAACAGATACAGTATTAACAGTTAATACAATGTTATACATACAGTATGTGCACAAGTTTTAGGCAGGTGTGAAAAAATGCTGTAAAGTAAGAATGCTTTCAAAAATAGACATGTTAATGGTTTATATTTATCAATTAACAAAATGCAAAGTGAGTGAACAGAAGAAAAATCTACATCAAAAAACAGCATCAATTCTTCTAGGCACACTTGCACACAGTTTTTGAAGGAACTCGGCAGGTAGGTTGGCCCAAACATCTTGGATAACTAACCACAGTTCTATTGTGATTTTAAGCAGCCTCAGTTGCTTCTCTCTCTTCATGTAATCCCAGACAGACTTGAGGATGTTGAGATCAGGGCTCTGTGGGGACCATACCATCACTTCCAGGACTCCTTGTTCGTCTTTACACTGAAGATAGTTCTTAATGACTTTTGCTGTATGCTTGGGGTTGTTGTCATGCTGCAGAATAAATTTGGGGCCAATCAGATGTCTCCCTGATGGTATTGCATGATGGATAAGTATCCGCTTGTACTTCTCAGCATTGAGGAGACCATTAATTCTGACCAAATCCCCAACACCATTTGCGGAAATGCAGCCCCAAACTTGCAAGGAGCCTCCACCATGCTTCACGGTTGCCTGAAGACACTCATTAGTGTACCACTCTCCAGCCCTTCGGCAAACAAACTGCCTTCTGCTAAAGTCACATATGTCAAATTTTGACTCATTAGTCCAGAGAACCTGCTGCCATTTTTCTGCATCCCAGTTCCTGTGTTTTCATGCACAGTTGAGTCGCTTGGCCTTGTTTCCACATTGGAGGTATGGCTTTTTGGCCGCAAGTCTTCCATGAAGGCAACTTCTGACCAGACTTCTCCAGACAGTAGATGGGTGGACATCTTCCGATTGTGAAGGGAAGTAAGCCTGATGTGTCTTTCATCTGCTGCAGTAAGATTCCTTGGCTGACCACTGCGCCTATGGTCCTCAATGTTGCCCGTTTCTTTGTGCTTCTTCAAATGAGCTTGGACAGGACATCTGGAAACCCCTCTCTGCCTTGAAATTTCTGCCTGGGAGAGACCTTGGTGATGCAGTATAACTACCTTCTGTCTTATTGCTGTGCTCAGTCTTGCCATGGTGTATGACTTTTGAAGTAAACTGTCTTGATGATCATTAGCACCTGTTTGGTATAATTGTTTAATCATACACCTGACTATATGCCTACAAAATCCCGGACTTTGTGCAAGTGTACCTAGAAGAAGTGATGCTGTTTTGAAGGCAAAGGGTGGTCACACCAAATATTGATTTGATGTAGATTTTTCTTCTGTTCACTCACTTTGTATTTTGTTAATTAATGAATATAAACTATTAACATGTCATTTTTGAAAGCATTCTATATATATATATATATATATATATATATATGTGTGTATATATATATATATATATATATATATATATATATATGTACATATATATATGTGTGTGTATATATATATATATATATATATATATATATGTGTGTGTATATATATATATATATATATATATGTGTGTGTATATATATATATATATATATATATATATGTGTGTGTGTGTATATATATATATATATATATATATATATATATATATGTGTGTGTCTATATATATATATGTGTGTGTATATATATATATATATATATATATATATATATATATATATATATATATATATATATATATATATATATATATATATATATATATATATACAGGTGCATCTCAATAAATTAGAATGTCATGGAAAAGTTCATTTATTTCAGTAATTCAACTCAAATTGTGAAACTCGTGTATTAAATAAATTCAATGCACACAGACTGAAGTAGTTTAAGTCTTTGGTTCTTTTAATTGTGATGATTTTGGCTCACATTTAACAAAAACCCACCAATATATATGTGTGTGTGTGTATATATATATATATATATATATATAGGGCACCACACTGTGTTAATCCGGGCCTACTGGTGGCTTACTAAGACACTGTAGTTACTGAATAATTCATAATAGTTACTTCAAGTACTTCAGGTGAATAACTGAGTAATACCCTGTGAAATTATTTGGTTATTTACATGTTGGCATGCTTTTCTTTGAATAGATACTTTGACAATAAGAATATAAAAAAACTGATTGTCAGCAAAACTCAAAAAATGAACAAGTTAACGCTTGTAAAGAGGTTACATTTGGAACTGACATTTACTTGAGATTAAAACAGTGATTGACACTAATACATTTTTCTTACAACATCTAATTCTGTCAGCTAAAAACAAAATAACAATAAGTAGGTGTTCAAATCTTGGAGTGTCAGTCAGTCACATAAATGTGTCAGAAGGTTTAATAGTAATCCTAATCTAACAAGAGTCTTTGTAGCAATGTGAGTTAATCATGGATGCCTTATTCCCAGGGGGTGATGTATTGACAGAGAAAGGGGAAGACAAAAGTAACGATAATGCAGGGCAGCATAAACAACAGCAGCACAGGCACATCAGGGTCCTTCAGGAAGTGGCAGTGAAAAAAATATGTGCGGTGGAGATCCAAAAAGATCTTGTTCTTCAGCAAAGGCTCATGGCATGCTGTGATACTAACCACACGTTGGAAACAGTTGTCCAAATTATAGTAGTGGCTGAGGGCACAAAGACAGCAGAATTAAGGAGATTCCCAGCACACACTAGTTCCCTGTGTCTATCTGCCTGTCTCTCTCTCTCTCTCTCTCACACACACACACACACACACACACACAGATCCAAAAATGGTCACAACCACTGGTATGTACATGAGCTGTGTTACCTATTCCCTATCCATTAATGTAGCTACTGAAAATACACAGGAGCAGTCCCTGCAGGCGTGGAAGAAGACAGTCCCTGCAGGTGTGCCTTTAATAGAGTATCAAAATACAATCCTGGAAGGCCAAAAGTTGTGACTTTCCCATGACAATATATCCCATGCTATATTTAGGCTATACATTCCACTTCACTTAGCTTATCTATAATGGCATTAAACCATTAAAGTCTCTGTTTATTAATCAGTTATTTTAAGGGAATTAATTTATTAATTATTCATTCATTAATTCTATTATCTTCAGTAACCACTTTATCCTGGTCAGGATGATGCTGGATCTGGTGTGATGTGGGAATACACACTGAATTGGACACCAGTCCATTGCAGGGCACCATGCAGGGCAATTTTAGCATGGCCAATACAATTACCAGGGGACCCTGGAGCCGTAAGGCAGCAATGCTACCTGCTGCACTACCGATCCAGCCATAAAGCATATTATTATAAAGCATATTATTCATTAATCAGCAACCACAACAAACAAATAGCAAAATCTCTGTACTTATAAGAGTGAGGATAGTAAGTCTAGAAACACAACAGGTCCTCTGTAACTTAAACTTAAATGCACACACACATACACACACATACACACACACACACACACACACACACCGTTGAGTGTTGGGCCATGGACACTCATCCTGGTAGTTGCTGGCTGCCATGAGTTTCTTGTAGTTAGGTAGACAGTAGTTGTGCACTCCATAATCAAATTTGGCCCTGTCACAGAGCAAGGCATCTGACCCATCAAGCTCTGCAACCAAACAAAGAAAATAACTAAAAATGTTCCCTGATGCACTGCAAAAAATATCATCCATTAGATAGCACAATAAATTACAGACAGCCTTATATTTAATGTCTGTAAAAGGCAATTTCCTCTATAGACAAATTAGTTTGTGCATAAATCCAGGTCCATTACTAAAGAAGGGAAGAGTGGGAAAAACAAACCCCAGTCCAGCCTGCTGCTCACTGTGGCCAACATTAGGAGTATGGTTTCAATTATTTTAGATGGCATAAAGGCCAAGAGCAGAAGCACTGTTTAAAGAGAGCATATTCAAAGACCTGATACTTCTTTTGGAACTCATCTTGTGACTGGTGACATTTCCCAGCATATGTTTGTGATTACCTGCGATTGCTAAGCACATGATTAAAGTGGTAGAAATCAGCGAGGTCATGATGTGTGCTTTGTCTCCACACTTTTAAGCTAGGCTGAAGAAGAAGAAGAAGAAGAAGAAAAAAAAAAAGTTACAGTTAAACACACAAGCCATTTGAACAATTATTTTGACTTTTGGATTTTATTGCTTTTTCTCACAGCACATCTCTGGTGCTGAGGTAAGCGTGCGCAGAGAATGCATTTACATTTGTTTGTTTGCCAAATCCTTTTAGCCAAAACTTAAGTGATGGTGAAATCAATCCATGCATACAGCTGAGCAGCTAGGGGTTAAATGCCTTGTACAAGCCATTTACAAGGTAGTGGCTTTCTGGCATTTCTGAGATTTGAACTCACAACCTTATGGTTGCTAGAGCGTATCTTCAACAACTGATCTAGCACTGCAGAAAGTTAAATGGATGGTCTCACTGAGGGAAATATGGATGTGCTATCTACTTTGTCCTGATGTCTTTATGTGGTTATTCCAGCAGTGTAGCAAATAAAATAAGTCTCATCGTGTTTCAAAAACTCCCTCTCACCGTGCATGTCTCCCACATCTTATGAATTATACTTCCTGGATATGCCTGACTTTTATGGTCATTGGGAAAATGTGTATTCACTCTTGAGAGTATGCAACACAACTATTCTATAGCTTCTGTAACTAAAGATTAGTCAAAGCATGACATATATAGTAAGAATGTACTAGGAAAATCTCATTTAAACATACACACACAATAAGTCATACACACACACAATCAATATATATATATATATATATATATATATATATATATATATATATATATATATATATATATATATATATATATATATATATATATACACCCTTCACATTTTTGTAAATATTTTATTATATCTTTTCATGGGACCACACTGAAGAAATGACACTTTGCTACAATGTAAAGTAGTGAGTGTACAGCTTGTATAACAGTGTAAATTTGCTGTCTCCTTCCAGTGACCATTATGAGAGAGTATGAGAGTGATAACACCAAACTTAACCCACCTGCTCCCCATTCACACCTGTGACCTTGTAACAGTAACGAGTCACATGACACCGGGGAGGGAAAATGGCTAATTGGGCCCAATTTGGACATTTTCATTTAGGGGTGTACTCACTTTTGTTGCCAGCGGTTTAGACATTAATGGCTGTGTGTTGAGTTATTTTGAGGGGACACAAATTTACAGTGTTATACAAGCTGTACACTCACTACTTTACACTGTAGCAAAGTGTCATTTCGTCACTGTTGTCCCATGAAAAGATATAATAAAATATTTACAAAAATGTGAGGGGTGTACTCAGTTTTGTGAGATACTATATATATATATATATATATATATATATATATATATATATATATATATATATATATATATATATATATATATATATATATATATATATATATATAGTGAGAGAGAGAGAGAGAGACAGAGAGAGAGAGAAGTTAATTCTAGCATTCTTTATTTGTTTCTTCATTTTCAATAAATGTTTTTATATTGGCAGATGAGGTCACTTTAAAAATATAGCACAGTTACTCAAATTGTAGATAAATAGAGAGTAAAATACTCATTTATAAATTAATGATTTGCTAAAAATATACATGTCCTTAATGTCTTCATTCAATTATCATTGATGTTAGTTAACCTTATTTTGTTTATTTGCCAATTATATGCTAAAAATCTCAGCCTTGTTTCTTCTCTATGAACAAAAAAAACATTTTTGAATGGGTAAATGCATTGATTTTGCTGAGTTACAAGGGCAAAATGGCAAGCATGGAATCTAAAAACTTTATGCACAGAATCTGCATGTACACTCCATCAAATACATTTATGTATAACTTGTATGATTTTGATCGAAAAATTTTTTTCAGATCATAATTTCTGCACATTCTGAGAAGCTTATGTTAGTGTACAAGAAAAAAAGTCTCATCTCTACAACAGATCGTTTTCTTTCTCCCTCTGTTAGAATGTGATTTAGTTGTTTTGGTTGTACTTCTTCTTTTCAGTAACAAAATTATCCCTAGAGATGGTGTTTGTCTAAAAGACCAGCTGTGGGACTGTGGAACATTCCTGAAACACATTTCTGTGTAAGGAAATTATGACTTGATAAATGACAAACAAACTTTTAAAATCGTGAAAAAAAGAGAAACCAAATAAATCAGTTTTCAATTCTCAATATGTAACATGAGTGTTTCTCATCCAATTACTCTTAGTCAGCCTAAACACAGACTTGTGGTTTTATGTCACATTATAAAAGGGAGGAGCTGTAATTTAAAACACATTCATGCAATAAATAACAGAACTACAGTCATTAGTATTATAGAATTACAGTCATTAAACTTTTCTTAAATCTTTTATCTTACAAACTCGTAGCTATACATGAGGCAATTGTTTTTATAGCATTTTCTAACAAAACAGAACAAATTTGAACTGCTGAAATACTTCACTTACCTTGGCTTCAGATGTATAATTACTTCATGTCACCTGTGAAAAACATAAAAGGAAGATTTCCTCAGTGTGTATAGTAGTACCAAGGAGGTACTTGCTGTTGTTGAAGCCCTTAGTGAAGCCCTCTGGCAGTCTGTTGTGCTATCAATGGGAATGAAACTGGCTTTCGCAATTACCAGCCCTGAGCAGCTGGACTTTTCCCATGTCCCTGCTTCCTTTCCCATGTCCCTGTGGGGTAAGCCCTTTTTTCCCCCCAATAATATTCTAGTCTCTTGTCATTTTCATGTGAACTGGACAAAGAGCCCTCCCAGTTTTACTAATGAAAGATGGGCAATACCATCACGCAGGCTCTAATGAAGACGAGAACACACACACACACACACACACACACACACACACACACACACACACACACACACACTATCATCATCATCCCACTCACACACAAAAAATCATGTCAGTTACTTTGATGAATTATAAACAGACAATTCACTGTAGTTTTGTGTGTGCACGTGTATGAGTGTGTGAGCCAAAAGGTTTCATTTTGGTTACTGAAGTTAAGTTTACAGCAGAGCAGTAATTAGCTGCATTAATAGTTATGTCAGCATGGCTGTAATCAGTTATGAGGACACCAAGTACGTAGTAGTAGACCTTGGTAGATTTGGAAAAGTTTATTTTTTACCTTTCACATAGCTTATCTCCAGTTGCCAAATTCAATATGGAAACAACAACATCCTGATAATGTAGTTGCAGATTGTATTCAACTATGTGGGAAAAAAACTGCATTCCAACACTAACCAATCAACAGTGGTTGTTGGTTCTCAACTAACCTCAGAACAGCTGAGGAGGATACTTAAAGTTTGCCCATAGACTTAATCACCCATAATGTTTATCTCTCACTAGACACTATGACTGCAGTCAAGACAGCTGTGGTTGAAACTGGAGTGCATGTATATACAAGTTTTTACGGTAAACACCTGGCACTCGGGAAAAGAAGCTGACGCTTGTCTGTTTTAGTTAAGATGTAGACACTCAGAAAGTTTACAGTATATGCCCACTTTCTAATTACTGTACATGGTATCTTTTTTTTTTCCCCCTAGAACAGAATGTTCATCTGGCACAAGTTTGCTAAACAAGAACAATCAAATTTGTAATGTAAATATTATATACAAAATAAGGAAAATAATAGTTCTATAATTTGCTATAACTTTCTAACTTTGTTATTTGTTATAGCTTTAAAATGATCAACCTCACTATTTTTTTCCCTGTATGTCAAAGAAAGGTCATAACAATAATAGTAAGACAAATGTGTGTGCACGCACGTGTGTGTGTGTGTGTGTGTGTGTGTGTGTGTGTGTGTGTGTGTGTGTGTGTGTGTGTGTGTGTGTGTGTGTGTGTGTGTGTGTGTATAAGAAAGGGGAAAAAAAGAAATCCAGAGGGCTGATTCCTGCAGGGTAGTGCCTAGAAATACTTTCATAAACATTTCTCTGAATTCTGCCCATAAAACATTCTGATACGACTGCAGCCAATTTCACAAGTGGAACAAGCCTTCTGTCTTTATTTAAGATTTTTGTCCCTCTTTCTTTCTGCCAGGCTTTTATAGTAATCTTAGAAAAACAGACCGATGTTAGGCTGTCTAGGCTGGACTATAAGGAAAGAGTTGATTATATGGACTCATTTTCATTATCATTTTTTATTTTAAATTCTACCAAACATCACACACAGTGATGGATCACATCACTAGAGACCAGCCATACATCATTTCATTTAAGCAATAATGTCATTATAATGAGCCTGCTGCCCCAAACAATCCAACCTTTGACTTGGCTCTTTGCATGGCCAGGTTATTCTTTTCTATGTTCACTTCAGTTAGTGTTAAGCATGGACAGTATGCAGTGGTGAAATGCTGATTTTCTTTGTCACATGAATGACAGACCTCTCTAAAAGCTGTGAAAATACCTTATACCTCTATTTTATGCATGTTATTGCTGTAGTGTAAAACTGAATGTTTGTGATTTAGCTAATGCACTTACAGCTCAAGTTGCCAAGCAACATACACATAATACAATCACAACCTATTTATTAGGAAACATTTCTGAGTGCCTGTAAGAAAAAAAATCATTTCAGCAAGTTGAAGACTTAATCCTGTTAGTCTCTGAACAAACTGGAGCCTCTGTCCACATGCACAGAGTTTCTAAACACAGGCTTCTTTTTTGCACGGTTTGTGTCATATCTGGAATAAAAAGGCATTTTACACGCTGTAAATGTGGGCTGTTGCACCATATTTTTTTTACATGAAGGGTCTGGCATGCTGTCATTTGATATTTAATTTTGCAGCACTTCTACACACACTACACATAATGGATCTCCTACATACTGTATTCAGATGCTTTGGGAGAAATTGGCGGGTTTGGAGCTCCCTCTAGAAAATGGTGAAAATGAACAAAGCAGGCAGAACAAAGACCCTGGTTGTTTTATGCAACGTGGGTATCATAACTATATCTAGATATTTTAATGGTTTTTATGGAACTTCTGTGTTTTTATAGGGTACATTTACAGATCATGGGATACTTTTCTGCCTCTGGTCACACATCTCCTGAAGAATACCCGTCAGGATCATATCACATTATAGTATTTTAGTATTTATATAAATTGTTAAAATAGAAATGTGTATTGAAGAACGTTCCCTAATACTTGAATTTACCATGGTATATTATACTGTTGATTGACTTATAAATATTCTTTAGATTTGAGTTTAAAAAATAAACAGCAATAATAATAATAACATTTATTAATGTATTCATTTATTTATTATTACTTATTAATAACCCACTATTTATAGTCCTTTTATTTTATTTTCATTTAGTATTAATCATATTGACTTTTGCATAAACTGTAAATTGTAACTGTAAACAAAATCCTTTGGGATTCTGACCTCTATCTAAGACTGCCCAATATCCTTAATCTAATTCAGTAAGCACTAATAGCCCTATTAGCCCAGTTATACCAGTTGACCTTGGGGATTTTATCCACATAATTGCAAATGTAAATTCATAGAAAACAATTTTGAATCGGCTCATTCAAACCACTTCAGGAGGTCCGAGATGCATTTTAGCCACGTGTTATATAAGTGTAAATGAATCTCTTTCCATACCACATTTTACATCCAAAACCTCTCCCAGTGCATTGGCCAAACCTGGTGCTGTTAAGGAAATTGAAACAGGATTAATGCAGAATTAAACTATGGTCGAGTGTAAAGAGCTGATTTGCAAATTGCTCATGTGCATTGCATGTCTGTAATTGGATTTAAATCCAGTTTACCAGAGGCAATTACAAGTTCAATACATGCACGCATACAACCCAAAAACAAGGCAAGAAAATGATTAATCTGGTCATAGACGCACAAATAGATTTTCAGGTATTTTCAGATTAAAAAAAAAATAATAATAATAAAAAAAAAATTGGAATACACACCCACAAGTGGCAACCAGAGGCAGAACCCCACCTCAGTCCACTGTGAGCACTACACAGAGGTTCATTAAAAACCTCTTCAACAATGTAAAGTCTGTCCTGCCAGTGTTCAAAGAGCCGGAGAAAGAGGATGTCCAAACAATTCTCCACACTCGGCAGAACTATTTCTATCTGGATATAATAAGAGGCTGTGTGTTTTGGCATGGCAGAGAGGTCAACATGGTTCAAAGCCAAGTTCAAAGTCAACTGAATAGCCACAAGGAAATTATCTCAAAGTAATTATGTCAAATAAGGATAATTAGTGAAACATAAAATATGCAGTTTAAATTCTACCTAAAAAGGTCTCTAGGAATTTCTATTAGTAGAACAGTCATTAACTGGAAGTGCAGCCACAATGTAAAAAACAAATTTAGACAAAGCTCAATTTGTACATTCATTCACCTTATCCTGGTCAGGGTCATGGGACATTTATTCACATCTAGGGGCAAGTTAGTCTAACCAGTCCACTTATGGCCAAGTTTTTGGGAAGTGGAGGAAACTGGAGAACCAAGAGGAAACCCATGCAGTCACAGGAAGAATGTGAAGCCCCAGAAGTTAGTACCTCGATCGCAGAACCAGGTACCCTGGAGCAGGGAGGCAGCAACAGCCACAGGCTATCCAGCTCTGTTCAGTTACGCAAATGCATAGATAGCACAGACAAAGTAATAGCTTGTAGCTGCCTTTGCATTTGCATGGATTTGATTGACTTGTCATTTTTAGACAGATGCCTTACTAGCCATGCTATATAAAACAGTCAAGAACTATTTTTGCTGGTAACATTTTACATTAAGGTTCCCTCCTGACTTTGTGCATTAATTAACATGAACCAATCATGGATTGCAGCACACTTTTTATAATGCACTAAATTAAGACAAACAAACAAAAACCAGCAGCAATATTCATAATATTCATGCAATGAATGAGTAACATTAAGTCCACAGTGACCTATATAACCTAACACCTTAATGAACTTCTTTGCAGTGGTTTAACTGTCAAAACTCAGAACTGAGGCTGAAAAGAAATTCCAATATTTACACACAGAAACCAGAGTTCAGTATGTATCAACATTTAGGAACATGCTGTTTTTTACATCCCCACAGAACGCAAAGGTCTAGGGTGAGTGCAAGAATGAGAACAATTTAAGATTTTGGGTTGGTTGGATGATAGTGGTGGTAGATATGTGTAGAGGAGGAGGCAGTAATAACAGGACAGGACAAACATGAAACCAGGATGACAAGGAAACTAGTTTCAAAAAGTGGACTACACTATGCTGTATTTAAAGTAGCTAACCTGACTGCCAAAACATCAAACACACTACACTAGGCTAAGCTAACAAGAAATACAGGAGATGGCACCCGCCCTCTAACCTAGTAAAAGTGACATGAAGGCCAATGTATGGTAACCCATACTTGGAATTTGTCCTCTGCATTTAACCCATCCAAGTTAGTGCATTGTGAGTAGTAAACACACACTACAAACCATGAACACACCCAGGGAGCAGTTGAGTGCATTGCTCAAGTACCCAGCAGTGGCAGTGCTGGGATTTGAACTTAGGACCTTTCGACCAACAGCCCGACTTCTTAACCACTAAGCTGCCACTGCCCCGAATAACAACTGCTTAGCATATACAGCCACCAGTGGCTGGAGTGGGCTTCGATCCGAGGCTCCCATGGGTGCTTGAGCTCCATAGCCCGACACCCTAACCACTGGACTACAGAAGGCTGTGTGTTTATACATTCAAAAACACCTACGTAACAAGACAGAAGAGCAAACAAACAGTGGAAAAAGGAGCAGAAAGGCAGCACGCAAATGCAGGCACACTGACACATAACACGGCCTCCCCAAAGAGCAAACATGTCTGCGAAAAAAACAACAACACAGGGTTACCACATTCTTCTGTTCAAAGATGAACTCTTCTGTTCGTCTTAGACATGTGAAAGTGCATCAGCAACATTTTCAGAACCTTTCTTGTGCTTTATTTCTATGTTATAGATTTGTACTTGTAGGGACCATCTCATGAGCCTTTGATTTTGGTTGTACATTTGGGACAAAAATTACAGTGGGTTATGGTCTGTGTACACAATGATAGGGAACTGGAATCAACATAGACATCAAAGAACTTTAAAGCTAACAACAATGCCAAGGCTTCATGCTCTATAGTAGAGTATGTTACCTGGTACTTGTTAAATTTCCATGAAAAATAACTAACAGGATGGCCAATTCCACATGGATCCTCTTGCAACAAAACAGCTCCAGCCCCTACAGCACAGGCATCAACTTAAAGTTTAAAAGGCCTGGACAGCTCTGGGGCTGCAATTAGTGGTGTGTCACATAACATAGCTTTCACACTGTCAAAAAAATGTTGGCAACCTAGAGTCCAAACAAAGAGTTTGGACAGGCTAAGCAAAGACATGAGGGAAGAAACAAATGTAGAAAAGTTTTTACAGAACCTGTGGTAGTACCCTGCCATACCCAGAACTCAGTGTAACTCACAATGAAAATTTTAAATGGCAGCTACTTTAGCATCTAATGAACTTTGCCAAGTTTAGTGTCAGGGATGCTTGTTCTAGTCTTTAAAAACCATCTCTAGCACATTTAAATGAGCAGGCCACTCCATAGTGTAACTGACAAGGTCATCTAAAAAAGCTGAGCAGTTTGGAACATCTCACAACACAATGTTAACTAGTTGCTGGAAGGTTGCGGGAACATTTAAAAGTCCAAACGGCAAAACTGTGTATTGCAGAACACTGTCAGGTGTGACAAAAACAGAAAATTTCTGATGCATGAGTAGTTATTGGCACCTGCCAATAACCATTAAGCAAGGCCAACTTTGACACAAAATGAGCTGAACCAACATTGTCTATACAGTCTTCTATCCTAGATAAAGGATATGAATCAGGGACTGTAACAGCATTAACACACCTGTAATAGGTACACAGCCAGTATGAATGATCAGCCTTAGGGACCAGTAAACAAGGTGAACTACATGAGCTACAACTGTGTTTGGCTAACCCACACTCCAACAAATATTTCACATCTTTCATGGCTGCTCTCTTAGTTGCACTGATATGGTAAGCATGCAGTTTATTTGGTGTAGATATGGTAGCTTGTATGTCATGTTGCAGGACCGCTGTCTGGGAAGGAACATCTTGAAAAATGCTAGGGAACTTACAATTTAGACTTTCAACATCTGTCTTCTGCTGGTCAGGCAAATGACCTAGGAGGGAAGACAGGTTGGGTAACATTTCAGAATTTGAAAGGATGCAAAGGGTTTGTGGCACAAGTCGTAGCACTACCCCATGTGAATCATGTCCAGCATGCCCAGCATGCCCCACTGCTATCAGGTACCTCTATCAACCCAACAGAAAAGGCTTTATTATTGCACATGTCTTTGGATTCAGAACTAGAGTGGTGCTCACGAGTATGATAAGCTTTTAGCATGTTAAGGTGACAGACATGTGTCTTGTGTTTATGTCAGAGGTAGAGATAACAGTCAGTGTCACTAAGTTTTTCCTTGACTAGGTATGGACCAGAATATTTGGCAGACAGAGATGAACCAGGAATCGGAAATAAAACCATTACTCAATCACCAGGCTGGAATTTCCTGGGAACTGCTTTCCTGTCATAAACTGCTTCATATGATTTTGAGACACCCCTAGGGTTTCACGGGCAAAGGTACAGGTTTTGTGAAGACAGTCATGAAAATTGCTAACCAACGGCTGCGTCCGAAATTGCGTATTGTGACAGTACGTATTGCTTTCAATGGAGTACCTACTGCACAGCCGTTGAAACAGTACATACTAATCAGTATGTGCATGTAGTATGAATACAATCTCTGACATACTACATCCGCCATATTGGCATTGTTATGCGACCTTCAACGTCATCATAAACACAAACACCACCAGATTAAAGCAACCGCACTAACAGCAACATGCACATCAGGAAAGTCAACTGAATTAGCAATTTAATGTGGTCAGTGTTAACAGGCTGAGGTAAATTCGTTGCCATTGGCCGGCTCAGACATGATGGAGATCACAAAAAGCTTTCAAACGCTGTGACAACTGTTGTCTTGGTTAAATCTTCAACAAGTTAACAATTTATTCAGGTATTGTTAAACAAGTCCTGTTTAACCAAGGTTTAATACTTAAAAAGAGCCGACGCGCTATCTTTTCTGAGCTCGTCCGCACCAGTCCCGTTGCATTATGGGATTTCTGACTCGTGTAGAGTCCATCAGTTGCATAATGCAAAATCTCGCCGGAAGCAGTACGCCTACCGGGTATTTCTCATCTACTGTTTCTCGCCTACTGAGAATTCGGACATACTACCCCTCTGATGTACTGCTTTTCGCCTACTGTGTAGTAGGTTAGTATGTGATTTAGGACGCAGCCATAGTCAAAAACATTATGCTGTTTACCACCAGCTACTAAGAATCTCTTTTTGAGAGCTTTCAAGGGACTAAATGACCAAAAACAAGTTCTGCAGGACTAACTCCAAATGATTCTTGGACAGCTCCATGTACTGCAAATAACAGAAGAGGCACCCCTTCATCCCAGTCTTTTTCAGTGTCTAGGCATTATTTCCAAAGCATAGACTTCAAAGACTGATGAAATCTCTCAGAGCACAGTAAAAACAGCTTAGGAAAAAAGTTAGTTCCTTGATCCACCTGAACATCCTTAGGCAAACCAAGTGGTGAAGAATTTCTTTAAGCACAAGAGTAGTAGTTATTCTGTGTAAAGGAACAGCTTCTGGAAAATGATTATTATAATTATATAATTATTAATTCCCAGACTTGGTTCTAGGCAGAGGGCCAACAAAATCAACAAGGACACGATCAAAAGGCTCCCCAAGTACATGGATAGGGCAAAGGGGAAGCTGGAGGAATGACTTGATTCTGCTCCCAATACACTGACAACATAGCAAGACTGGCAGAATTGCACTACATAATTCATAAGGAGGTTCTACCTTGGTCTGTTTGTACACATTCTTGTGTCAGCACAAACTCATCAGCTAACACACCAGCTTCTGACATGGAGGAAACCTTCTTCTCATTTAGATACACTTGATCAGGTAAACAGTTCTTAAATTCCTCAAGCAAAAATGGCTCCTGTAAAGAGTCAAGGTCATGAGCTTTACTCGCAGAACACCATTTATCCAACAAGGTCTCTTTCTCCCTTTCAAACTCTACAAATGTCTGTGAAGGAACTTTAAGATTTCTGAACCTTTGCCTGTAGACTTCAGAGCCCACTCAAACATGGAATATAGCAGCTTTCACTAGCTTATGCTGTAAGCTATCTTGCAAGGGTAACGAATAGCACAGTTCTTGAGCTTTTTCCACTAACTTACACTGAAGCAGAAAAGACCAGACATATTTTGGAAAATTTATAGCTATACGCAAGCTATAGCTATGTGCACAAATACACTAAAATATGTGTCCATCTCAGTTTCTTGGAAAGGGGGAACCAACACAATGTTTTTTACTCACATCACAAGTGATTGTGTATGTGGCAGAGTGAGCAGAACGAGGCATAGGGAAAGGCCTTACAAGAGGTACAGGCGAAGAGGACAGCGGCGAAGGAGGGGAAGACAGGTTAGCAGAGTGGGCAGTGGTCTGTGAAGTGATCATCACTTCCAAATCCAACAGATGTAATCAAACTTCCCAGTCTACCTCAAGTTCGATCTTGGGCATAGCTATCCTAAGATCCATCTCTGCTTTACATCCCTCTGCCTTTTCTTGAGCATCCATTTAGAGACATGCACTGCAAATGCACACCTTGGCACTGGCCTCATCCCTCGATCCTGGAGAAAAGGAAGGAGGAAAAGGATCAATGTGGGGTAGCGTAGCTCTAGCTTTGACCTCAGGCTCAGCCAGCAGTGTCGACATTCTCCACGCCACTATCCACAGTGGTATCAACAGGTGGGGAAAACTCTAGAAGTCCTAATTCGAGTAGCTTAGTGAGAACCTTACTCCAAATCTCCCTTTTAACTAAGCTCCTAGACACTGGAACACAATAGTAAGCAGCTATCTCTAGTAGGTCATTTTTCCAACACCCCTCTTGGAGAAGCAACAAATAATTTCATGTCAAAAGTTACCATGATCTCCTTTCTTATGCACAGCCAAGCAGAACAAGTTCACAGTGGTAATCCTATTCTATCCTATTCTATCCAATCAGATGCCGGATGAGCCCCACTTGTTACTTTCCCACAGAAGGCAAAAGCCTAACGTGAGTGCAAGAACAATAACAATTTAAGATTGGAAGTTCGTTGGATGATAGTGATGCTGGATATGAGTAGGACAGGAGGTTGGATGTATGGTTATCATTTTTATTTCCAACACACAAACAGCAGGACTAGCAGTATCAGACAGTAAGAACAGGGCAACCATAAAACCAGTCTCACCTAGGAGAGGGGACGCTTACATTTACAGCATTTGGCAGATGCCCTTATCCAGAGCGACTTACATCTAATTTATACATCTGAGCAATTGAGGCCCTTACTCAACAGTGGCAGCTTGGGGGTGCAGGGTTTGAACTCATAACCTTCTGATCAGTAGCCCAACATCTTAACCACTGAGCTACCACTTCCTCATGGATGGTGCCAAAGGAATGAACATGGCAAAAATGTTAGGCTGTATTTAAAATAGCTAACCTGACTGCAAAAACATCAAACAAAATCTAGCTAACTACACTAAGCTACGCTAACAAGAAATACAAGGGGTGGCACCTGCCCTCTACCCTAGTGTGTCTAGACATTCAAAAACACCTACGTGATAGGATGTAGGTACACACACAATCTTACCTGTTCTCAAACCAAGGGAACTAGTATTAGGTTGGAATGGAGAACAGGCCAACAATCAGGACAACAATCAGGACAACAGTAAGCCGAGTGGGTGCACAAGGGCTTCAATGTGCTGCTTTTAAACGGATAGCTCCACCACTTTTGGTCGGGTTCTTGCCTTCCCATTGGCCAAGGCCTGTCAAATGGTGATTGCCACAGGGATCCACCTATAGCCAGAGACAGAAATGCAAACAAACAGTGGAAAAAGGAGCAGAGAGAGAGCACACAAATGCGTAACACTGTTACTTTATTTTTGGATTAAAAAAACATTTGAACAAATGTCAATTTATATAAGCTTCTTTGTTAAAATTAATTATGGCTTATAGAGTTGTATATTTGCATTAAAAAAATTTAGTTAAATAAACACTAATATAAAGCAATACCAATGTTCTATTACTCTTGTGCTATCAGGTGAGCTCTGGAAGGCAGGATGAGGAAGTATCCTGTGAGACATTACATCATTGCAGTCTGAAATGCTGAGATGGTCCAGATGTCAGCTCTTACACTGCCACATGGCTTTGTACTAAGTAGCCCAGATTTTACCCATGGGTCACAGGCAGGAAGCTTGTTAACCTTGCAAAAGAGTAAGAGCACTTTGTTCCTCATGCTCAGTTGCCTCCTGCTTTAAATGGGTCAGCCCTGCTGCCGGTCGCTCAACCCTTGGGTACCTTGTGAATGATGTTTGGCTCAATGGATTGGATGGATTTAAGTTAAAAACCAAATGAGACATGTGTTTCCTAGAGTTGTTCCAGTATGACTATTTAATTAGATGAATTACTGCAAGTTGAAAGTCATATATAAGCTGGATTTTGTCTACTATGATCATATACAGATTATGTGGGTGAAATTCTGCCAATATTTTGGGAAAAACTCAGAACGGCCAAGAAGAAGATAGATAGCAATGCTGCTGCTGTTACACTGGCAAATTGCTAAACATGCTAAATAAAATTGAAGTCCCTTTCTTCAGTCTCAGGGGGAAAAAAGTGTACTAAAGTGTACATTTCCTTGTCACAGTGGTGGTACACTTATCTTTTGTACCTTTAATATGTATATATCACCTGGAAAAGTAGATATAGTGTACCTTTAAAAAGATTTAAGGTGCATAATTGGACCGTAATTACCTTTTAGAGTAAAGATTTAAATGCATGCTATATGCACGTTTCTACAATAAAGATACATACTAAATGTACAAAAGGTGTATGCTTAACGGTTCCGTCCAAGTGACAAGGAGCAATACAATTTAGTGCCCTTTTTTCTGAGAGTGTGTCTGTGCACTCATACTTTCAAGCAATGGTATTGTTTACAATTCTACAATGAAGAAATTCTGCAGTGTAAGTGTACATTTGGAAACAATCTAGATCTAATAGGAAAAAGCTTGGACTCTAATTGGGCACTTGTAGAACAAAACATATATTTGTCTTACACTATAACTGTCTATCTAGTATTTTATTTGCAGAAATGACTTATTAACCTTTTAAGTGCGCATCTTTAATAAAGCACTCATTTAGACTCCCATTAAAATCCAAGAGATGTATTTCTTTAGTAAAACACTTGTTTCTCATATTTTTTTTCCATAAAATAATTGCTGTTTTGTGCCCATGTCTTTTTCCAGCAACTAATACTAATTAAAGCTGTAATAAAACGTTATAAACTCCAGGTGTTCGGAAACCCTTGACTGGCAGTTTAGCCCATACTGTATTCATTTTACAACAGAAAAATGCTTTGGTCTGACTAATTAGCCCTAAATAGAGCTCTCCCATTCACTACAAGTCTTGTTACAGCTAATCCCTACAATCACAGGGATGATGGTAGAGAAGGAGCAAAAGTGAGAAAACATAGGTTAGTCTGCTAAATAGCACTGGTGACTGATACAACCTGAAATGGTTCATCTTGTACAAGGCAGTGATACAAGTACCTTCACAAACAACACAGGTGCTTCTTCTAAAAAACTAAATTAAATTAAGTTTAATTCAGATTGGGACAAATTTTGTCAAACATTTCACATACACAGTGAAGACCAATTGTTTTCATACACAGGTGCCCATGAAATAAGAATAAGTCAGCAATAGATTGACTAGATGGACAGATAGATTCAGGCACATCTGTGGCACCAGTGCTCACTGATCACCACTGTTCCCAAAAACAAAACAGTGGTCACCATTGTTCCCAATAACCAATCACAGGTCACCACTGTTCCCAATAACCAATCACTGATCACCATTGTTCCCAACAACCATTCACAGGTCACCACTGTTGCCAATACCCAATCACTGATCACCATTGTTCCTAGTAACCAGTTACTGATCACTATTGTTCCCAACAATCAATTACTGATCACCATTTTCTGTCCCATTTGCACACTATTATTGCTCTTTGTTTTAAAGTCTTTGCTTGGCTATATTTACAAGTATACGAAATAAGAAAATATTTTATTTTCTGATAAATCTCTATTCTATTCTATTCTATTCTATTCTATTCTATTCTATTCCATTCTGTGTTCAGGAAATCTTACTTCTTCATATATCTTGCTTTGATATGCAAATAATGATGTTGAATAAATATGCAAATTAGTCTATGACATCACCTAGTGACTTCTTGTGACTTTTTGATTATGCATTATCTACTTTCCCCTGAGAAGAGTTACATACTGCCACTGTCTATTTCTGCCTGGGTTCTTGACAGAAATGTTAGTATTTTGTTGTGCCATGATCACACACTTCTTATTTCTATATGAAATACATTAAATTTGTATTATTCTTATGTTATTTTATTCTATTCCTTTCTATTCTAGTGTATTCAGAAAACCTTCCTTCTTGATATGCAACTAATCATGACGATTCAGTGAATATGCAAATCTATGGCGTCACAAGGAGACTTCATGAGCATGCATTTTCCCCTGAAAAGACCTTGACATGCTCCCGGTAACCGCCACCAAAATACGGTAGAAAAGCAAAGTCTGTTGCGCCACGGTCATTTTTTTCATCTGAAACCTCGTATTTCTCGTGGACTGTCCTCCAAAACATTGTCACGTGTGTCCGCTTGTGTGCACTGAAGCGGGGCTCAAAGTGCTCATATTTGCATGTCGGGGTATTTTGTCTGCCTTTTTTCCCCAGCCGTGATGTCTAAGGAACATGGCAGCAGATAGGACCCAGCAGACAGACTTGGCAAACCTCACCTGTCCGTAGCCGCTTCTTTGAGCTTTTCCCCACCTGAAGCTGACCGTAACGGAAAACCGTTATCTGGTTTGTGTTCTCCCGCTCTATAAACACAGTGCTGCCTCGGCAGAACGCGATGCGGTCGCGGTGCGTGCGCGCTTTGTTGCTCGCCTCCTTGGCGCTGGTCTTCTCATCCTCCTTTTCCTCCTCCTCCTCCGGCGCTGAGGTCGTATTCCGCTGTCCGAGCTGTACGGCGGAGCAGCAGGCGGCGTGTCCTAAACCCCCGACCCCATGCACGGAGCTGGTGCGGGAGCCGGGATGCGGCTGCTGTCCCGTGTGCGCGCTGCAGCTCGGAGAGCCGTGCGGGGTTTACACGGCGCGCTGCGGGAGCGGCCTGCGCTGTTCCCCGACCGAGGGCTCCGAGATGCCGCTGGACGAGCTGGTGAGGGGTTTCGGGAGCTGCCAGGTCAGAACCGAGAATACGGACACGCACGATGAGCGCGATCTCGAGTCCGATTACGGTGAGTTACGCGTGAAGTGCATTAGACGTGTATGCAAATTGTATATATGCATAAAGTGTAGCCTACTTGGTGCACAGACTCACACATGCAATTTTTTTTTTAACAACTGGTACGACTCAATTCGTATTAAAAAAGTTACAAAGGCTAAAGTTAGGGGTGGGTTACATGTCTTCTTTGACTTCTTTCGTACGACATCCGACGGCTTGCGTGCACCGAGCATGCCCTATACTGGGGTCTAGGCTATATCCATGCTCCTCACACAAGTGTATGTGTTCTTTTCAGTGTGTGGTCTACAGGCAGGGGTTTCATGAAATAAGGGAAGGTGGGGGTGATTTCAAAAGCCCTGAGTAGACAGTGGGCCTAAGTAGACCCTAAGCAATTGTCCATGAGAACACAAATTGTCTGGGGTGAGAGGCCCAGTGCATTAACCTGTCAGGGGGCCACAATTCATAATGTCTGTCTGCCCTCAGGGGTCCATAAAGCAAAGCCAGTGAAGTCCACAAAAAATTATGTGATGGTGGTTCAGATCACAGTCAATCATGATCAAAGCTGTAATAATTATTACAGCTAGATATTATTTAGTTATTATTATTATAATACAAATTTACTGGTCAGTTAAAATGAATTGGTTTAATCCAATCCTCAGTTACTTGAAGACAAGTAGAAATAGTATCAACTGGAATCTGTTATGATAGAATGCTATAAAATTAAAAGAGTTGTTAATAAGATACAACATGGGTTAACAGGTTTGGGTTCCATCAGTGGAATGTTCAGGAATAAAAAAATATTATGGTACAAATTTAATGTGCCAAATATTTAAACAATTGGACTGTTTTCATAAAATAAATCTGTGCTTCGATTATAAAACAAATTTATTTTACCTTAGAGGAAGGCTATTGCTGCAAAAAGAAGACCACTGAAGCAGCTGGGTTTTTGTATTATTCCATTTGAATGCTAAAATGATTATTTTGACACTAAGGGTTCACTGAACATGTTAAAGCATTGAATCAATGCAATGGGTGGTATTTCAGCACTCATAGTTAATGCAAGCCTGACATGTTAATTCAGCGCAAGGTTTTTGCTGCATTCAATGTACTTGTCATTACATGCATGTTTAGAAAGTTTTGAAAGCTGCTGCTGTTCTTACTGCATTAAATCCTCCTCTCAGTATCTGGCATGAGTATATGAGTACTTTATCAGATCATGTTGGAGAGTTCAGTTATTTGTTTGGTCATAATCAAATTTATAATGCTTATAGTGCTAGATGTTCGGCAAGATACATTTATAACATTGGGTTACTGAAGCTTCTGGTTAGCCACTGGTTGACTGGGAGGCCATTGCACTCCAGTAAACAAACCATTACCTGTTGAACTGTTGATAGTGGGCTTCTGCCTATTTCTTTGACTATCTCACGATATCAGACGAGTAAACCACATGACTTTGATTTTAGATTCTTAGAAAGGTCCTTTTTTTAATAATCACAACAGCTACACTTTGCCAGAGGCATTTGCTTTGAAACAAATTGGCTGCCATTATCGTAACTTGCCGCTAAATTTCCAGGAAATCAAAGGGAGAGAAAGGCTAATGTAGTTTGGCAACGATTAGCATACTGAACTTTGAGCTTGCTCCAGTCTCTCATGTGAATCTGCCTGGCTGGATTGGTTTGATGTTTCTGCACAAAACATTGTATTTTGTGATGCCCAAGAATTCGAAAACTGGACCTGCCAAACCACCAGGGGTGAATAATCTGGCCACATCAGACCTGGTGACTCAGATTTGCTGTTGCACTGTTCCAGCAATGAAACAGAGTCAAGTTTTCACAGAGTTGTGTTCAATAACATTAAATGTTAGCATTATATTCTTTATAATTATTTTGAAATTTTACTGCAATTTCAGGTGCCCTCATCTGTGGCAGTGTTTTCTAAAGTTCAGTCTTATGTGTTTTGTTATTAACAGTACATTTGCACTGTGCACTTCAACTAAAGATTCATCACAGCCCTACTTTCGCATTGAACATGGGAAATACTGTATGAGTAAACCTTAATAGTAATTACTGTAGAACATGGCTTATTCATGCAATGCTTTCACTGTAGGTTTGCCCAAAAGCAAACATAATCATGAAACATATTGGTCAGTGTGCTTTTATGGCTTCTGCTGGTATACTGTATGTTAATAACCATCAATTTAGCTTCTTTCTCCATGAACTTTTTTTTTTTTCTAGTTAGATTCACATCTAGAGGCCTCAGGTTTAGTACATACCCTGAATTGATCAATACTTGTTAGTGGAAATGATGTAATACTGTTTGTTTCAGTTCCATTCATGTTTTCAATGCTAAAACTCACTGGAAAGTTCTAAAGGATATTTTAGTTGTAGGCAACTTCTCAAACTGTTCAGGAGGCAGAAAGGAGTTTAATGTTTAAATTGTTTTACCCAAATCCCCTTTAAGAACCATTTTTCTTCTGTCTCTTGCCCCTCTCACTCTGATATGTCTCAGCTTTAGTTTTATCTTGTCTGTAATGCGTCTTGTCTGTTTGTATTTCATTTCCTCCATTGAGGCGTGAGTATTCTTGCCTTCAGAGGCCTGAGGGAGTGTGATGTGCTTGGACCTGTCCTATTACGCCCACCCAACCCCCCTCCCCCCCCCCCCCCCGACTCCAGCACCCCTACAGAGCCTAATTAGAGTGGGGATGCCTCGGGTGGTGGCTGCATGTCGGCACCTGTGACCCCAGAGAGGTTCCTTGTGGCCGTTTTTTTTTTTTTTTTTTTTTTTTTTTTAATACATGCGCCTGAGGGCAAGGTGAGGGCATCAAAAGCGTCAAGGGTGTCAGCCAGGTGGTGGAAATAAATGCTCGTGCTCATACTCCCTGAGCCCACTACCCTACACAGATTACAAAAGAGAGCAGTATGGTTGAGTTCAAAGCAGCACTCTCAGACTGCCACATCCGACTGTCTTTCACCTCATGTTAAAAGACAAACTGATGTGAGGCCATAGGTGGTGTTTACCTAAATTGAGAGATAGATGAAAAGGTAGACAGATGAACTGTAAACAGATGAGCAGTCTCCATTTAGTATAAAAAATACCCTTTTCAGCTCAGGCGAAGAAATATAGCCTGAAACAGTGTATGTTCTTAAACATGACGGGTGGTGTTTGGGACCGATCTTGTGTGCATGTTCAGAAACATGAGGTTCATGTGGGAAGAACTGTGACGGATGATTGAAGGTGTGTGTTTGTGTGTAGTAGTTAGTGTTTGTGGTGCTTGGGGCTGTTTGATTCCAAGTTTTGCCATTCTGACCTTAAAGGCAACACAATATGAAAAACAGTGCTTTTATGGCCTCTTCCCACATAAAGCGTATCCACTCTCACAGTGTTGGGCATTTTAAGTGGTTTTGCATTGGAGGCTGTTAGACTTTGCTTGTTCTTTTGCTTGTTTGATGAAAGGGTGAGCCAATGTTTATAACATTCTTTATTTAGATCTGGTGTATATGGCAACTCCTGTCCAAAATGTCAGATGCCTAGCCACATGCTAGGTGGGCGTGACAAGGTTGCTGTTGCTCAACAGCTTGTTAAAAGCCTGAGCATTGGCAACCTTCAATAGGTAAAATACAGTTGCCATGGTGCTCGAAAGAGATCAACACCATGCTACAAAATGAATCCAAGTTGCTGATACCATTTGACTTTTGCAACATCTCCAGGATAACTCAATACTCCTCTGAGGTCTCTTAAGCTGAAACTGTAGGACATATAATTTTCTTATTTTGACTGAGTTTTTTATTTATTTATTTTATTTTTTTAGAAGAACTAAAAGCCTTGTGTTTAACCCTTAATATGTAGAAAGAGCATCTCCTGAATAACAGAGGACAATAGTGAAATGTATGATTTCATTTAAGTTTGCATGCTTTTAAATACATATTCATGGAGATACACATTAACACACATACACATTGGTCTTACTACCCTTGTGAGGACCTTCAGCTGACATTAATGGAGTCAGTTAATGCAGACATGTGGTCCCCAACAAGATAGAAAAACATGCCCACACACAGAATATGCACATTATGTGTCTGCAGGCATTTTCCTGTGCACACTGATGTTTGCTGACTCATCATCTCTCCTTCCAATGAGTTTCTGATATACAACACAACACTGCTATCTCACTTTTGCATTTATAATTACAAATAAGTCAAAACAGGACAGCAAGTGCTTACTGCTCACAGGCCATATGTTTAACAAGAGCCATTTTCATTTACTTTTTATTTTTTTGTATTTTGTATTCTGATTGAATCAATATATGCAAATTGAACAATGAGCATAGATCTAATATCGGACATTGATAAAATATATTCAAACTTGAAGTTAGTGACATGTAGAGTGTTTAAGCGCCAAACTAGAGACTAATAACCAAGACTAAGTAAACCTTACATTTAAACCTTGCATCCAAGTATTCACCCCCTTGAACATCCATCCATTTTCTATACCACTTATCCCACACAGGATTGCAGGGGAGTCTGGAGCCTATCCCAGGGGACTTGGGGCACAAGGTGGGGGACACCCTGGACAGGGTGCCAACCCATCACAGGGCACGATCGCACATGCATTCACATACATCAGACAATTTAGAGATGCCAGTCAGCCTACAAAGCATGTGTTTAGACTGGGGGAATAAACTAGAGTACACGGAGGAAACTCCCAAAGCACAGGGAGAACATGCAAACTCACACAGGGGAGACGCGGGAATCGAACCCCCAACCCTGGAGGTGCGAGGTACAAAATATTTTGTGACACAAAGGTTAATTAAACAAAAAGCAGACATTTAGTGGTTTCATAAGTATTTACACTGTTGGGTCAATACTTGGTGTATTCTTTCCATTTTTAACAATGTTTTAATGGTGCTCCAGGTTTGCCCTGGAATTGTTTTGATAGCTCCTTGATCTCTATGATGCTGTTTTTTTAGGCACAGTATATTCTCTAACAAACATTGGGGCTTTTCATTAACAGGTTTATTGTACTAATTATGTAATATTTCATGGCAACTGGCTGTACCAGAACTAATTTAGGGGTTTTACACCAAGTGGGGTGAACGCTTATGCAAGACACTGTCTTTGGTAGAAGACTTTAGTGAAGGGGTGTATTTCCCATTCACAGGTTATCAGCTATTAGGTAGGACTGTGGGCTACCCTCAAAGTGTTATGCAAATCCCACTGCACTCTTAGGAATGCTCACCAGTGACTGGCCATTTTCCAACTGCTAATTCGGAAATTCAGTGTGAAGCACAGGCAGTTTGTTCTTCTGACCTATAACTTTAACCATTTACAGTCTGGAATGCACATATTTTGTTTCTCTGTGTTTCTATATTAAAATGCTAGAAAAGTGGCCATAGATACTTTTCATGCCACTTGACATTTCTTTATCATCATTTACTTTGAAAAGTTTTGTGTAGAACAACATGAATGCTCTACATTGTATACATGAAGTGTTTCTCTATTTCTTTCCATACCATGTCTGTTTCATGTTTTAGGAAACAGAAAAATGCAGAATGATCAGCAACCGCCACCAGTATAGTCAAGCTGCATTGAATTTTGCTCACAAGATATCTTAATTGTAGCCTTAAGGCCCAGACAGTCTTATATTTTACATCTGAGTTATAAGCTGGGGTATAATGTCAGAAGTACATTAGCCACAGCAGGAGGGCTTCCTGTACTGCTGCTGTAGGGGGACATATGTGGCAACATCACTACACTTCTTCACTTCCTTTCACATGAAGACAAAAAGTGAAAACAGGGCAGCTGAGTTAGTTCTATAGGCAGTGATGGGGTATATTTTCTACAGTTATTTACTTGGAACATGTTTTGTAAAACCTGCAAATAATACTCCCACTATCAGGTGTCACATAGAAGAGGATGTGTTCCCTTTTGAGTCTGGTTCCTCTCAAGAATTCTTCCCCATGTCTTCTCAGGGAGTTTTCCTTGCCACTGTTTGCCACTGGCTTGCTCAATAGGGATATAAATCAACATCCAAGATTTTTTATAAAACTGCATTATGACAATGTCTACTGTTGAGCATGCTATACAAATACAGTTGAATTGAATTTAACTATGCATGTTTATACAACATCTTTAAACTTGAGAACTGATGCAATTTAGATTGTTTCCAAAGTATATCAAGGATAGGACACACACACACACACACACACTGAAACTCTTCCAAGAGAATATCTTCCCCAGGCAAAGGCTCAGTTCCACCAGAGAAAGGAAACTGTATTACATTGTACACTTGTATTTGGTGCCTGCATATGTACTGTGGATCAAAACCTGAAAGATCCAGCATAGCCCACACACTAAGTGGAAAGACGAAAGAAAGAAGTATAGAAGAAGGGACTTTGAGTAGGAAGTGTTGCTGGGACTGACCCAGGAATGTGACCAAGGAGAGGGGATGCTTAAGTCTCTACGTAACTGCAGGTGTCCACCACAAAACACACCCACCAGCAATTTCTGAAATGAGGCAAGCTCTGGAAAAGGTGCCCAGCAGTTTCTGGACACTAACCTTAAGCCTGCTGCTCATGACCTGGCATGAAATTCAAGACTGAAGCAGCTATGGCTAGACAATGCACAGAATAGTCATCCTCCTTCAGCTGTATCAGATCCAGTGCTCAGGCCTGTGCTGATGTCAAGGCATCCACTGTTTCAGCACCCAGAACTGGGCACATGGCCTACGGGTGCTACTCTCCATGGCACCCATTCCTTCAACTGTGAACACTACAGAAAATTATGAGATCATGCAGCCAAGTAATGTTAGTGAGCTAGCCAAACAGCCACTGAATGTCCCACCCACAGTAGAATTGACATTTACCGAGAGTGACATTCCCTGGTGTAGTCCCTCAAAGGAGTGCTCTGAATGCCAGGACAAACAGAAAGAAGGAAGGGATCATTTGATGGAAATGATGGTAATTGCACCATGATAGTACCCTGATTATAGAGGACAAAAATAAGCATGCACATGTGATCTGCCACTGGCAGAAATGGACCAAGAATGAAGTCATACACATATGGGCTCATAAAACAAACTTGTACCTCCTGCATTGGGATACTAGAACCATATTTTATATATGTGCGATAGGAGTAGATGTTTGTAAGTAGGAGATGGAACTGTGAGTGTACCTTCTTAGCAAGACAAGCAAGATATGGTTTCTGAAAATAACCATCTCTCTTTCATCTGCCTTGAAAATAATCAGAATAATCTTCTAACTATAAATTGTTCATTAGAAGAAGAAAGCTATTCTGCTTTGTAAAGTAATGATGGGTTGTAATAGCTTGGAGTGTAAAAGTATGTAGTGCTTCAAGTGCCCATCTCAAACAACCACAACCACAAATCCTCAGCTGTGATCATCTAATCATCAGCAGTTGAAACTCCCACAAATTTCAGTACCTTTCATACTACTGGCCAGTTGCTATGGAGGTGGGCTGCCTACTCAGACATTTTTCAATTCAAATAATGACTTTGTGAAGCATGGTGGCACAGTGTGTAGCATTGCTAACTTGCAGCTCCAGGGTCCTGAGTTCAGTCCTGAGCTTGGGTTACTATCTGTGCTGAGTTTCACATGTTGTCCCTGTGTTCACATACATTACCTCCAGGTTTTCTGGTTTCTTCCCACTGTCCAGAAACATGCAGGTAGGCAGATCGACTATGCTAAATTGCCCCTAGGTGTGAATGAGTTTGTGAATGATACCTTGAGATGAAATTGCAGGGCGGCTGTGGCTCAGGTGGTAGAGGGGGTTGAACACTAATCGTAGGGTTTGAATCCTGGCCCACATGCCTCCACATGCCGAGGTGTACTTGGGCAACACACTGAACTCCAAGTTGCTCCCAATGGCAGGCTAGCGCCTTGCATGGCAGCTCTGCTGTCATTGGTGTATGAGTGTGTGTGGGAATGGGTGAATGAGAAACAGTGCATTGCGCTTTGTAGAACCACTAAGGTTAAAAGGCGCTATATAAGTGCAGACCATTTGCCATTTCATCCTGGGTGAATTGTCCCTCTTGATCCCAGTGTTAGGCTCCAGATTCACAGCAACCCTGATACTGGGATAAAGCAATTACTGAAAGTGAGTGAGTGAGAATAATGACTTTTCTAAATTGGCTTGCTCCATTTTGAAGGCTGCGAAATCCCTTCATTATTCATCATTATGACATGGCTGTTAACTTTTAACCCCCCAAACTCTGATTAAAAAAACACTTCATCGTTACTTTTGGAACCACCATATTTTCACGTGCCTTTTCCAGCATATTCTCATGAGAACGTTACATGAATTTGAGCAAATAAGGGCAATGTTTTTGGAGTTCTAAGTTACAAACCCTAGCCTTGCCCCTAACCCTTATTTGAGAATTCATAACGTTTTGTACAACTTGTGGCACTGTATGTGATTTTTTATGACTTTTCAATTGTGAAGCCATGCTGGCCTGTTTGATTATTTGTCTACCTGGAATGCATAAGCAGCATGTTTTTCTTTACTTCTGTCAGGAGAGCCATACGCCACGAGGCCTCCTATCCTGAGGAAACCAATCAAAGATGCCAACTACTGGCACATGAGGGAGACTATGTTCAAGCATCACCAGAATGAGCAGAAGACCAGGATGATGAACCGTGTGGATGAGCCCAAAAATCCTCGTCCCAGAATGGTAAGACTCTGTCAGGATTTATGATGCACAGCACTGGTCATGATCTCTTGCACTACTCAAATCCAAGTTATCCAGCCTTAGAGGGGCATGGCCACAGGGGCAGTACAGGGTGGCAGCTGTGATCTTTGAGAGACTAGAGAGTGAATTAGCCCTGTTATTACAAAGCAATTCATGCAGACTTACTGAATTATGTAGTGATCAAATGGATAAGGTTGAGAGTACAGGTGGCGGAAATAAGGTTTCTTTGAATTTTGGCTAGGCTTACTCCCCATTATAGGATGAGGCACTTGACAATCTGGGAGAGCTTCAGAATAGAGGCACTGTTCCAGTTGATCAGCATAAAGTGTCTTAGTAAGGTATTGGCCCACTACAAGTCACCAGAACAGCTCCAAAGCACTTAGGCATAGATCCAAGTCTCTGGATCTGTACTGGAAGGATGAAAACCATTCTTCCTAAAGATATTTCCACAGTTGATGTTTTAATGGTGTTAGTAGAGAACTCCATCTAACATATCACTCCAAAAGCTCCAATATGTGTTCAATTAGGTTGACATCTGGTGACATCTTCTTTTAATTTGTCAGGTTTTAATGTGGTGGGAATTTGGACCCAATCTCTTATATAGAGCAACTATGAAAGCAATACAGTAATGTAATTATGTAGCCAATCATTTTGTATTTTGCAATTTCAACATTGTCCTATATGTACTTACAGCCGTGGCCAAAAGTTTTGAGAATGACACAAATATTAATTTTCACAAAGTCTACTGCTTCAGTGTTTTTAGATCTTTTTGTCAGATGTTACTAACTGTTACTGAAGTATAATCACAAGCATTTCATAAGTGTCAATGGCTTTTATTGACAATTACATGAAGTTTATGCAAAGAGTCAATATTTGCAATGTTGACCCTTTTTTTTCAAGACCTCTGCAATTCGTCCTGGCATGCTGTCAATCAGCTTCTGGGCCACATCCTGACTGATGGCAGCCCATTCTTGCATAATCAATGCTTGGAGTTTGTCAGAGTTTGTGGGTTTTTGTTTGTCCACCCGCCTCTTTAGGATTGACCACAGATTCTCAATGGGATTAAGGTCTGGGGAGTTTCCTGGCCATGGACCCAAAATGTCGATGTTTTGTTCCCCGAGCCACTTCGTTATCACTTTTGCCTTGTGGCAAGGTGCCCCATCATGCTGGAAAAGGCATTGTTCGTCACCAAACTGTTCTTGGATGGTTGGGAGAAGTTGCTCTCTGAGGATGTTTTTGTACCATTCTTTATTCATGGCTGTGTTCTTAGGCAAAATTGTGAGTGAGCCCACTCCCTTGGCTGAGAAGCAACCCCACACGAGTGGTCTCAGGATGCTTTACTATTGACATGACACAGGACTGATGGTAGCGCTCACCTTTTCTTCTCCGGACAAGCTTTTTTCCAGATGCCCCAACAATTGGAAAGGGGATTCATCAAAGAAAATGACATTACCCCAGTCCTCAGCAGTCCAATCCCTGCTCTTTTTGCAGAATAGCAGTCTGTCCCTGATGTTTTTCCTGGAGAGAAGTGGCTTCTTTGCTGCCCTTCTTGACACCAGACCATCCTCCAAAAGTCTTCGCCTTACTGTGCATGCAGACGCACTCACACCTGCCTGCTGCCATTCCTGAGCTCTGCACTGGTGGTTCCCCGATCCCGCAGCTGAATCAACTTTAGGAGACGGTCCTGGTGCTTGCTGGACTTTCTTGGGCGCCCTGAAGCCTTCTTCACAACAGTTGAACCTCTCTCCTTGAAGGTCTTGATGATCCGATAAATGGTTGATTTTCGGTGCAATCTTACTAGCAGCAATATCCTTGCCTGTGAATCCCTTTTTGTGCAAAGCAATGATGGCTGCACGTGTTTCCTTGCAGGTAACCATAGTTAACAGAGGAAGAACAATAATTTCAAGCACCACCCTCCTTTTAAAGCTTCCAGTCTGTTATTCTAACTCAATCAGCATGACAGAGTGATCTCCAGCCTTGTCCTCGTTAACACTCTCACCTATGTTAATGAGAGAATCACTGACATGATGTCAGCTGGTCCTTTTGAGGAAGGACTGAAATGCAGTGGACATGTATTTTTGGGATTAAGTTCATTTTCATGGCAAAGAGGGACTTTGAAATTAATTGCAATTCATCTGATCACTCTTCATAACATTCTGGAGTATATGCAAATTGCCATCATAAAAACTGAGAGCAGAATTTGTAAAAAATAATATTTGTGTCATTCTCAAAACTTTTGGCCACGGCTGTAGGTGTCTGTGCCACCATTTGCTCTTGTACCCACCTTTGCTACCTCATGTCTAATAACCTGGGCACACCACTGGATTCTAGTTACACAGACTCAGTGGAGCAATTCATGCAAAACCCCAGACTGATCTTGGCTAGCATTGTGTTTAGTACAGCAGTGCCATCTTCTGGCTATCACACCAACATACACCACAACACATGTACAAGTTTAATAGTCTGACAAATAATATATACAATTATGATGTATTGTACTGGATGCATTGTTTGTGTGAAGAATACATTTCAAAATACATTGAACATTGAAGAGGTTAACAGACGAGCACTGGACAATTCAAGTTCAGTTAGAGCAGCTGTATATGCTCTTTAGATGGCTAAGTTGGCAGAACTGGTGTTGTTTTCTATAAAATGTTTCGGGGAGGCCTTCATCATTACTCATTGACTGGTGACAGCAGACAGTGACAAATTGCTGAGAGAGAACAAACGCTTGGCATCTTTGGTGAATTTATATGAGCTATCCCTTATCACATTGGTATTTCTACAACTTACTCTTATCACATTTGGCCATCGCATATATCTACAGCAAGTTAATTAACTTTTCTTGGAAATGTACCATGTCCTACCTGGATCTTCTAAGCCTCCAGCCAGCTGACCGCTGCTGCATGACTTCATCCTAAAACAACATTCCCAATCTACCATTGCTGTTCTCTGGCCATAGCTAGGTTGTTTGAGCAATTTCATGCACAATCTTTTATTTGTGTGTGTGTGTGTGTGTGTGTGTGTGTGTGTGTGTGTGTGTGAGAGAGTGTGTGTGTGTGTGTGTGTTTCACTTCAAATGGTTATTTGGCCAAGAAGACCATAGGGTCTCCCACTGTTTAGTTTCTGAGATACGACACAATTCAGCACCTTGGAAAATTGTTCCTGGAAAGTTATTATTATTATTATTATTAATAATAATTATTATTAAAAATAATAATTATTATTATTACAATGAATCATTTCACTTACATGAAGTTTGAAGCTGCCAATTCTGCACTCAAAAATCATAGCCACTGTAGCTATTATGAGATTTTTCTGACCTGAAAAAACAAAACAAAAAAAAACAACAACAACAAAAAAACTGTATGCTATACTTAGCCAAACTTCTTTTAACTCTGTGTATGATGGCTGTTAAACAAGAACTGTCCAAGCAAAAAGACATGCAATGAGAGCATTAGAGGACAGCAGAGACAACAATATTACTGGTGTAAATGTACAAGGGAGAAACCAGGGAATCCAGAAACCTGGAGCTGGCTTTAGCATGAAGGAAAGATTGAGAAATTGCTCATGTTCATCCAGTACTCATCTCCAACAAACAGCAGAAACCCTATGAATATGTCAAATTGATATGTTGAGAGCCAGGACCAGAGTACAGCAAGCTCTCATCTGCAGAACTATTCATCCAAATGATATGGATAAGATCCCTGGCAGAGCTCACTTTCGGTACCCTCTTATCCTGGGCCAAGCAACAAGCAGCCAGAATAAGAGACAGAAAGAGAGAGAGAGAGAGAGAGAGAGAGAGAGAGAGAGTAATAGATAGGTGCCTTTCCTTGTGATGGAAGAGAGAGAAAAAGAGTGAAAGGAAAAAAAGTTACTGAGAGATGAATATCGGCTATGTTTCATGAAGCTGCCGAATGGGTTCTTATCTTGCTTTTTCTCTTGTCTGCTGTGTATGTGTCTCTCTGTGTGTGTGTGTTTCTGGCTGAACAGAGTCAATGTCAGCAGGAGCTGGATAAGGTGCTGGAAGAGATCTCTAAAATGACCTTCCATGACAACAAGGGACACCTGGAGAACCTGTATGAACTAATGTTTCCCAACTGTGACAGTAATGGACAGTATAATGTAAAACAGGTATGTCATAACATGAACTTATTATTGGGATGTATTCCTGACCTAGCTGGTGGAATTTCATTATTTTACCCATGTTACACCAGGAGTCATCCATTATGGAACATCTGACTCTGTAGCCAAAGTCACCAAACAGAGCTTTTAAATAAAAGCCTGTGCAGGTTGCATGGTAAAACATTTAGCTTTACACTTTACGTTTATTCATTTTGCATTTGAGACATTATACAGTCCAAGCAAAAATCTCTGGTCATAAGTAGAGCATTGGATTTACATTTATTCAAAGTGACTTGAGACAGGATATGTTCCAAGCATGCAGCTGAGCAGTTAAGAGTTGAGGGCCTTGCTCTAGGGCCCAATAGTTGTTCAGTTGCTCTCCTGGGATATTAAGCAACAAGAAATAAAATCAAGTGAAGGCATCTCCAAGGCTGTCAATGCTTTAAACAGTCAGGACAGAAAAGGCGTGCACAATTATCAACACAACATCTTGCAATCAAACATGAAGCAATATATAACCTCTCGTCCACACTGGTTGCATAGTCTGCTCTAAAATGAACTGGTATATCATAGGGATTAGAATAATCGGAAAAACACTTCTTGGAAAAGCTTCCAAACTTTCAGAAGTAATGGTTTTCTCTCAAAGCAGTGACAAAGTCAAAGCTGCAAGTTACAAGGTCATAAACATGTTTGCTTACTGACTGTCTCCAGCCTGTGGGAAGTTAGACACTTATGTTTTGCAGTTGCACACTTTTTTTTTACCTCTCCATCTCTTGCATGTCCTTGACTTAGACCCACTTATTTTTAGAGCCAAAACAATGATATGTGCAATCTTTCTTAGCACAGTGACACATAGCATTACACGATAGAGGTAAAACAAAGCCAACTTTGCCTGGTACAAATAAAATGATTGGCTTGTTTTGATGCAAAAGCTCAGTTTTCCCAGGGCTTGAAAAACTTTACCTCTCCACCCTAAATTGTTCTGTAAAACATCTTGTTCCTTGTGTAATTAATGTAACTGTCAGGGCTTTGTTCTTTCTCACTGAAGGAAAAAATTGGAAAGTCTGTCTTCTTGCATGTTTTTTCGGGGTCCCTGTTTAAGCTGTGTCTGATTCAATTATGACCTCATTTTGGGAGTGCTCAGTGGGGGGTCAGAGAGCCATGCTGTGACCAGTGAGGCGGGTACTGTCCTTGCCGGGGTTTGGCTCCACCCTCCACATCTCTCTTCTGATCACTGTACTGAGCACTTCATTAACCCTAGAAACACCACCCCTGCCCTTACCATCTCTTCCTGTCTCTTTGTTTTCCAGTGCCACATGTCCACCCATGGGCAAAGGGGTGAATGCTGGTGCGTGAACCCCCACACTGGTATCCAGATTCCCTCCTCCATCAGAGTGAGGGGTGACCCCAACTGCAGCCAGTACTATGGCGGACCCGAGCTCAAGTCCACTACCAGCCTGTACAAATAGATGTGGATAAGTGGAGCGACAGAACAAAGAGAGACAAAGCTAGAGAGACAAGTGTGCAAGCATATATTCCTGAGTGTCTGTATGTGGAAATATTTCAGACCCATTATGATTTGCATTTTAATCTCATGAAATAACAGAATAGAAAGCACCACATTAAGACAAATGTAAACTACATATATGCTAAATTTAATGATAATAGACTGTTGTTGTGTCCTCTTATTATAGCCTGTACTTTAACACAGTAATTCTAAACAGGCTGTTCTCATCCTGTGACTATCTTTTAGTGTAGCTGCAGTACAAATCCCAGTATGTAACAGTTCATGCAGCTTCCTCTATTTGGTCCCATTCCCAACTTCCTTTTAGAGCCAGGCTAACATAAGCTACAACCACTCCTGTGCTGCTGCGTTTCTAACACTAAACATGCACCAAAGTAGGAATGCTAATGTATAATTTTAAGCAGTGTCCTGCAAACAATGTACTTTATTTGCATGGATTTGTTTTCTATGTTTGTCCCTCCTTTTCGAAGTTGTTCCATGTGCACAGACACCATCAGTGCTGTTTACTTGTATTCAAAACCGCCTCCTCTCTTGACTCACCCTACCGAACCATGTGGAGCTGCATTCTCTGTACTGGCCTTGTCTAGTGTCTGCGGGGTATCCACAGGGTTACTCAGTGCACAGTTGTGTGTGTATATGTGTGTGTAGCGGAGTGTAGCCAAAGTTGGCAGCTGATAGACTTCTCCCCCTATTCTCTCCATCCAGTCATATGGGGGAAAATACGGGTGGAGCGGTAGGTTTGGAACAAAAGTGGTTACTAATGATGTGCTGACAGAGGTCACTATTAGGACACAAAGCTGACACTGACAAATGCAATATTAAGTGGGTCAAGTACCTATAAATAAACGCAGGTTTGCAAATATATGCCTGCAATGCAGATGGGCTGTACTTTACTTTTTGCTATTTCACATTTCCCATGGCTGGGCAGGTGAGTGAAGGGCCCGTTTGCCATTTGGAAGATTTAGTGGTTGGTTTAGGGGGCTCTCGAGATGTGTGAAAGGATGCCAATTGGTGCACAGGTTAAGGGGGGCTGCTAAACTTGCCGTGTCAGGAGCTTTCCCACCTGGTGTGATTCGTTTAGTGTAAATGTAGCACTCTAGGGCAGTGATTGTCCTTGAAAGCTATAGTTACATTTTATTCGGTCTGTGAAGTACGATCATGCTTGTCTGTCTGTCTTTCCATCTTTGTCTCTGTTGTTCTCCCTTTCCTTTTCTCTCTCTCTCTGAGTGTAGTATTGGGCAGATTAAATAGACAGGATCCATAAATAGCAGCTGAGATTAAGCTGATCGATTGTAAACAAATGGTGTGTAGGCCCAAGAGCTCAGCTAAAAACTGTTCTACTCTGTTTGGAGACTTCTGTGAGCTTTGCCTCTCAGATAACATATTAACCTTCAATAGCTCACATGGTATTGCCATGTCCAGCTCGCCTTTAAAATTAGCTTTCATAGATTTTCTTTTTTTAGAGTGTATTATGGTGCTACAGCCTGGCTCTCCTAAACCCTGCTCCCCCATGTGGGGTTTTGGGGCCAGCACATAGGCTGCTGAGACTCTGGCTACGAGTTTTCCATTTGGGATGGCTTCCAAAATAGATTACTGCCTCCCCTCTGGTGGTACAGTAAATTTTATGGTAGTTTGAGTCTGACCTAGTTTGAAAACAAAGCAAAACCAATTCCTGTGGTTTTTTGAGCATATTGATTTGCCAGAGCTGTGCTGAAGAAGTAAAAGAATTTGATTGTGTGTGTGCATAGGGGGTTGCTGTGCCATGCCTGTAGCCAGAGGATGGAGGGAAGTGGTGTTTGCTATCTGCTGCAGTGTACAAATGTCAGAGCTGCGTGCTGTTTGGATGGCCTCGGACAGGCGACACGAAGAATTTCTTAAGCAAATCTTACACAGCACACGATGTACTAGTCTCACACACTTTCACTTTTTACATTTTTCTTGTTGTTGTTGCATTGCATTCTACCGAGTATCGGGAGGCTCACCAGCATCAGATAGTAAAGTTTACTGGTGACCACTAACGCAGCATGCTCCTTGTATCTTTTCTCATCGGAATTAAAGTGCCTGCTTGCAATTCAAAAAGGGATTGTGAAAGCCATAAATGCATGCCAACCAACAAAGATATTTTTAAAGGCCTGTAATAAATGACAATATGATTAAACATGTTACTTTCAGCCCTCTTGTTGTGTTTCTTTCATTAAATTTTATATAAAAAAGGACACAACAGACTAAAAGCGAGTTGTTTATTTTGTTTGAGCTCTTCCATAGAGACAGCACTCATTGTGGTTGAACTGTACATTGTATGTGTTGGGTTGGCTGCCATGACATTGGCACAAAACTATCCCAAGTGTTTTTTTTTCCCTTAAAAAGAAGAGATCTGCAAGATGAAAACAATCCTTGAAAACAGTCAAGAAGGAAATACTGGCTTCTTTTGTATTCCTTTTGTTTATGGCTATGTAACATAGCAATAATACTATCCTCTTAGGGAAAAAAAAATGTTTGACCTAGAACCCTGTTCAGTTCGTCCCTTAAACCTTAACTCCCAGGATCCATGGTGGGTCCAAAGTTACATTCCTCACTCTTATAACTCAGTAACTCTTAGTTTTATTGAAGTTACTGAATAATTCATAGTAGTTACTGAATACTATGCCTTAAGATAAATAAATGAATAATAAGTTGGGAATTTATGGGGTTAAAAAGTCTATGTACTACTACTACTAATAATAATAATAATAACATTGCTGTCTCACAGCTCCAGGGTGCCTAGTTTGATCCTGACCTTGGGTTACTGCCTGTGTGGAGTTTTGCATATTCTCCCAGTGTTTGTGTGGGTTGCCGCTGGGTTCTCTGGTTTCCTCTCAGTGTCCAAAAACATGTAGGTAGGTCAACTGGATTCACTAAATTGCCCTTAGGCATGAATGAGTATGTGAATGTGTGTGCGTGGTGCCCAGCGATGGACTGGTGTCTCTTCCTGGGTAAATACTCTTGCCTTGTGCCCAGTGATACTTGATAGACTCTGGATCCACCATGACTCTGACTGGGATGAAGTGGTTACTGAAGATGAATGACTGACTGAGTGAATGAATTAATAATAGTAATCACAATAATTATAATACATTGGTTGTATAAAGCAGTGGTTCTTAAATGTTTTGTAGACAGGGTTTTATACCCTTCTAGAGTAAAAGAATTTCCAAGGATCTCTGACCACAGCACAGATTTTATTTTTTAGAACAACAGGGCAAATTCATCCATCCATCCATCCATTTATTATACTACACAGGGTCGCAGGGAGCCTGGAGCCTATCCCAGGGGACTCGGGGCACAAGGCGGGGGACAACCTGGACTGGGTGCCAACCCATCGCATTGCACACACACTCACATTCATACACTATGGAGAATTTAGAGAGGCCAATCAGCCTACAACACATGTATTTGGACTGGGGAAGGAAAACGGAGTACCCGGAGGAAACCCCTGAAGCACGGGGAGAACATGCAAACTCCACACACACAGGGCAGAGGCAGGAATTGAACTCCCAACCCTGGAGTGGTATTCACACCACTTCCTAGTTTTAATTTTTCTAATTATGGTTGTATTAACGTTAACATTATTTACTGTATACTTGCTTTTGTTTGAATCTTAGATTAACCCCTTTCCTTTCAAGTGACCAGTCAATTAGGCTTATGGCTATAACAATGAAATAGAACCATAACAATGTTCACACTACTTGATACTAATCTTCACCACTGGCAGGTGATTTAAAAAAGGCAATACATTCAGGGACCCACTGGATATATATCACAGACCCCTGGGGGTTCCCAGAGCACCCTTTGAGATGGTACATAAAATATGGTATATAATTATTTATTATTATTATTTTATGCAATTTGTCCATTAAACTGTGTGCGTAAGTCACAAATATCTGTGATAATCATTCTTTAAGGTATGGCTTAAAATGGCACATGCAGTCATCCTTAGCTACTGGCCTAATTAAGTAATAAAAGGGGCACAGATTCTTTGAAGTCTAATGTGCAGTTGTTAGATTCTTTGAAGGCAACTGTAACTGTCATGTTCACTGACTCACAAATCAAATCCCCTGCACATTTTTTGCTGAATCTGCTTCCTTGATCTGACTCTTTTGAAAGAATACTAGCCCATCTTAGCACAAGTGGGTGAGTCACATCTGGATACCTACTTACCGGTTATGCTTTCCACTTATTCCAGGAAGTATGGCTGTAGAATTACAGTAAAATAAAAACTAGTAAAAACAAACAAACAAACAAACAAAAAAAAACAACAACCTAGTATTCACAACACAGAAACAGGCTATACCCTCAGCATTGTAGTCACCACCCCCAGTGTTTTATGTTTAACAAATGTTTCTGTTTAGTAAATGTTAGCTTGAGATTTGTCCCTCATTGCCACCACTGACTTAAGCAGCTATGGCTCACACTGACTTTATGCAAACTTGCTCTGACACACTGTAAGGTGGTATTTCTGCAATATCCCTCCACAGAATCTCTCTGTGATGTTGGATACCTCCATAATTTGAATTCTGAGTCATCTCATTGTTTTTCTTTTTCCCCCTTGAAGTTGGGGCTCATATTAAATGACTTCCTAGTTCCTGTGCAGCCTTTTTTGACACTGTTGGAAACCAGGTGACTAGCCTTAGGGCAGGCCTTTAATGTAAAGTCTGCATTCAAAATAAAGCTACAATCTGCAATGTTTTATCTCTCAACAATAAGCAAATCACTTGTATTTTTGTATAAACAATAACTTGTATTGTTTATACAACAAAGCGTAGAATCTTGTGTTAAAATGATTGATATGTCAGGACTCTTTTGAATGCTAAGGCATACTAGCATGCACATTCATATCTTATTTGCATATTATACTTTAAGATTCATGTATGGTGAATATATATAGTTTATGTTCTATTTTGAACAAACGGATGTCACAGAATTCAGACAAATACGTTTTCAACAATAAGAAGAATGAGTAGAACACAAGAGTTTAAATGAATACATAACTTTATTTAAATAAATGCTTTGTCATAACAAAAAAGACAAAGGTTAAAAGAGTACATAAATTACAAGTTGAATAAATATTACAGTGATATTTACTTTCTTAATAATTTGAGGTTTTTTTTTTTCTTTTTATCTGTTTTACTAAGAGTTCCAAATGCTGAACATTTTCACGGTCCTCCTGCCACAAATGGGTGGGTTCTTTCTTTTCAAAACGCCATGTTAGGCCACATGTCAATGTGATCAATCATCAAGTCTTTTCTCATCCACAAAAAAAAAGAAAAGAAAAACAACAACAAGAAGAAACTGTTAGTGATTCAGAAAGAAAGCTGTAATACTACTGTATCAAGAATGTGAATATTGTATTCATCTAACCATTTTGAAGATTCGGAATCTGGTGAAGGCACCAAGCAACATCACAATGGCTTATACTGGCTTGATGTACATATTATTAAAGAATCTCAGTAAATGAGAGAAGTGTTTTCTCTCAATGATGAGATCCAGTCTAACATGGTAATTCAGGATGAAATGACAAATTTGTCTTTGGTTGATGTGAGAACACCATTTTTGCAATTCACCACTTAGAATTTGTTACTAAAACACTAAAACAAACCAACAGGAACTTGGCTGTATCACTTCCATGAACATTATTCAATCATGAACCACATCTAAGCTATGAGCAAACATTTCCTACAGCCTTTGATGTCAGTTCCAAGACCAGAAGAGCAGTCACTGATTTACCACTGGCTGCTTGTACCTGCCTCACAGATTCCGAGACCCCCATAGCCTAGCCTGCTAACGGTATCTACTGTGATGTGTGCTGTGGTGTATGTTCTTGTTCTGCCCCACTTGACGGGGTAGTGAGGCCCAGAGCATAATAATGGCCTAGGGCTCTCACCTTCTCTCCCTCTCCCTGGGTGCCACTGAGGCACATAGTCTGGTAACTGTAAAAGTAGGTGAATAGAGATTGGACTGAGATCAATAGCTGTGTATTTTGATGGTTCATTTTTTCCCCCACCAGATGAAAAGGTGGTTGTCAGGCTTGGGCCACTAAAGCCCCTGTCAAAAGTCCTCAGGCAGGGTTTGTGCCTGTTCCTGCTTCTCCTACACCTGATCTGAGACGTGCTTTGGAGTCAGCACTGCTAGGAGGAAGCTGTCATATGGCGAAAAGAAATATTGTAAATACATAAGTGCAAGCTGCTTTTTTAAAACAAAAAAAAAAGAAAAGAAAAAAGCGGGAGGGGGCTCTGAGCACAAATCAGGACCTGGATAATGCTGGCAAATGATCTGGCCTCCACCTCAGAGGCCATTCGTGCAATAATAGTGAACAACACCTCCTCAATAACTCATTTAAAACACCTGCGAAGGTCAGTTTATAACCTTCACCCTGATAAACTCTCTCTCTCTTTTTCTCTCCACACTTTGAGAGTCTCTCATCGCTCATTTTTCCATTTAGACATGCCGTTGGGACTTTCTGTCGACCTGTGGTTCTTTGTCTTTTTTTTATAATGGTGTAGCTATCAATAGCAGAGAGAAGCAGCACTAGAGGCAAGCTTAGTGGAGTAGCGTCTCATCTATCTCATTGTGTCGAGCATTACTGGCCCCCTCCCAGCCATGAAACTATGATCACATGAGCTCTGTAATAAGATCTGAGCGGAACCACTGTGGCAGGGAATGGCTTTTCTTGCTGGTTTTTCTGCTAAAGAATCACCAGCCTGTGCTGGCCATGAAGGCCTCTGTGTATCCCTGTTCATATGTAGCTTGACTGAAAACGACTTGAACTACTATCTCAAGCATTTACATACACTTGCAGTCTCAAAATTCAGCTTATTCATTGAAAATAAAAATAAAAAAACAATCAATGAGAGACATAGGTGTACCCACTAGCTTCCCTTTCACAGCTAGTGATTTTGCAAGGTGTTTTAAAATAGTTGTGGCATGACAGAAATAACTTTGACATATAAATCTGAAAGCGAGGACCCTCGTCAGTACATAATGGTTAACCGATTTTATCCCCTTGGCTACTGTGTAACGTTCACGTCACTATTCAAATGTATTTGTATGTAGAAAGGCACTAAAACACACACACAAACTCACATAAAACTCTCAATGCACTGAATGACAATGGTAGTTAAATGTGCCTTCTTTTTTAAATGACACCCTTTAAAAAGCAAAAGGTTCAGTTATGTCATGCTGAAGATAGAATTTCGAGAACAGCACGCACAGTAATTGTGTGGCTTGGAAAAGAAAAAGTTGGGGGTGGGATGGTTGAGGTGGACGGGGAAGACCTTCATTCACATGACCAAGGTCCCAAAATGACTGGGTGGCTGTAACAATGAAAACAGACTACAACAAAGGTTGTAACAATGAAAACATTCTAAAATGCACAACTCGTTTTCCAAGCAGCAATTCCTGATAATGGTTCCGCAGAAAACATTCATCAATCTACAGTTAACGGTGATATACTATGCCAAGGTGTCACTCATTTCAGTGAAAGCACTTGGTCTAGGAAATGGCTCATAAGCGGATAAGTTGATACTTCACTGAAGGCAAAAAAATAAAAGAAGACTATTCCAAAAACTTGTCACAGGCTGAGAAAGAAGCTACCACTCTCAAAGGTGAATCTCTGTCAAAGTCAAGTTACTTCAAGCCCACATTTTGGGAAAGTTAGTGTCAGGCCACTGAGGTCTGTCTCAGACCATAACACCAAGTGTCCCACCTGGGATACTGATACTTGTGCTGAAAAATGGGCGCCAGATGATTTTTGGTGTGGACATTTCTTTCTGCTCTTCTAACAAGGAATCTGTGAAGATATTGGACATGATGGGACCTCAGGCCACAGCCAGCACATCAGCTATCCATTCACCTGAATCAGTCTGCACGCCAGCGTCAAGTTACATAGGCACAGTTGGCATTTTACGCAAGCTACATAGTCACAGAGTCACTGAGACAAGTATGTCAAACATGATTCCGATTCCTACACCATCGTTCTCCCAAAGAGTGGGCCAGTGAGAGAATGCTAACAGCTAGCAATGAGCCTACTCTATAACTGCTCTCAGAGGGGCATGGGGGTTTCACCACACACTCATGTGGTTGAAAACAAACAAAAATGGGACATTATTTTATTAAAAAAAAAAAAAATAATTGTCCACCATGTTTCTCTTTCATGCAACTGCACGTACATTCACACATGCAAAGACATACATACATATTCACACACACATACACTGAACTTGGTGAAGTTACACATTTCCAAGGTTTTCCCAATAAGTGCTCTGACAGGACCAAATAGCCATATAGAGAGAGCTGTATCAGCACATCCCTATGACATGATTTTTTCCCCCTTTTTTTTGGAAAACAAACAAACAAAACATTTTATAGTTTTTCCAATAATAAGAGTTTGAGCTATCTCCTCTGACACCTTAACTTCAAAGATGTAAAAGACCAAGATAGCGCTGGTAATATTTAACATACCATATGTTCTTTTTTGCTGTATGTTAACAAGTATGGTGCTCAAACCCCAGCCTCTATAAAAATATATAATTGAATGTATATATTTTTTAAAATCTTTTGCTGGGACCCAGCTCTTAACACAGCAGAGGCCCTCCATTTAACTGGGTACCCCAAGTTAGAGATGAGCGCTCAGTCAAAAAGTTTATCATTTGTTTTTGTTCAAATTTGTTTGTGTTTTGTTTCTTCTTCTCAGATCAAAATCGTAGAGTGACTGGCGGGTGGACAGGTGGGAAGGAAAGAAGGTGGCGAGCCTCAGCTCAGGTGATCACGGCGCATCCCTCCTCACTCGTTGTTGTTGCCAGGCTCCATGTCTTTGCACTGGATGTTCCCTCCACTGTAGTCGGTCCCTGGCAACTGCACTCCATATTTGTCCACGCACCAGCATATTCCCCGTTTCCGACCACGTGAGGGCTTACACTACATGTGTGTTGGATAGAAGGGAGAGGTTGAAAGAGGTGTTAAATGACTGTCACTAAAAAATACCAGACACTCATTACTTTAAGTTAATATTCTTTTAAGTTAATATTCTATTCATCTGTAAGTTGACATAACTTGTATGAGGTCAGAACTAAATCAAAGACTAAATCCACACCTGCTTGCGTTTGAAGAAGCCCTTCCTGTCACAGTTTGGCAGATAAAGAGAGAGCGCCACAATGCGGGAGGTGTCTTTCAGCCCCTTTATGATCCCATCCAGCTTTCTTCTACATGGACCCTTTATAATTCAGCACAACACACATGTAACAACAATTAGTTAGTCATTAGCAATTAGTGACATTCTTCCCATAATCCATTTCCTCACTGTAACTTACAAATTCGGTTTCATGCTTGTCAACTGGGAGTGGTGAGTAGTCCAGCGAACCCATGGACCTCAGCTTCTCCTGCTGCTTCTTCTTGTCCTTGCGCATGGCAGCCTGCTTCTTGCTGTTGATTAGGTCTTGCTTAGGGTAAATGGGCACTTTGGCTTGGGGCAGCTGCTCCTCTGTTGTGTCAGTCTTTATTGTCTCATCATGCTCTTTAGACTCACGATCTACAGAGAACACAATGATTAACAAATTATGAGCTTTACTTCTCACAACCAACACTTTTAGCAAACATGCATTCCTCAGAGGAATATAATTTGACAAAAAAAAAAAAAGTTGTGAGACAGCTTACTCTTTCACAGTCCGATTGGTGTCTTAAAATAAACCTGAAACCAACTGCTTTCCCGCCAAATGTTTCCTTCGCATTTGTTTACAGAGGTGGAAAGGGATCAACAGGTGATGACAAGCCCTTCTCCCGCCCATACAAATCCCTAAACTCCTACCCAAACCTGAACAAGTGGAATTCACTGGGACTTTACTTCATTTACTTCATTAAACAGCCAATAGCCAAATAGCATTAAATCTTCATTAAAGGCTGCTTTGTGATAATCACATATATCCACATATACACACATAATCAAGGCAAGCATTTGGCAGAACATGCAAATGAAACTGAGACTAACTACAAAAGGCTACATGACTGTAGCACTTTTAGTTGAAGAATGAAACTTCCCAAAGGCTTGGTAGTCCTTTAAACTATACTTAGATTCTTTAAAGTCTCAGCAGCCACAAGTACCATGTGACGTGAATGTGATGTGTGGTGTGAACTGCTCAGAGAACAAGTGCATTTTAAAGGGAGATTTACTTAATATAATGTCTACAGCAAACCTGTAGCTAATGTTGTTGAAGAAAAACAGACCAATAGTGCTTCATGAAAGCAAATCATTAACTATTTTACAGACAAAAAAGACTTCGCTGAGCTCTCAAGACCTAAACCTATACCAGACATAATTTCCTCAACAGGTTTTATAGTAAAGTATATACATAATCCCTGAACCCAGCAGATTTAGGCATTAGTATAAACATGTGGCTATATTTATCCAGTAAAAATATAACAGAAGGTGCTTCAGGTCAAATGTTGGAATGGGAATTTGTCAAATATTGTTAAGGACACAGCTGTGTGATAGCATACCACATTCAGCACCATTAGCCAGTTTTGTGAAGGGGACAGAGGTGGGGCTAATATGGTTTAGTTTCGCTTATATAATGTCTGGTTTACAGTGACACCCTGTATAAGAGAGGGGTGTTCCAAGCAGACTGGTGTTGAAAGAGTCTGTCTGACACTGCAGCCATGGATAGGGACATGGGGGAAGGGTGATTACTGGAACCAGGTTCCTGGCTTCTGAAGTTGCTATCAGAGCAGTGGTTGACTCTTTGAAATTAATCTTACAACTCATGACTTGGCAGACTAAATTCTGCACTGAAATGTTCCCTGTAGCCAGGCTTCATGACAGGCCAGCAGGCTTGCTGAATCGCATCTATCATAGTCAACCTCATATTTAGAAGGCTTTTTAGAGTTATAAAAATGACTGATGACTGATGTTTATGATACTTTACTGCATTTGGCTTTGCGCGCCAGCAAGGAGCACATAACCATGTATGTTTGGTTTAAAAATCAACAATGGACAGAGCTATAACCTTGTTTGCTACCAGTGAATGTTATTTTCTTTTCTTTTTCTCTTCAGTGTGTGGACAAAACAAACATTTTCCATGCTCTGTGTACACAGCTAGTAATGGAGACCAAAGTCTATAATAACAATATAATAATAATCATTATTTACATAGCACTTTTCATATGAGTTCAAATTTTCATACAAAAGATTTGAATGTCAAAACAAGGTATATAAGATAACACATATGCAGTACATATTAAAATGAAAACCTGCCTTAACTGAGCAAATTGCTTGAGATGGGATACACTTTCTGTGTCGAACATCTGAGCCATGGCCAAGACACTGGAGCATGGCCAAGCCAGACTTGTCACATGCATCCTCTCTATTCAAATGAGCTTTGGAATGAATGGCAAAGAGGTATTGGTGACACTATGCTTAGCCTTGCAAAGTTTTCATTAAGGCGAGAGGACCTGAGCATGAAAACAAGGTGCATCTGATAGGGCTCTGTTTAAATATTAACATGTGCATGAAGCAATTATACTTCATCAATATACAAAGTTTCTTGTTGTATGATGACTAATAATAAAATAATCCCTCTATATATTTCTTATATTTGACTAATAAATGTGGATTTGCTACCTTTACTAATTGCTGTGTTGACTATGTTATACAAAGTAATTTTTTGCTTTTAATCCCCCTCCTGTCCTTTGCACTAAACACTTATTACCTCTTATCACCATTTTGTCTTAAACCAAGTTGTCCACAAGTGTGCAATTTTTAAGCAGTGCGTGCTACTGGCCTAGTCTATCACTCTACATTCATTGCTTTGTTCAAGTCACTGGCCAGCCATGACATCCTAAGCCAGATTCCGCTGCTCAATATTTAAAAGCTGGCCCAAATTCACAGCATGATTGTACAACTGAAACAGAGCAGCAAGCAGACAAAGGGCCAAAGAAGGCCAGAGAGAAGCTGCTTTCTACAGGCAAATATACAACAAAAATGACATTATAATGGCAATGACATATTTAATGAAATAAACAATAAAGAAAAATTTGACATTAAGCTAAACTATAGCCATTCTTGTCCTGTTAATTAAGAGCATGCCTAAACCATGTAACATGGTAATATTATTCAACAGGAAAAAACAAATATAATTCAACATATGTAGCCTAAATGGCACCTGTTCACCAGAAAGCATTTTTCATAGCAGCATAATTGATGTCTGATGTTAATGCTAGTATATTTCTTTATCCAAATAACAGAGAAGCCCTGGTATAACTTTTTCCCCTTATTATATTCCACTCTGAATATGTCGATGTAGCCACACTATCAGCTTCTTCATACAGATTTTTTTTTCCAAGCAGCAGCATGAAGAATAATACTGTATTAATTAAATACTGATGAATGGTCTGACGACGCAAGCTCACAGAACATTTGAGTTTGGCTTTTATTTAAAAAAAAAATAAAAATAAAAAAAATAAAAATAAAAATACCAAATGTCTCAAAGGATAATTGCTGGGTGCAGAAGTTATCATTTTGGCCCATGTTGCAACTCCCCTATGTGTTTTCATTTACTGTTAAACCTGTGCTGCAATCAAGAAACTAACCACCTTTTGTTTCCCTTCCTTGGAGGAAGTGACACCAAAGTGAGCATCCTCTAACCTCTAATGTTTCAACAGGTTGACACCTGAACCACATGCTGTTCCTGTCTCATCTATTGTTTCTACTTAACCTTTATGTTCCTATGAATTATAATAACCTGTCATAAGTGATAGAAGGGAAGCAGAGCAAACTCTCAATTGTTTCGAACAGCCACAGAGGCTCCCACTTAAAGCCCAATATGTGAATGTCACAAACCAACAATCGCTTGATCCTTAGGAGAATAGACTACTGTAGGAGCTGAGTTCCTGCACAGCTGTTACCCAGTAGCCTTCCCAGTGTTGCTGACAAATGTGGACTGCACAAATTGCTGTTTAACTTTATTAGGAGAAAACGTTCAAGCTTTCCAAATAGGATCTCCTTTTGCATACTCTGAGTGTGAGGAGGTGAATGGCTGTCTGAGACATGTGTTGGAGCCTGACTTTGTTAGAACTATGCAATGAAATATAGCACTAAAAACCAATCTAATGATGGAAAACTGGGTACTGCTTTCAATGCGACTTGTATGCACAAAGCTCCTGCCAGTGACACAGTATGTACCGATTAGTGCTGTACAAGTAACTGCCTTCTTTCTGTTGCCTCATGATTGCATTTAAATTATGGACAACCTCCAGGGATTACATAAGGCACCCATAAATAAGTAGTATGAAACTACTTTTTTTTCAGCTTCTGACTTGGGTGAAGGTCCATTAGTTAAGACTGTGTTGTCGGTGCAGCTCAGACTTTTAAAATTTGAGCCATCTTTAATTATTGTTTGTGAACTCTGACAGAGAAGCTTGCTGAGATATAACATGAAGGTCCGTCATGAGCAAGGTACCATTTAGTCATATTTGATGGCAAGTGTGAAGCTTCTGATTGCTCTCTGTTGCCTGCTGGAATGTCCAACAAACTGTGTTCAAAATCCTCAATCACTATGAAGTAGGGGTTCAAGCACGATGAACGTAACAAAGGTCAGGAACATAGGCGCCCATAGCTAGAGCGCTCCCAATATTTCATGGTAAAAACCTATCTTTTAAACATTGCATAGGTATTTAAACATACTGCACGTGCCAAATGTCCAACAACTGCTGAAGTATAATACCAGTATTACCTGCATTTTAGACACAGTTGCTATACTGCCCTTCTTCTATACTGCCCATTTACACCATCAGTGATATAGCTGGTTATTTCAGTGCTGTTTTTATTAGTATTCTGACTAGTATTGTTAAATAGTATGCCTTCTATGGTAACAGGTAACCAATAGTTTTCACATTCAATATAGTGTGCTGATATGTGGTTTGTTTTGGCTGCAAATAGACAGCAGTGATTATGAAGAGCAAACAATGTTTTAGATTAATTTAGACACTAGTGGACAGTGATGCACTGCACAAATGCCTTTATTTTTCAATGCCAGGATTTTTATTTTTAGCAGGAATACAACTGATTTGTAGTCACAGGGCAAGACATTGCAAATCATGCAAGAAGAAATACACATTTGCTCTGTCAAAGCAGATAATATTTTTATTATATGGCATTACAAATTTGTAGGCTGTTATGAGCACCCCCCCACAATTTTCATAATTTGGCATCTATGGTTATGGTTAGATGTTTGCCCATGGTTAGATTGGACAAATACGCTTAACCTGCCTGGCCTATGATGACCAAAAGCTTTAAATTTATATAGAACACTACACTAATTTGGTATACATGGACTGAATACCAGCTTCTGTCTTTAAGTATTTATCATCCATAGTTTACAATGTCTGAGCTAACACAGGTTATTGAAAACTGTTCTGCTTGGAGCTACAAGCAGAGAGAATATCAGAGTCTCATTACATCATGTAAGATAGGGTGCTTCAGCATTCCCCATAATGAGGAAATTGTTTGCTATTTTCTTTCTTCTTGGTGATCCTGAGGTGAAATTATTGCTTTAGAAGAATGAAAATAGGGTAACTAGGAGACAGAGGCTCCTAATCCTGGTGTGGTCAAGAATGCTAATGTCCGTCCTGTCCATCTGGTAAAAATGGGCTGAAACCAAACACTACAGTAGACAAGAAGCACCCATCTAAATCCATCCAGTGCTTTTATAGCTCTTTAGACAGTGGCTCCAAATGTGTTTTGCTGAATCACTGTGGCATGACCATGCGCCCAATGCAATCACACACTGGGGAAGAGTGCTCCTGTTACAGCGCTGTTCCACACACACTCACGTCAAGCCCCTGACACAGTCAGGCTTTTGATGTGCCTGTGTGTGAACATGTGCGTGGGTGTGCATGTGTGTAACCTACAAAGCCATAACCATAGAGTACAACCATATTTCTGTTTCCCATTTTGTAAGAAATTGTGAGCTATCCTTCCCTTTTACAAACAATGCCTGAAGAACAGAGCAAATTCCTCTCACATGCTGTCCCATGGATTTATGTGGCCTCTGGGAGCGTTGGGGTGGGGGTGGTTTAACAATAAAACCAACAAGTGGGAAAAAAAAAAAACATATTAACACAAAATCCATACATTAACAATAATAATTAATATATGCAAGATGTATAGAATGAAAATTGGTGGAAGTTACAGGTAAAAAAGCATGTTGAAGCTTTCAGTTGCAATGGGCACACATGCCCAAACCATGGCTGTCTGCCTCCCCTCAGATTTAATCTTTAAACAGTAATCCAACTCTCTGCACCACCCCCAGATGTAAACCTAAATTCAGACTAACCAAGATCTATTGCCCCATAAATCTTTCCCCCACAGTCTTCACTGTCCTCAGCTGCAGGTAATTAAATAATGAACAAAATGCCAAAGAATTAGCTTTAGTCCATAATACTACATAGTGTCTTGCAAGTAAACTAAATATTCCATGAACAGAGCAACTATGAAAGTACACCATTCGCATTATAGGAAAAAGACACACATTGCAATTGGTCTCGCATGGGATGGTTCAACAACATCTGCTGCACGTTTTAGTGTTTTCTCATCTCCAACGCATATGACTCACCACATCATGTAATTATCAAGCAAATTGTGTGTTAATTTGGGTGTGTTAGAGCAGGGAAAACACTGACAGGTGCAGGTCAGGAAGAATGCAGGACCAGGATTGAGGACTGGGCTTTTATATCAACACTGCTTGTTGTATGTTGACCATGTGGCAGAGTGCCAAAGCAGTGCATTCGTCAAGTGTTTGGATAGGCGCAGGGTATCTAGGTGAAGCTTAAGGAACACATTTGCATTCTATTAGCATACAGGAATGCAAATGGGGATGTGCAGTGGAAGTGGGGATGAGTGGCAGTGCATTCAAAGTTCTTCCGTGTCATTTCTTTTAACAGTAATGACTGGTCCAAAAAATCAATAATAACTACAAAGTATCTGATTCTGATTAATATACAGTATCCCTGATTGTGAAATAGTAATAGCCCATTGCCAAGATACTGCTGTGTAATGATACTCAATCACAACTCAACCTTGATGAGACCATATAGAGCTTTCATTCCACTTTCTTGTATTGGTTGCAGTTGAGCCATCTACAATCCAAATGCCATAAAATCTCAAATATTCATAACTGGGCCACTCTTGACTGATTATTATGTACATTTACATAACTGGTACTTATGTGCCTAAATTAAACCATATTTGGCTTGGAATGTGCTGCTATCAAAGTAAATGATGCTACATGGTAATGTGCATGACCCGTTTTGGTGATCTGTGCACAGCTTGGTAACATTTTTGATGCAAGTGACCTCTGATGCCTCCAGTTGCCATTATTAACACCCAGTGCTTATTAATATGAGTCCTATACCCGCTATTAAGAACTCATCACGCTCAGGTTGAAGTGCTAACCAACCCAGCACTTACCCACAGGCGGATGCGACGCCTTGTAGCCCTTCTCGTTGGTGCACAGCCCTCTGCCGTGCAGCAGTGCGTGTAGTGGCTTCTCCTCTCCGTCGCGCGGCAAGCAGCGGAGTCCGTGCGCACACGTGCTGGTGTAGACGCCGCATGGCTGATTCTCGGCGAGCGCGCAGGTGAGGCAGCAGCCGCAACCGGGCTCCTTCACCAGCTGACAGCCTTTGGGCTCGGGAGGGCACATGGACAGCGCCTTTTGGTCGCACGGCTCACACGGCACATATGAGCCCGAGCATTGGGTCACAGCCGACAGAAACGGCACCATCACGAATAAGAAGTTGAGGAGCATTTTGCAAAGGATTGCTTATTGTTATTCTTCCAAAATGATCAGAACCTCCGAACAATTCCTAATTTACACTCTCCGACGCACCTTTGCTTCAGGTCATCGGATTTTAGAATAAAATGAGAAACTTTGTAAGAAAAAAAGTCCGCATCCAAAGTCACAAAAAGAGGTCAGTAAATGTTGCGCTTTAAATGCATCCGCAGATCTGTCTGCACAGCGTTAGAACAGACTATCTATTCTTATCATTCCCCGTTTTTAATGATAGTAGCAGGTCCAGCGTCTGCGCAACCCTCTCCGGCGCTCCAGAACCCGCAGCCGATTTGCCTTCTGCGGCTGCGCTCTTGATCTCTTCCCCGCGTCTGCACAAGTTTTGGCGAGCACACTGAGCGAGTGCGGGCCGCCCTGCCTTTTTAAAAACGGCCGAAACCGAGCGGCGCTGGAGGGAGGCGCACTTGCCACATCTTGGCAACACGCCACCGTGTTTTATTCCCTCCCTCTCTCCCTCCCCAGCAACAGAATCCCGTCTTTCACGCTGATGGCTAAAGTGATAGCAAGTTTGCAGGGTTTCGAAACGCAACGAGACCTGACACCCTAATAAATGACGAAGCTGTGTTTTTTTTTTCTTCTTCCTTTTTTCACTTCTTGAGATTTATAGCCTCGACATGCACGTCTTGGCTAATCTACATATGCAATACTAAATAACTAATCCAAAAGCCATTTACATTGATTATGATAATAAAAATGATGTGTAATGTTTGATCTGTGCGCATGTGAAGCAGTGCAAATTCGTTCAAGGTGCGCAAAAGTGCACATGGCATACCAGGGGGGAATAAAAGTTGAATTGCTTTTGTGCGGCTGCATATTGCATGAGGATGTCATCCCTGAATGAGAAAATTCCTTCACTGGTAGTGTGGAAGGTAGTGTAGTTTTGGATTTGGAAATCCAGATTGATTTCTTATGTCTACATTTATTTACCTTCAAATGAAGAAAACTGCCCAATTTATCTAACTGATAATACATTACAGTGGTTTATTATTAATTCAAACGCAATAGAGTAATAGTGCTGGAAGTATAATTGTGTTGCAGCCTACAATTCGGAAGTCTACCCTCTTTCCATGCTCTTCATTTACCTTACAGTCTGTACAGTTCAGTGATGGCTTTTACATGTGGAGCTTATGAGAAGGTCAAATGTGTTGTCTTCCTCAGTGCTGTCTTTCAGCAAGCTTGTATTCCTGAGTCAAAAACACTTCTGATTTAACATCTTTATTTCACAAGTATCTTTCTAAATACCTCTCATGCTGGGTTTTCCCATTCTCCCACTGGTTTGCTAGTCTATAGTTAAGGCAGATGCTTATTCACTGCACAAGACTTTTGGGTAGTTTGCCGGATGCCCAGTAGAAGGAGCTGTTAGCAATGATTAGAGCTATTGGTGGAGTGTCCTACAATTCCTGAAGCTTTCCATGCTATAAAAGCAAAAGTGGGCCTCTGAATGTATTTCACACTCAGTATTTTCATAGAAATAGGATCAGTATGTCACTTATTCAGTGTCATAGTCAACATAATGTTTTAAAGCACTTTTAAAGCAAATAGTAGTTTTAAAGTTTTGAATACTATTATTAAAATGTTATGCACATTCAAAACAAGTACTTCATATTAGAGAAAATTCATGATAATAGTTAAGTTATTAGATCTGCATCACATCTACTGTCTTGTAGTGTGAGCCAGATGCTATAATGTTTCTGACTGTGAACATTACTAAAACACTGAAGTGAGATAATCTATAATAATCTACAACCCCAAGTCCAAAAAAGTTGAGACGCTGTGTCAAATGTAAATAAAAACAGAATGCAATGATTTGCAAATCTCATAAACCCATATGTTATTCACAATAGAACATAGAAAACATATCGCATGTTTAAACGGAGGAAATGTACAATTTTAAGAAAAAAAATAAGGTAATTTTGAATTTGATGGCTGTAACACGTCTCAAAAAAGTTGGGACGAGGCAACAAAAGGCTTGAAAAGTAAGTGTTACTAAAAAGAATGACCCTGCGTTAAAAACAGGCATGATTCTGTAATGGACACTGCATGGGCTCAGAAACACCTCCAGAACTCAGTGTCTGTGAAAACAGTTCGCCGTGCCATCCACAAATGCAGGTTAAAGCTCTATCATGCAAAGAAGAAGCCATATGTGAACATGATCCAGAAATGCAGCCGTCTTCTCTGGGCCAAAGCACATTTAAAATGGACTGAGGCAGAAGTGGAAAACTGTTCTGTGGTCAGATGAATCAAAATTTGAAATTCTTTTTGGAAACCATGGATGCCGCATCCTTTGGACTAAAGAGGAGAGGGACAATCCGGCTTTTTATCAGCGCTCAGTTCAAAAGCCTGCATCTCTGATGGTAGGGGGATGCATTAGTTCAGGCACCATCAATTTTCAGGGAAGGCCTTGCATATTTCAGCAAGACATAATATGCTTAATCATATACTGCATCTATTACAACAGCATGGCTTCGTAGTAGAAGAGTCCGGGTGCTGAACTGGCCTGCCTGCTGTCCAGACCTTTCACCAATTGAAAACATTTGGCACATCATGAAACAAAAAATACGACAAAGAAGACCCAGGACTGTTGAGCAGCTAGAATCCTGTATCAGACACGAATGGGACAACATTCCTCTCCCAAACTCCAGCAACTGCTATCCTCATTTCCCAGATGTATATGGACTGTTGTTAAAAGAAGAGGGGATGCTACACAGTGGTAAACATCTTTTTTGTCAGTGTCCCAACTTTTTTGAGACGTGTTGCTGCCATCAAATTCAAATTTACCTTATTTTTTACTTAAAATGGTACATTTCCTCAGTTTAAACATTTGATATGTTTTCTATGTTCTATTGTGAATAAAACATGGGTTTATGAGATTTGCAAATCATTGCATTCTGTTTTTATTTACATTTTACACAGCATCCCAATTTTTTGGGAATTAGGATTGTATATGATACTGACAGTTTGATTATGTATTTTTTATGCTAGGCATTTTCTCTCTCTCTCTTTTTTTTTCTTCGTGAACCATTTGTGAGCTACAGTTCTGAATTTGAACATAGACTCCTTTCAGGTCATACGAGGTGTCAAATTGCCCTGGTCTGCTTCCCAGTTCTTTAACTCGGAAAGAAAATTAGCTCAGAGGATACAGGTTACAGAAGTCATTGGAAACATGTTGGAAATGTAATCCACTTGCTAATGAGGAGGAAAACAGTCACAATTACCGGCCTAGATTCACAGCTAGGCCAACACTGTGTGTATGTTTATGTTGATGATATTAATGTTCCATTATACATGAACCTAATGGTTTGACACAAAAGCTCATTGCCACATGTCAGTAAGTCTTAACACCATTATTTTGAAGACTCACCTGCTCTCGTCTATTATGCACTTTCAGGATACTAGATTTTCTTTTGGACAAAGCATTTTATACTCTGAGAGAATATTTTTCCACTGTAAATGTCAGCTCTAGTGGATAATCTTGTAGAAAACATTCTTTGGGATGTTATAGCCTTCTGAGCACAAGCTAAATTCAGTGTAGTATGTATGTATGTAGTATTCAATGTAATTCAGTGCTTTAACTTAATCTCCATTGTGTAAGAGGACCTTACAAACACAGCTTAATTAGAAACAATTTTACACTATCTAACTTTACAAATAGTCTTGAAATAGGCGCCACTGATGTCAGTTATTTTGATTACTTGTCTCTCAGGAATATTTACTCTACTTGAAAATGTTATTTTCATGCTCTTTAACTTTTGTACACAGTCACCCACATAGATGACTCCCTCCTGCCAGCTCACATACACAAGAACAGGCAAAGGAAGAGCCAAAAACACTAGATGTCAGCAAAAGAAATGTCCCTCAGACTGTCATGAATATGTATAACCACTCCATGTTTTTCCTCAAGTTTAAACTTTGAAATCTCCCTGCTGTTTGCCACAGGATGCTTATAGAAAGAATTTCTGGATGTTCTATGATCTCAGATACAGTACAGATAAATGGATCTACCTTTTAGGTACACAGGTAATAAAGTTATGATTTGCACACACTCAGGATGCATAATATAATATAATAATCTGCCAACATATGTTGTGTCTTTGTGTCTCTTTGTTTAAATAAGGAAACACAAGGAGACTAGAAGTGATAGTTGGTGATCGAATTTCATTCCATTCCATATTAAAACCTGCTGTTGCAGAATTGATTTTGGTAATCCAAGTTTCAAGGCTAAGACATCTGTTGTTCAATTAGTTAAGGTTTGGTTCTATTTGCAGTTTTAAACATAGTTTTAAACATAGTAGGACACAAAAAAGTGAGAATGGAGAGGGAGACATAAGTAACCCCAACCTTTCATTTAGGTTAAGAGCAAGCAGTTGGCAATATTCATAAACTATGTTGCCACTAGTGGCCTATGGCAGCCCGTTTGCAGAAAGTTCTGAGCACAGCTAGTGTGTTAAGCCCCAAGAGCAGGAGGTGGTGCTGGGTTTCAGGGATCACTGTTGCCTAACTCATCCAGGCCCATCTCCTGGGATTAAACAGTCTGGCTGTTGAATGAAACTCTGCAGCTGCCAAGGACTTTACAATTACACTGGTCATTCTTCTTTCAAATCCTCTCCCCCTTAGTCTGCCACCTTTGTCCTTCTCTATCAGCCCAGCATGACCATATAGGTAGAACTGCAATGCATTTTAACTTATGTTCAATTGCTATGTGTTTCTGATTGTAAAGTGTCCTTGATCTATGGAAAGGCGCTATATAAATAAAACTTATTATTATTATTATTATTATTATTATTATTATTATTATATTTGCATTTTTCTTGTTTACTCGTTTACTTGTTTACAATGCTTTGGCCAAATGAATGATCTCTGATTGTTTAGAACTTGAGATGAACCATCACATCACATTAGCAGGCATAACGTGAATCATCATTGTACAGTTGCCTCTGAAACTATTGGAATGGCAAAGCCAATTCATTTGTTTTTGCTGTAGACTGAAGACATTTGGGTTTGAGATCAAAAGATGAACATGAGAAGAGAGTTTAGGATTTCAGCCTTTATTTCCTGGTATTTATATGTAGATGTGTTAAATGACATAGAACATAGCACATTTTGTATCAGACCACCCAATCTGTAGGTGAGCAAAATTATAGGAACAGATGAGTCTTGAAGTAAATTAAAGTAAATTACACCTAATATTTAGTTGCATATCCCTTGCTTCAATAACTGCATCAAGCCTGCGAGTCACTGACATCACCAAATTGTTGGTTTCTTCTTTTGTGATGCTTTTCCAGGCTTTTACCACAAATGTCTTTGGTGTATAGCACAAACAAATGAACTGGCCTTGCCTTTCCAATAGGCTCTGAGGGGACTATATATTCTATCCAGAAAAGACTTATAATACAGTGACTACTAGTCCACTATGCTTTGGGGAGTGTTGGTGAAGTTTCTTCAGTTATTTCTAACAGAATAACTGGAAATAAAATAAGCTTTCCAAATAAAATTGCAATACCCAACTGTATTCTGCAGCTATAATCTTATTGCAGTCATTACAGAATTAGTTATTCACACAGTGATCTTAAGCAGCTCATTGGATACAAATGTATACATGTATGCTTAATTTCATAATAATTCAACAGAAACACATTAAAACCCATGGCTAGTAGGGGAAAAGTGTATTTTATAAATTTTACTACATAAAAGGTTAAAAATGTGCATAGACATTATCATGTCAGTGCCCAACCATTACTGCTGCCCAAATAATATCTACACTTTAAAGATGTAGTGCTAGTATGATGATTGCGCTTCACATTTCCAATTTTTTACCCAGCACTGTCAGGCATCTAGCCCAAATCAACTGATGCATGCTCGACATGCCCTGCTGTCATTCATGGTGGCATCACTATTTATGTGCAACTGTTTTTTCTTCTTCCAGCAATCTGTCTTCTTTGACGGTGCGCCCCCAAAAATATGTGTTATGTACACACTACAATGGGAGTATTGTTGGAGTCTATGTCGGAGTCACCCATTTAGAAAGGTAGTTGTGCTTCAACCGCAACGAAGACTCGCAACGAAGTTATAGCAACATTCTGTTTTTGCTCTCCATGACCCCTTTCAGTGGAACGGTGTGACTTGTTTCATACCAACCAACAACAACAGCGTTCTGTTGTCCTGACCCAAAATGAAAATGTTGACTGAGTTGAGAATTACACCTAAATTGTTAGTTTTGAGGTTTTCATTTAGGAGCAGATAGAGGATCTCTAATGTAGTGCTAGGTTCCCACTTTCTGATTAGAGGGTGGGTAAAAATTTTGATTTAGTCAAGGACCTCATGTGTCCACAGTTCTGCAGAGACACACAAATAGGCTCAGAGAAGACATGGAAGGGTTTTTCAGAGTGTATAATTATGTAGTAAATTTTCCTCAGGCAAGAAGGGAGTTTGTGGAAGGCCCTCACTTCCAAACCCGCATACTAGAAGCTCATGTCTCAGCGAAGGGTTAAGCCAACAACTTGACCAAAAAATATCAACAATAAACCTGGCATGGATCTCATTTGTCTCTCATGAAACTTTGTCTTGATGGTCAGAATAAACACCACAATCATAACAATAGCAGTACCAATAAGTGTATGTTAGGCATTAAGCATATTTAGAGTACAAATAGCAGTATTTATTTATTTATTTATTACAATGGTTACAACTTAAACATGAAGTTGTAAGTAGATGCTGTTTTTTTTTTTCCCTCATTATGGTTTCAATGCTCTGTTCTTTGATTCAGGACATGTGAGCTGACCATGGAACCACAGGCACTGAAAAGATATATTCAAGCTTCTTAAACAAATGACAGACAAGGTGCCTCAACACCTAGTTTCTATTTTAGGTTATTAGAACAATATATCAACTTGACCAGCTTGCTCCTTGAATTATAATCCTTGTCTTACACCTCATTTTTCAGTCAGCTGAGAGAGAGAGAGAGAGAGAGAGAGAGAGAGAGAGAGAGAGAGAGAGAGAGAGAGAGAGATAAGCCAAAGGAAAAAAAAAATAGTAACAGAGAACAGGAGCCAACTGATCTGTTTTGTCAGTCATTGTGAAGCAAAGAGCTGGCAGATACACTCCAAGTGAATTATACTGCAGCCTTTAAAAGATAATAATTAAATTTGTCAACAAATGCTCAGTTTGTACAAATGTGTAATAAGTCTGTGTGAAGGACAAACTGCTGTCCTTTCTTTGTGAGAGAAGCCGTTTATGTGAATGGTATACAGAAGTATCAGGTAGCTGTCTATGTAGGAGAGATAGCACAATATCCCCAGAAAAGGTGAATTTACATCTCTTAAAAGTAAATGATTAGTTAATTAATTTGTATTAATTTCTCACACTCTTAAAAAAAAATTGTGTTCTCTTTTTTTTTGTTGTTACAAGCATTATTTTAAAATGCTACTGAGCACCATAATGTCTGCTTTCCTCGCTTTGGGCTTTATCTCTCACATACTGTACAATTAGCACTTAATATTTGTTTGCATTTCAGCTGTCCATTTCTAACCGAATGCTTTCTATGCATTGTCAGTGACCTATCCTGTGTGATGTGGTCATGATGTGGTATATTTACCATATACATTCAGTGAGTTGGTCTCCTGACCCCACCCCCAAGAATAACTAATTTCAAACACCAACCCCACACTAAACAGCTTCTAAATGATAAAGAAAATGATATTTGTTTTAAAGCAATAGTCCTAAGGGAAAGAATTTTGAAAATATCAAAACTAAATAAAATAATTGCATATCGTTTTGTAATTAAATAGTGTATTAATATAGTGCCTATAACCATTAACAAATTATAATTTATATAAAATTTCAAATTAAAATATTTTGACATGAAATTATATAAAAAAAAGTCTTAGTGTACTTACAGTAAATTCATTACTATAGTATTTTTTTTTTTAACAATTTGCAAAAAAATGACAAAAAATATTAAATACATATCTAACAGTATATTTCACAGTACTGTATTAATAAAAGGTGGTTCTAGCATGCGGTGCTCTCATCACTGCGGCCCAGGTTTGAGAGGGCTGCACAAGCCAGTGCACTCTCACTGCCAGTCCCAAGCCCGGAAAATGGGGCCGGCATAAAACTTGTACCAGAATTGATATGTGGATGGGTGATCTGCTGCGGCGACCACAAAATCGGGAGCAGCCCAAAGAGGAAAAAAAAAACCCTGAATTAATAAAAAATATAGTATAATACAATTTCAACTGAAGTATACTGTACTTGCTAACATTTAACTAAGTTCGTCAATTTGTTAGTATATTTACAGAATACATAGACATAGTTGAGTATACTTTAAATACATTTAAGTCCATTATTTATTTATTCATTTGTTTGTTTGTTTTTTTTACTAGGGAGCCATTCCATCTGTCCAACAGAAAGTGGTCCAATAATTGCAAAGTTGGTTGCTCGACTGATTTTAATTTTCCAAATAATTTTTTGAGTGATTACATCTTTGTATTGTCATTGCAAATTCAGCATAATTTTTTTTTTTACTTGGTTTAACCACGACGGCCATCTTTGTGTCATGGCACACAACAAATTTTGGTTATACAGCTGTTTACAGAAACCTCAATATTTCGGCTCAGGATGGTCCTAGCTCCATGGAACAAAAACTGATCTCTAGAGCACAGTACGAGGTACTTGTTCCTTAGACTTAGAACTTAAGTGCAAATGTAATGTTCAAGATTGCTTACAGTTCCACTTTTAGGGTCAATTTATAATGGGAAGGGGTCTTAATTTTTAGGGGGCACCTAGGTAAGTATAGTGTGCATGCAGAACATTTCAGGTTTTAGACTTGAGTCTTATTTTTTATGGGGGTGAGAAAGTGCAATATTTAAAAAATTCCCCTCACTTTCGGGTTGAATATCTCTGGTGGGGGACCAGATATAAACCTGACATTTTCACAGAAATAAGTCCTCTATAGTAGCATTCTGCTGTAAAAATTGTGAGTTTGATATTTGAGGTAAACTCTGCAGGACAGTGGACCTCAAGTGCCAGATTTGAAGAACCAGCCTGATCTATCATGTTGGTACAGGTGTACAGTTGGTATGCGTGAATAGACTTTATCCAAATATGGAAGTACAGTGTTCAGTTGTGTGTTTTACAGATGAATAGTGTCATAAACAGAGTTGTGGTATTGTTTCTCCTGTGATAAAAGCAGTAAGTGACTTCTGAGCTGTAGTCATTGGACCACTGCATTGGACCACTTGAGGTGGAATGACCATAGGGTGTGTAGCACATTTGTATTAAGCCTCAGGCTTAAAATGTTGAGATTGGTTTTGTAAGGGAGTGTTTGCTAATTTATAACTGTACAGGTAATAGATAATATTCTGTGCCTATATTATATGTGGTGTCCTGAACACCATCATTGTATACTTAATACATACAAAACAAAAACAAAAACACTGCTCACTAGCAACCCAGCAACCACCAATAATGTGGTCCAGTGCGCAATTTTCACTGTTCAGCCGAATGTGTCTTACAGGAAACCACATGAAGGGACCCTTTTGCTTATTTTAAGACTGAACAAGCATCTTGAGGGGTTGGTGGCAAAAGGTATTAGTCACCCTCTGTCATGACCTTTTAAATAACTGCAAGCTGATGTGACTCTGGGGTTAATGTTCCCATATTGCAGCCAGACACAAGCCTTGACTAATAGTGTTTAATGTCTACCAGGCTGATACACCAGGATATCAACACTTGTGTAAGACAAAGACACACACGGTTTATGGAAAGAACATTTCAATGTCTGGAGCTAGAGCCAGAACTGGCATAGCAAATTTATTAAATCCAGATCACTTAATGATGGATCTGTTTCCCAATATCACCTCTGGTTATTAATAATTCTTTGAGCAAATAGTCCAGAATGTTCAGGGCTACAAAGTCCAGAATGAAAGAATATGAATTCTTCTGGAGTTTTTCTGTTAGGCTGAAATGATAAATAAATAAAATAAATTGAAAGGTTTTAACCCATGGATTTATTTAAGTGACTCAATTGTTTTGTACTGAGTTTTGAGTGTTCTGTACGGATAGGCCAATTGTTAATAACAAATAACCACAAAACTAATATATATATATATATATATATATATATATATATATATATATATATATATATATATATATATATATATATATTCGCTGCTTTTAAATTCAACATGTATCGTCAACTGTTATCAGCAAAGGCATAGTAATAATTAAAGTAATATTATAAATTTTAACAAACGCATTTCTGTAAATAATTCAGAAAAAAAAAAACACTCAGAAGTTTGTAGCTGTAGATTACAAATAATGAAAATAATATTACATGGCATTAATATTTAAAATAACTGGAACACCTCATTATATTGTTCTTGAAGACACATTATAAAGTTTGAAATCTTTATCTATGGCATGCATTTATATAGATTATAGACCTATTATCATCTCTCTTCCAAACATATTTCATTACGTAAAAAAGTCACTTTGCAAGCCAGCACTAGCTGTAAAAAAATTGAGAGAATTAAAGGGCTATTGAATGAATGGTTTGCCTCCAAAATAGCTGAAGGAATGTTGGATGGTTATGATTACATGAAACAGACACATTTAAAATGTTGTTATCTTTGGATGAGAAAACTGGCCACCATACTAATTACTGCTGTGATTTCACTGCAGACTAATTCCATTATCTTACCTGTAGTTAGATGATGTGTAAATGCTAATTGGGAGCTCCATGGCAACTACTTACAATACCTAATGTGAGGTCTGGGGCACAAATCTTTCACAACCATTCTTCTCGAAAAAAGACCAGATACTGCAAAGCACCCATAGCAGCCAACCATACTGAACCATTTTGAACTAAAAAATGTCAAACCTGCAACTTGGACCATGTTTAATTCCTGGGATGTTTTGATTGCACCTGGTGGAATTGATCTTGTCTAGGCAATGGGGTTTAACATTTTCTAAGTTCCAGGAAATCTACTAAGACCTTAATGGGTCTTTGTAAGGGCTTGCAGCATTCAAGTTCTTTACTTTTTTCTTTTTTTTTACTCAACATAATCTTAATCTTCAATAAATGTCCATTGACAATGTGAATTTTTTTTTTTACCATAAAACTATGGTATAAAGAACAACTGTGATATATGAAAATTAATTTTATTTTTTCCCAGTTAAAGAATGCTTCTTTAAAACCCCATTTTTGGTTCAAATAATTGTTCCTTCTGTTATCTTGAGATGGACTGTGTGGCATAAAATTTAAATCAAGTGCTATTGGTTATAACCAGTTTGTTTTCTACTTTGTATCATGTTACCCTACCTGTCCAGAAAAACAATTAATAATGAAAAATTAAAATTCTAGTTCTCTTTACATCCCTTACAAAGAGGTCTGGACCTGTATCAGTGAAATACCATTTCTTATGAGGAAGAAAATATTATAACAAACATCACATTTTAGAAAAACAGCACAATTTAGGGCAGGACCATTAAATGTTCCCATATTGCAGCCAGACGAAGCCTTGACTAATAGTGTTTAATGTCTACCAGGCTGATACACCAGGACATCAACACTTGTTTAAGACAAAGACACACAAGGTTGATGGAAAGAACATTTCATTGTCTGAGCTAGAGCCAGAACTGGCATAGCAACTTTATCAAATCCAGATCACTTAATGATGGATCTGTTACCCAATATTACCTCTGGTTATTAATAATTCTGTGAGCCAATAGTTCAGAATGTTCAAAAAAATCAAATAAAGATGAATAAACTAAGATGAAGGTAACCATGGTATAAATCAAACTACACGGTATATGATATTATGCAAGCTATAGTCTGTGTATATTTTTCTTCAAACTTTTCTTTAATATCAAAATTTCCTTGCTATGAGTGACATTGTCATAGACAGCTGCTGAAAAAGTGGGACTGGATCAATAGTCTGTTTTATAAACAATAGGGCCAGACAGTCTGAGGTAGCAAAGCTCAAATGTGGGGAAAAAACAAAACAAAAAACAAACAAATAAAACATTGCCTAAGGGGCACTTGGCACTGGGACCACTACTCTGAGTATGTGGCGGATGAGAGGGATCTATGAGCAATACCACAGTGCCCAAAGGGACAGGGCAGGCTGGTCAGCTACTGCACAATGACCTGAAAACCTTTTTTTTTCAGTGCCATCAGGAGAGTGCACTCTTCCTGTCACTTTTCTGAACCTGATGTGTCAGCAGCACTCAATTCCGCTCCCTCCCTATTGCCATAGTAACAAAACCATGTCACCATGGCTACAGCAAAATTAATGCAAAAACATGCTAAATTTATTGGCAATTCAACAAAAAAAACCATCAGTGACCATGGTTACGGTAGATGAGTGCAAAACTTCCCATTAGCTTGTGGGTGGCGAGGCACTCAGGACCTGGGCAGATGTTGTTCAAGTGCTACTTGTTTTCCAAAGCTTACAAGTTTTCCTGCTGGGCAGCAAGCAAAAGCACACCAGAGTGAGTTTTAGGCCTGCCAGATGAAGTCGATGCCATCTGATTCTCACCATCTGCTGAGTTGAGGCAAGACTTAGTCCAGGGCTCCAGTGTGGAGCGGTGTGGTTATAGTATAAGTTATATACATGGAATAGGACTACTCATCACAAAATGATGGGGTTGTATTCAGGGGTTCAGATTTAGGAGGTGGGGAAGCCCTTCTTCATTTATACAACCCCCTTTCCATAAAAGTTGGGATTTTTTCTAAAATGCAATAAAAACAAAAATCTGTGATTTGTCAAGTATCTTGAAACTGTAATTAACTGACAAAAGTACAAAGAAAAGATATTCAATGTTTTCACTGACCAACTTAATTGTATTTTCTAAATATAAACAAATTTAGAATTTGATGCCTTCAACACACTCAAAAAAAAGTTGGGACAGAGGCGCCACTGTGTTACATCACCCTTCCTTTTAATTACACTTTTTAATAATTTGGGAACTGAGGATACTAATTGTTGCAGTTTTGCAAGTGGAATTTTTGCCCATTCTTGCTTGATACAAAACTTCAGCTGCTCAACGGTCCTTGGTTGCCATTGTCTGATTCTCCTCTTCGTGATGCGCCATAGGAGACAGATCCGGACTGCTGGCAGGCCAATCAAGCACATGCACTCTGTGTTTACGAAGCCATGCTGTTGTAGCAAGTGCAGAATGAGGCCTGGCATTGTCCTGCTGAAAGAACCATGGACTTTCTGGGAAAAGACGTTGCCTTGATGGCAGCATATGTCTCTCTAAAATCCCAATATATGCCTCCACGTCAGTGGTACCTTCACACCTATGCAAGTCACCCATGCCATGGGCACTTTCAGTCCATCTGAGATTAGCTTGGGGCCAGAGAACCCAGCAGCGTTTCCGTATAGAGTTGATTTGTGGCTTCTTCCTTGCATAATAGAGTTTCGGGTTGCATTTCTGGATGTAACAGGGGACTGTGTTAAGTGACAATGGTTTTCCGAAGTACTCCCGAGCAAATGTGGTTATATTTATCACAGTAGCATGATGATTTCTCAGGCAACGAGACGTTGCGTGAAGCTCACACAATGTTGAGTTCCCTTTGAAAGGGAACAGCTACACCAATCTGTACACTGTTCACATGAACCAAACTCCTCTGTGCTGAGATGTTCCAACAAAATCACATAGTGACCGATAATGCAGTATTCATAGTAAATACTGTTATCATATAACAATCATTCCCTAGAGCTTTCTTGCTGAACTGCCTTAATTTATGAATGGCAAGAACCCCTGGCAATTACAGTATACGAGATTGAGAGAAACACAGTTACAGACATAACTAGCATTCTCTTGTACCTTCACCAGGAGAATAACATCTGCCACCAATATCATGAGGGACATGATTCACCCTAGCACTGCCCTGAAGATGTTCAGAGATTAACTATGCATTCACAACACTAGGAGGTTCGATTTTTAACCTTTAAACCTGAAGCGGTTGTATGGTGATATGCACATAGCAGCAGCACAGACTTTCTGGAGTGGTACACCTTCAGGTAAGTCCCATTAGGATGTTCCTTGTAGAGTGACATGTCAGTGTAGGCATCAGGAGTCCAGCATGTCCATGAGATAAGATGAAAATCATCCAGTGAAACCACTGCTTAGACAAGGGAATTCCCCATGTCTTACCCCCATAGAAAATAAACAGCTATCTACAGATTGAATGGCTGCTGTCCAGTCCAAATAACACATGCATTGGGTACAGCAAGCAATGGTCTGCAGACTCACCCTTACTGAACGCTGCAAGGTCAATAAATGGATTAATAAAAATAGGTAATATGATCTTTGGCCTGGATTCAGCCATAAGGTATCTAGAGAGTCATCTGGCTGCACAACAAATACAAGACAATCTTAATGCCAGAGCATGCAACTCAGGACTCTTAGATTGCAACAAAGGAGTTATCACAGACACCCACTTCATGTCAACTTCACACATAGGCTCATAAGGAGAATCCTTAACGTGAGGATCCTAGTGGACCATGGCAGATGGAGACAGCTTGACCCATTTAGAAATGCAGTAATAAGCCTAAGGGAGTCCATAGAGATGCCATATACAGTGCTGTGGTGTGCTACAATAGTTGACACATACAGATTCAAGGCAGATGGACACTTACTGCTGTTCAGAAATCCCTGAATATAGTCAAGGTCCTAGAACTTGAACTTGCAAATGAAAAAAGAAAAGATGGTAGAAATGTTTTAAACAAAGAGGTCCACACACCTGGACAAACCTTGATCTGGGTTACCACCAAGATTTAGACTCCATTCGTCTTGACATATGCAGAGTCTCGGCACTGTGACTGCTGCATCATTTGCAGCCCTGGCAGATGAACTACTCTCAATTACTCCCAGTTGTGGTTAGGCTCACCCGAGGAGGTTCTGCACAAGATAAAGTGATCCCCTTAAAGAAAGCCTTGATGGCTGATGTAACTGACTGTCATAACTTCTAAGTGAATCAGAGCATGGTGATGGCTGGGAACTAGCAAGAATGATTACCTTACAAGAGGAGTCACATACCTCCTATGCCTGTGAGCAAAGCATCTGTGGTGATTATCTCTTGCCAGTGGGGAACAGCCCCCAATCACTCATTTTGCTAAAAATGCCCTGCACTGCCAACAGGCTAATAATTGGCTAACTCCTTCTACTGAGACATGAACACATTTCACTGGACTGCCATCATCAGTCCAATCATTCTCAACGGAACCAGCCAGGCTGAAATTCATTGGCATATTTGATAATATCTGCCATATACAGGCATAATGGGATAGATAGTATTCTAAGTGAGTCTTGCTCTATACTGGTGAACTGTCTTATCCACTTTGATGGTAGGGAGATCTTTTCTGATGTTTACTGGTTTTCCAGATATTTAAGTATCCTGAGGACAGTGGCCTTCAGACCACCTTTATGCACCTTCCAGAATGTAGGAATTTGAATTGGAATCTTTGACCATGCAGAAAAACTTTGGAAATATCCGTGTTGTGGCAACAGAACCATAAAAATAAGCACTGCACATGCCCACTGATGTGAACCAGTCCTGTGTCTGCATGCCTTGAACAACATCTGCCACTTATAGCATAAGAACTGGGAGGGGCTTCAGAAACCAGTTCAACCCTTTCAGATCTAAAAGTAGATAGACACTGATATCATTCAGAGAATGTAAGAGCTGAACAGAACCTCTGTTTTGAACTGTGGGGTCTACTTTTCTATAGAATCTCTGCCCAAGAAGGGATGAACTTATTGAGCAGAGCTAAATAGAAGGATTTTGTTGGTTTCTAAAATTAGTGAGGCCTTGATTCCTGAAAAGGCTGAAAGCCAGTACTGGAACTGCAGTATGAACTTGCATCCTTAGGACCACTGATCTGATTTAATCATAATTCAATAAGTGATGTTGTCAGTGGTAAGATTGTCCATCGTTAGCCCATGCTCTTCAGATACATGTGCACTGGGCAGTGTTCAGAGCTTTTTATATAAGGTAGAATTAGGGTACTCAAACTCTAACCAGCAGTATAAAACAAACATTATCAATGGGCTTTTCTACTGTTCAAGGTCTACTCATGATCCATAATATTAGCCAGCTCACACGGCCACAGAGCCAATAAGCAGATGAGCTTGGTTCCACCAAGAATAGTGAGCTTGAATGTCGTGACACAACTTAAAGGTCATCAGTAGGATGAATGCCCACTGACCTACAATGCTGAGGTTATGCTGAGGAATGTAGGCTCCGAAGTTACTCAGCTTCTGGATCATTGATTTCAGCTTAGCCATGTCTGCTGCCAAGTCAGTCATTCATCTAGAGAGCAATTCAGATTGCTTTCTGGGCTTCTTGGGGTGCTTCTCGTTTGTCTGAGCCTGGACATTTACAAAGAAATGGCTGAGGACCCTGGGTCAGATTAAACTCTGACAAAGGATTCAACTCTCCCAGTTGAAGGACAGCCATTATAGCACACTCACCGCAGTAGATGTCTGAGTCAGAAACAGTGTCCTTACTATGGTCATTGGGATATGGTCATGGTCATACCATACATTGTCTGCATGAGCATAAGTCCTGTACCATGGTTAGCAGTTGCCAAGTACTCAGTAAAATGTGGACTATAGGGGCAATTCAAACCAAGTGTAGAAAAGCAGATGTGTGCAGAGGGAATACCTGCTGCAAATTAGCGATAACTCCAGCTAAGAATAGTAGACTTACTGTAGCAGTTAATGGTGTGCAGTATGAATGTTGTGTAGTTGGGAATACCAACTCAATAATGCTTAGCTGCATTTTAGCCAGTTAACTAGTAGAACTTGCCAGAATGTTGAACATTTTAATGGAGGAAACACAGAGGGAGGACTAGCTCAGTAGGAAAAAAGAGCAGTATTGTCCCACTCACTCAACAGCGAATTGCTCACCTCACCAGAGGCTGTTTAAAGTAAACAATGTATAACACCACACATAAAAATAGTGGGGCTTTGTGTATAGTGTTAGCAAGTAATAATCTGTTCATAAATTGAACTGAACTGTGTGAGTTGGTCATTTGTACTGGAATGTTTAGAGGTGAAAGGAAGTGCATTTGTTATCAAGATATATGCAATCTTTAAAGCACTGCAGTGCATACAATATGTTAAGTGTCTTCACATATAGCACCTAGGTAGCTATCATTATATATATGGCAGACACTTAACATATTGTGGTCCTGGGAGCTTTCCTATTCGGCTGCAAGGATGGCTATTTTACATATTGGGTATGGCTTTGCCTTTTCCTTTCTAACCTCCTTGTGTGTGTCTTCCCCTGTGTCCACCTACCCCTTGCATGTGCTTTTGCAAAGTCATAAATAAAAATGTAGTTCTATTTCACTGCTGTTAACCACCAGGATTGGTCCATGTCACCTAGGTATCTTTTTACATAGTATTTGTTATAAATACCATTATCAAAAAGCCATTTTACCTTTCTTCTTCTTGTCTTGTACATGCTGATCAGAGTTACAGGTACCCTGTCCTCCTAAACTGGTGACTCCTATCATCAACTATTATCTCTTCAACTGCAGTGAGTGTAATTTTCATACTTGTCCTTTTGAAACTTCATGTCCACTAGCATGAGTTGTGTCCCTTTGCCAACTCATCAATTAGTCTCTTGTTGGGTGTTTTTTTTTTTTTTTTAGTTTTTATTTACATCTCCTACTGACTACTGACATAGTGCACCCTTCACCACTGAACTTATGCAGATCCATGTGCAGATGTGCTGATGACATTCTAGTGAGGTCTTACAATACTGCTTCATGGAATGCATGTGTAATTCAGGGGCAGGCAGAACACATGGTGCAGTTAGGACAGTCATTGCTGTGTAAAACAACAAATTCATTCCATTTTTAGCATACATATCGTGAACATAATTAAAGCCAGATAATAATACTATTTGGTGCAGTTTCAAGTATGCTATGTACAAAAAATAGTTGTTACATTTTAGCTTACTTGAAGTGAAATAATCAGTAGTGTAACTGCATGTACACTTTAGTACCTGGAGCATAATCAAGTTTAGTGTACTAGTGAACTTAGTTTTTCACTAGCGCATGTCTCAGGTAAATCAGAGTTAGGTGTCACATCCTGGCAAATTCAACTGAGTCCTGGGTCTTTTGAATCTTTTGAATGTCCAAATGTTCCTCTCACAGTGCCAGAGCACTAGTCACAGAAGTTTATAAAGCCATTGTCATGCTCTACAGCCTCTTGTTAAAATGGGGTAAGTCTGAATGTCTGTGTCCTCACTGGCAACTCAATGGGGAACAGGCTGTGCCACAGTGAGATGAATCATGGCAAAATGTGCTGAGACACTTGTTTTTTTAAGTAAATAAGAAAAAAATTGTTCTTTCTGCAAAATGAGTCAGCAAACTATTAAATTTACCTCCAGGATTTTTAGATAATTTTCAGTGAGGTTTCATCCTTAATGAGAATTAAGGGTTCACTAAAGTGAAAATGAAAATGTTTTTACTTCAAACAAAAATCAAACAAACTCCAATTACCTCTCCTCACTCATTCCTCTTTGTACAAATTTCTCATTACCTGAGGTTTTATTCTGTCATTTGGCCATTTTCTGGTATATAAAAGCCCATGGGACTATAGGGATCCCTCAGTTTAAATCCCTTAAATATTAATTATGTATTGATTAAGTGCTTTGCATCAGTCACTGACATTATGCTTAAATATAATATGTCAGTGTCATATACAGTTATTTTTCCAAATAATACAAAAAACAACATAATGTACTTAATCAAACTATAGAGTACTAAAAGTTATATGGTTTTATTTGCATGTGTAGCAGAAATCGAATCTAAAATTGCAAAGCACAGAATATCATATACAGTGTCCCTATTTTATTTATTTTTTCTGAAACACTGCCAAGAAATTAATTTATTCAGTCTTTAAATAATCTTCAACAGAATGACATTTTTACCTTTTGATATGTGCTTTAGGCACATCTTTGCAAAAGGCTTTGTCCAGAACATTCTGTTACAGGTCTTCCTTCCAAAAAACTTGCATGTCCACAGACAGAGATTTGTGGCTGAAAGAAGGAAAAGAAACACTGGGAGGGAGGAGAGAAAAGGTGGATAAGCCTAGGCCTTGCCTGTAACACAACCAGTGGAGAAGGTGCAAGTTAAAACATTTCTTGCACTAGAGGGATGGGGAGGAAACAGCAGCGATAAACAGAGATGCTAGTTGCAACACTGCACAAGCTTGCTTCCCATATTTTTCTTTTTTTCCACCCCCTCCACTGTGGTTGGCAATATCCCTGCATACAGCTGCCATGGAACACTGATAGAAATGGTTCTTATCAGATGAACCAGCTTGTCTCAGATGGGATAACAGTGAGCACAGAGAGGTGAAACCAGATGACACACTGGATTTACACCCTCTCAGTGGCATCGTTCAGTTTTTGACTGGTTCCCACCCTTTTTTCGCCCTCGAAAATCCACAGACGTGCTTGTGTTACTAACACTAAATTCTCCATGACACCAGCTGTCATGTGTTTTTCAGTGCAATTACACTGACAAAGTGAATGAACCCTAGTTCTATTGGTTGTACATGCAGCACAATGTGAAATTGCAATGCAAAATGTCCGGGTTATATACAGTAAGTTACAGAGTAAATGAAAGATATCACACTCTGTGATAATTTTTTTGATAGTAAGTAATGTTCGAAGACAGCGGATTCACCAATACGCACCAGATTCTCAATGCATGTGCTATGCATTGTAAGACAGTGTGAGACAAAGAGAGAGAGACAGAGAGAGAGAGACAGACTACTGCTTAAAATATGAATGGCGCGGCAAGTAATGCTCAGAATGGTGGCCATATTGTGTAAGTACTGCCCCTTAGTAAAAAGAGAAAGATAAAGGTGTTAGCAAGAAAAAAGCTGGCCTATCAGATTTTTACACTGATGCATGCACAGATATAGGGTGCTTTGTAATGAAGGAATGCACATACCTTAAAATGTGTTTTTTCATGTTATTGGAGCCAAAGACTGCACATTATGTACACCATTTTTGTCAATTTTTAAATATCTATTTCAAACTTGTGTTTGGACGGTCAATTGTCTTTTATCTAGCTTTTATACATAGCTTAATGTTTAGGTCTGGGCTTGATTAATCATGTTTTTCTACTTTAATTGATAGTCATTCCAGAAATGTAACACAACATACATTATACTGTATTTTGTGTTTTGGTTACTGCTATGACTTGCTATGATTAGTGCTTCACTAAGGTGTGGATTGATAACTCCAAGTGCTGTCAATATTAATTTGGAACTATCAATATCAATGTCAAACCTGGTAGTACCAGTTCTCAAGGTTGTCAGTGTTTCTATAGCTACAGCGCTTGTGGCGAGAATTTTAAAATAAGTGTAATAATTTTATTTGTTTTGGCACTGAACATCTGTGTGCCAGTCAAAAGTCTGTTTAGTGCCAATACTCTGAACCAGGTTACCTGCTGCTCCAACATGCAGGGGAATATTTTATAAGAATCAGATATCACAGGGTTGGGTTTCAAGGTCTTAAAGGAGTTAACACCTCACAAATCAAATGATAAGAAAACAGTCCCTTTTGTGTCTGAGAGGTAGTTTCTGGAAACTGGATGATGAGGAGTATCCAGGATTTTCATTTTCATGTATTTTCATCTTTGCAATTGGACTGCAGTTGAAAATATTTGTACCTGGTTATATGCATTACATTCTAAAGCCTCACAACTCTATGATAGTGCACAATGTTGTAATAGTTGACACTGTAGATCCTATTTGTGCAACGACAGGTGGAAATTACGAGCTTGAGCCTGCAGGCCAACGGTTTTTGTAGGTTCTGGTTTAGAGATATTAAATTTATGATTCCCCAAAGTATGCATCCATGTAACTAGCCCTGTCTGCTCTGATACAGAGACACAGCGATCCACATCCATCTCAGGAGTTTTTTATGGGTGATCGTCAGGGAAGTACACTGGCACTAAAAAGATAAGACACAACTCAAAACTGTTGCTTGTTTCATGACAAATAGTTCCACTCCTGACCTCTTGTGAGTCATGGCTGATACTGGAAACAGTAACGGAAATATCAGTCTTATGTACGAGGTGCACAGCTCATCTAAAAGGGCTGAGGGAAAATGTTCCATGTTTTTCTCTCTGGATGCAAGCGAAACTGACCCGCCTTTGTTATTGTTTAAGGAGAGGGAGTGTGTTCACTGTGATGATATAAGATGTGTGGTGTTGTCTTTAATCACAGTCCCACTGAGGGGCCATCCAATGCCTCCCTGAAAGATGACCTATGAGGAGTAGTGCTCAGGAGCCAGCATTTTGACCTTTTTTGTTGCATTAACACCCTCCCAAAACATTACATTTCAGAATGGGAAGAAAATCAATGAAAATCATGACCTCATTGTGTATGACTCAATAAGGATAGAACCTTTTGATTTACCACTCCTTTTCAGGTTTTTGAATCATTTTGTGCCAAATTTGACAAATAAACAGTAGTCTTAACTGATTAAAAGGTTCCATGATATTCTGTAAAGATGCCGTTTAATGAGCCGTGTTTAAGCTTCTCTGCTCTGGGTGTGAGATTAGGACCAGGTGTGCCTAATTACCCCACAGACAGAGACTTCTTACATGGCGTGTCAACTCATCTGATCCTTGCCAGTATGTTATCTTAGGAAAATTCCACAAAGAAGTGCATTTCTTTCACTTCATGCTTTTGCACATCTTTCTGTGATGCAACTCCTAATATAACAAAAGACTGGCATTACTTGTTGAGCAACTGGCATTAGACACCTTCTAAATTTAACCAAGTTTAGAAAACAAATGAAACAAAAAAACAACCAAAATCCAACCCCACCTGTGTGCTTCAGGCACTTCTGCATGGAGAGACCATCTTGACATGTTGATGTCTCCCTCCTTTCCTTCTGTCTTAACAAATCAGTAATTCTGTGCATGTAATGAATTAGCCAGAGCTATCATGCATGCTGCCGCATATGAACTTGATGAGGTTCTGGGATCAATAAACCTGCAGGGGAGATGAACGAGCTGAGCCGACTATGGTGGGCCTCTACATCTTGGTATCTGCCAGAAAATTATCAGGCCCAGAGCAAGCAGCCATGCTCTGGCCCAGCAGTTAACAGTTTTTGGATTCAGGATGTGTAGAGGCATGTGGAATGAAGTTTTAATAGTTGTGAATATTTCATAGGCAATCTTATCACCTTGCCACAAGTATCATATGAAGAAACTACAGTACAACTGCAGCCAGTAATTTTAGAACCCTTAGCTTAACAGTGTCTGGCTCAATGTCATCATAATAACAATGTTTTAATATGATATAAGCCTGATCATGCCAGTAATTAATAATTTGCTTCAGCTTGACAATGTTCCATGAATACTAATGCATTTATACATACTATTTTGGCTTAGCAGAATGTTTTGTGAACAATAAGTTCTAGGTTCAGAGAATGTTTAATCTGTCAAGTACTCTAGTGTCCTGATAAGGTTTTTATTTAATGATCTTCCACCATTGCTGCAACATTTTTAGTTAACATTTCCATAATGTTTTTGTCTAAATGGGGACTCTTGTGTAAGCAACATTCTACAATACCAATTCCAAAAAAGTTGGGACAGTATGGAAAATGCTAATAAAAACAAAGAGGACTGATTTGTAAATATACTTTGACTTTTATTTAAACAAAAAACTGCATAGTTTTTTGAAGATAAACGTTTAAAAAAAAGTTGGGACTGGGGCAATTTAGGACTAATAGCGATGTGACGTGAAACAGGTGAGGCAATAGTCTAATCATAGTATATAACGAGCCTCCAAAAAAGGCCTAGTCCTTCAAGAGCAACGATGGGTCGAGGCTTCCAGCAGGACAATGATCCAAAACATACATCAAAATCATCATAAAAATGGTTTACTGACCACAAAATCAAGGTCCTGCCATGGCCATCCTTGTCCCCTGACTTGAAACCCATAGAAAACCTGTGGTGTGAACTGAAAAGGAGAGGCCACCAGCGTGGACCTAGAAATTTGAAGGATCTGGGGAGATTCCGTGGGGAGGAATGGTCTCAGATCCCTTGCCATGTATTCTCCAACCTCGTCAGGCATTATAGGAGAAGAGTCAGAGCTGTTATCTTGGCAAAGGGAGGTAGCACAAAGTATTGACTAAAAGGGTGCCAATAATTGTTGCACACCTATATTTAACAAAGTTTTTTTTTTTTTTGGATAAACCTGTATTTTGTTTGCAATTGTTTGATATCCATGAGAGTGTTTTTGTGTATTTTGTGTATTTTCGTGATTTTTTTTAACAAAAGATCAAAAGGTTAAACAATAAAGATAGTTTTTCACAGCCATCCTTGCTCATATTTACCATGGGTGCCAATATTAGTGGAGGGCACTGTATATTGTTGTGCTTTGAATTGTGGCTAAATTGTGTGCAAATCAGATGGCAATTCATGTGTGAATTGAGCTCTCAGATGTCACAAACAATTTCTGATGTCATCAGACATAGTGTAGTGCAAGCAGTGCCATAATCTGATTTATCAGAAGTGTAGATAGCACTGTCATTTGAAAATCTCTGTGTGTTGTGGATGCTCAGTATCCATATTCACATTCTATAGTCTGTGAGTGTCCAGCTTGTTTAATTAGTTTGATTCCAACAGAAAACAAGGCTGTCACTGAGAGGGAAAAAAAAAAAACATGTAATAGAAACAACATTAACTGAACAGTGGCAATGGAGTCCTCCATGTCTGTATTGCTTATTTTCATTGCCAGACTGAGGTGATTAGGGGCAGCACTGCCAGATAACCAGATTTACCAGTTATGATGCGATTTTCCCCATCACCTCAAGAGATCAAGTGTGAACAGTGGTTAAATGAAAAGATTTCTCTTGTCCAACAGTGTAAGCCTGGATTCACAGAATGTTCTCTGTTTGCTTTGAATGCCCTGTAAGTAATCTGTAAGAAAAATAAAGCAAAACAAATGATGGAAACAAAATGCCACGTATTCCGACATTCATTCGGTATGCGGAAATTACTGATCAACTTGCATCTCACAGGTGTCAGGTTTCCGCATCATACTTTTTTTTTGGCAGGAGACATCAGCGGTATAAATAAAGGCTTTGGTAAAATGAAATTCCCATTTACGGTTGACTTGGCATGATCAAATAAACAGTGACTAAATACGTATCCAGCTTTCTGGGAAAAATACAAGTCTCTAATGCCTTTTCATGACTTGCAGCCAGAAGAATAGTTTAATGGCACAATCATGACATGTTCCAACAACCTAAATCGGAGAATCCATGGGTGATCTGCTCGACATTCCCACACTGGGCTTGTTAGCACTTTGTTCTGTGAATAAGGAACACTCAGTCAGAGTGCTAGAATAATTGCACGGCCATATGTCTCATAATGCCTTGTAGCATTAATTAATAGCCTGAATTTAGGGGAAACCAAGATTTATAGCACCAGGTGCCAATATTATTTGCTGCATGCTTGTTTATATATTCCTTTAAATTGAATTATATTTAGCAAAAAAAATTGATGTTGTAAAAGCTGCCAATGCAATACACTAAACAGCTTCCAAGTTCCTTATTATTGTGTGATGACCTTCAGGCAGTGTCCATATCTGATAAGGCTAGAGTGCTGCTGGGACTTTTTAATAGGAGACAGAAGAAAAGAAAAAGTCCCTATCCTTCCCCTAGTATTGTCTGAATCACTGCTGCCTGGCACAAACTTGACAAAGAAAACCACTGACCAAAAGGGGAATTCTCAAACATGCTGAGTGATGAGCATGATCAGTTTCATAACATGGAAGGAGTTTATTTGATTTGCATGCAAGGAACTTTCCTTATTTGTGTATAGAAAAGGTGAGATCAATCTGAAAGTGATTATTTGCAGTTTGCTGGAGGACGTGCATAGTGTTTGGAAAGTCCCTGTAGGGAATTTAGTTTGAACTTCCCAGAAAGGGTATAGCCATGATGCAGGTTGTGTTTGTTTATTTTCAGGTTTCTAATGTTGGATATATTTTTATATTAAATACATATGGTATTTCTTTGGTTTGTCCATGTGTTTTAATTTGCCAAGTTTGCCCAAAACTATTTTCCAGTGGTTCCAAAATAATTTTAGGTTGATTATGATAAATATAAGTTTTTTTCAGATACTCATTCTGTGATGAGTCATGTGAGCAACAAGAAGGCAACTTTTATTCATTTGTTACAATAACCCATTTTGATTATTTATCCATGCAATGTATCCACATGAATGTTACTCAGCTTTGTTTAACAGTAAAAGTGAATACAATGTTTTTTTGCACAGTTGCTTGTGATGGAAAATGTATTTACTTTGATAGTTACTTGAATCTAAATAACACCACTGTGGATATTGCTATTCCACAATTGTACCATAAGGTTGCCACAATTTCTCTAGATTGTGATTGGTAAAGTGTTATTTATTTTTTTTATTTTATTATTTTATTTTATTTTATTTAATATTTTATGTAATATACAGACATATCACCCTAGGGCATTGAATGTGATATTTATCTAGAACCAGGCAAACTTTTAATCCCACTAAGTGTTTTATCTACTTATTTGGATAACCAATAAAGATGGCTAAATATAGGGCTATTAGGATACAGTCATCAGATAACCAATGAGAGACTACTCAAAATTTCCAGTCTTCCTATGCATCTTAAGCACTGTTCGCTAAGCTCTAGCGTCTCTGAGAGATTAATGAAAACAAATAACAGAGCAAATGCAGAATGTCCTGGTACAAATCCCTCTGGAGACAGCCATGCCAAAACCAAAACACCTCCACCTCTGTGTGTCCAGTCTTGTCTCGGGTGCATCTTGGAGGAGGTTTTCTTGGAGGTGTGGTAATTGCCTAAAGTTATCCCAGCATTAAGAAGAAGCACGTCATGGTAAGTGGAAACCCTTTGTGTGTGTGTGTGTGTGTGTGTGTGTGTGTGTGTGTGTGTGCGTGCATGCATGTGTGAGTAGAGAGAGTGAGAGAATATGTGTTCCATGTAATCGCCATATGACAGTTTCCACCTGTCAGTCTGTGGAAAATGATCAGATGCCTGGGCAGGTGGCCAATATTTATGAAAATAAATGCAAAACTTTCTTGTCTAAACATTGGAATTTCTAAACCTGGATGTGGGCAAGAAATTATCCTCACATTACTTTTTCTAGAGAGATGGACATTTCCCGTTGCCCTTTTATCAGGACACATTTTTCAAATCAATGTCACATTTTTGTTAGCATTGGCTGATCTTTGCTACAATATGGATAAACTCCTGTCTTCGTACTTGGGTGACATGTTGCACCAATTTCCTTGTATTGCTTAGATTGGCAAATAAGCAATTATGCAATATATGAGGAAATATATCACTTGAATGGAATTTTAATGTATCTAATTAATTCCTCATGAAGTCCCTCAGTGACATTTTTGCATGTTTATTTCTTTCAATGAAGTCACACTGATAAGATCATGCTTTGCACTAGATTGCACAGCTGCAATTTGTGCCAGTGTTTCATGGTTATAGGACAAGATGCCATTCCACCAATGACAGATCATGAATAATATGAATGAAGGCCAAACCAGTGTTTGTAATGACACTGTGTTGAGATCATATTTTGAACAGGTACACGAAGCATAGCGAAAAATGAAAAGGCCTGAACATATTCAAGACATATTTCAGTGGAGTACTCATGTTACAATTGCTTTGTGAGATCTGTTGGATTCAGCTGATCTTTGGGGCCAAAAACAAAAATATAGTACTCTCTCAGACAATACTCAACACATATATTTTGTAGGTGTCATCACTTTGACATAGTGCCACAGCTGCAGGAATAACAGGAATAATTGCCACCAAACCAGCATCTGCATGTCCCAGGGACTGTTGAGGAGTTATGAAACCATCTGGATCTCTGCTAACTTCATCTCTGTCTGCGGTTTGCATTGTCATGCTAATAATGCTTTCCCAGCTCTTGTGTGTGACACTAATAACTGAGGCAGGGGTGTGGTGAAACACCATAGGGGAGAGAGGAGTGGGTTGGCAGGCCTGTGCTCCAATATGAGGCTCTGTTTCTCACTCTAAACAGTGCCTCTGTTAGCTTGGTAACTGGGATTCATCTCGTCGAGACCTGTGTGGAATTCTGTATTTTGCTCATGTTCTAGTAAGAGATGCGATTACAATGTAAAGTATGAGGAATTGATATATCGATGTATCTTATTGTCCCGTAATGGTTAAGGACAATGTATTTTGCATGAGTGCAAGCAGGGACTCCGGAAAACTAGTTATGACAGCATAACTAAAAGGGAGAGCCAGACATGACACAGACATGAGGGCGCCCTGGGACATAAGGCACCCAGCCACTCCACCATCAGCAAACCTGGGTGAACGTGCGAGAGTGTGGGGGGTGACAGCATCCAAACATCCCAGTTCACCACAACACTCTATGCCCGTGAGCCCTCTAGATCTGCTCCTTTACCTAAGAACAAACTAAACAAATACGTTTTCAGCCTGGACTTAAATACTGAGACTGTGTCTGAATCCCGAACAGTAATTGGAAGGCTGTTCCGTAACTGCGGGGCTTTGTAAGAGATACCAACAATTTGAAGTAGGCATGGCGGATCATAAAAGACCAAAAGTTCGCTCAGGTACTGTGGCAATAGACCATTTAGTGCTTTATAGTTCAATTGTAGTACTTAATAATCAATTCAATTTGCCAAGGCAGTGTGGATAAGATAGGGGTGATGTGGTCATATCTTCTGGTTCTAGTAAGGATGCTTGCAGCTGCATTTGGACTAACTGTTTATGCACCTACTTGAACAGCCAGACAGTAAGGCATTACAATAAACTAACCTAGAGGTAACAAAAGCATGAACTAATTTTTCTGTATTGTGTAGTGACATTATATTTCTTAGCTTAGCAAAGAAGGCTATTATCTACATGAGCATCAAATAAAAGACCGGAGTCAATAATCACACCAAGATCTTTTTCTGCTCCACAAAATGAAACAGAAAGGCCATCCAGAGTTACTATGTAATCAGAAAGCTTACTTCTAGCTGCACGTGGTCCTAGTACAAGTACTTCTGTTTTGTCAGAATTAAGTAAAAGGAAGTTAATAAGCATCCAGTGTCTAATGTCCTTTACACATCCCTCAACTTTATTAAGCTGGTGTCTGTCATCTGGCTTTGCTGAAACATACAACTGCGTGTCATCAACATAACAGTGGAAGCTAATTCTGTGTTTACGAATAATTTGACCCAGAGGTAGCATTTATAAAGAAAAGAGAAGTGGGTCTAAAACAGACCCTTGCGGAACACCAAAATTTACTTCAGCATGCATAGAGAAGTCACCATTTACATCTATAAACTGATAGTGATCAGTCAAATAAGACCTGAGCCAGGAGAGGGCTGTTCCCTTAACGGCAACAACATTTTCTAGTCTATCAAGGAGAATAGTATGATCAATGGTATCAAAAGCTGCAATAAGGTCAAGCAACACAAGCAAGGAGAAACAACCCTGATCAGATGCCAGTAGTATGTCATAACCAGTGCTGTCTCTGTGCTATGATGAGGCCTAAATCCTGACTGATACAGTTCATGAATGTCATTCCTATGTAGGTACGAGCATAGCTGTTGTGCTACAACCTTTTTCAAGATCTTGGAGATAAAGGGGAGATTTGATGTTGGCTTATATTTGGACAATTGACAGGGGTGGAAGTCAGGTTTTTTAATCATGGATTTGATAACTGCTAGTTTAAATGATTTAGGCACATAGCCAGTGCTAAGGGAAGAATTGATTATTCTAGAAGGGGTTTGATTATTTCTGGAACCATCTGTTTGAAGAAAAATGTAGGTAAGGGATCTAGCATACAAGTTGATGGTTTTGATGAAGAAATTAGTGAAATTAGTTCAGTCTCTCGAAGGGGAGTAAAACATTCTAATAGTTGATCTGATAGTTATATTATTAACTACAGGGTTAGTTATAAGACTGTCTGGTTTTAAATTAATAGTCTGAATTTTTTGTCTAATATTTTAGACAACATTTTGCTAATATTTTAGACAACATTTTGCCAAAATTAATGAAATCATGCTATATAATGATTGTGTGCAGGTTTCTGTTGAGGTCCTATGCCTAGTTCATTTTTGCTATAGTATTAAATAAGAATCTAGGATTACTTTTGTTATCGTCAATTAGGTTGGAGAGATAGATTGATCTAGCAGCACTAAGAGATTTCCTATAGTTCAGGAGGCTCTCCTTCCATGCTGTTTGAAATATTACCAATTTGGTTTGACACCATTTACATTCTAATTTTCGAGTGGTCTGTTTTAAGGTACGTGTGCGATCGTTATGCCAGGGTGATAGCTTTTTCTCTCTAATTATTTTTCTTTTAAGTGGAGCTACCTTCTCAGTGTCAGTCATATCTATACCCCCATTCTCTCTTCTCAAAAGGTTGCATCAGCCACAGCCTGGAGTTGTGATAAAAATATACGGGCAGGTGGTATTCAGGGGATTAGGGTTACATTGCAAACCCTGGTTCCAGGACCCAGGTATGTCTACAGCATTAGAGACTCAACTCAACTTGTGCAAACTTAAGAGCCATGTCCTCTGGCTCATCCATTTAGCACAAGATTATATCTTTAGAGGAAATAACAAAATAATTTGCATTGCAAGTGATCAGTAAAATGTCTATGTTTGCATGATAATTCTAAATGTCAAATAGATTTTTATAAAACAATCAAAACATGAGTGGTAGAGAAATCCTGATTGTACATAAAATATGGAATACATTTAATTTATATAGATCACTGTGCTAAAGATTATTGATGCAAATCTCTTTTATAAAGTGGCAGAAACGTTTACCATGATCGTTGTTGCAATAAGGTTTAACAGTAATTGATGGCCACTTAAGCTATGCAGAGTGATGATAGAGTTGCTGCTGTCTCAATCACAAATGCTCCATTCATGGCCCACAGAGTGCATGAAAAATAGTTTACACTTTTCTGGTCACAAGCCACAGAATCCTGTAGGTTGCAATCTCTGCCTTTCATGTTTTCCATGCATGTGTATGTGGCGAGGGAGTAGAGAAGAGGAATAGAAAGAAAAAGAATATCCTGCCGACTATGCCAGAATGTGGCAAGGGAGTAGAAAAGAGAACTAGAAGAGGAAGAAAAGAGAAAAGAATATAGAAAGAGAAAAACGAAGAAAACATGAAAGCGTGAATGTGGAACGTATGTTGTACTAAGATTAATACCAATCTTACAATTTCACACTATAGCCAACTACACCCAAGGAAATACTGAGCAGAGCTACACTAGCCCTAGGTCACACAGGTTCATTTCTACAGGAAGAGCCAGAGGTGTGGTCCTATAAAAATAGGAAACTCTTTATTTTACAATTTCAGTCACATAAAAAAATGACAATTATCAGCCAACCACATAAAAGATATGTCAAGCCCTTAACACCAAAACATCAAGTCAAGTTTTAAAAAGAAAAGAAAAAGGGCGTCTAACATAGGTGCCAAGCTGTCACTGCGTCACACAACACAAACATACATAAGACACAAAAACAACACAATAAATTCAACAGAAATTCTCTTTAACTCAGGGCTGAGGCTTACCAGCAGAAAGGAGTTGATGCAAAAGAAAAGGCCAAAACTTCATACCGAGTACCCAAGCACCACATTCACACACTCAAATATAAGGTGATGAACACATCACACAGTGAAGAAACACCACTACTGACAGAGAAGAGGAAAGGGCCTTTCTGCCGTTTATCCCCAGCTCCTAAAATAAACCAAACACAAAGACAAATTAGAAGAGACACAAGTTCACCATTCAACACAAGTCAAGAGGAACTAAGAAAACAAAATAATCACACGAGTGATTGGGATGAACAATCTCTACTCAGTGTGCACCGGGTTATACTTAACTAACTACTAAGGCTAACTACCCCAACTACATGGTAGTATTGCAGGCTGCACTATTTAAATCAGCTCAACCCCAAACAAATAACAAAAAAAAACAACAAATCAAATTTTCAAAAAGCAGAAAGACAGTGCACAAAATAAAAAAAGCACCCCTGAGGAAGCAGAAGAACACTGCACCCAAACCGAAGCAGAGCACAGCCGTGTCCACACAGGAACAGGCAAACGTTGCCAAACAGGAGCAGGTGAAAGCAGTGCCAAACAGGAGTGGCTAAAACAGCGACCCAAACAGGAATAGGAGAAAGCAGTGCCAAACAGGAGCAGCTAAAACAGTGACCGGGCAGGAGCAGAATAAGTGGCGACCAAACAGGAGCATATACTGTAATACACTACCCAAACAGGAACAGAGAAAGCAGTGACGCTCATGCATGCTTCGCCAATAGCTGCTTACAGTAGCCCACATGAATCTTATCAACACATACCACAGCCCAGCGAAAGGCTTCACCCCAACAATGTACACCTCCATATGTAAGAATCCATGACGCGTATCTACATCACCGGCTAACTGGGATACATGGGACTTGGAATTAAACGGTAGTTGTACATGCAGGTGAAAGCACCAGAAAGTATGACATCTTAAACACTGGACACATGGAAGTAGCAAGCTGCGGAAGTGATACCCTCAATATCACGACCGGAAGTTACCCTCTTCTGCCACATGTATATGGGTAACAGACTTTTGAACACTGTGATTCATTGGGGCAAGATGTATTCATTTTATTGAAAAAGGTTCACAGCAGCATGTCTTGAATGCGTTTTCTTAAAATAAATTAGTGGTGAGTAAATGTGATATTCTCAGATGTTTGCCATATGGCTCTGGGCAAAATCTGTCATTCATTGATTCTAATATCAGTCAAAACTGTGAAAGTAGGTGGTTTTTGGCTGTGTATATTGATAAAGAATCCCTGTACTGCTCACACTACATGACTTGATCACTTGTGATTTGTTGTTTTGTGAACATAGCAATGTGTACACTACACAAGTAATCACAGATGAGACTCACACACTACACGAACTTTCATCTGGAGAGATCCCATCTGAACCATGTCTGATACCCAAATCCTGTTTTCTCATGAAATAAACACAAGAGCTGTCCATCATGTGACTTCTAAAATAAAAATATAAAATAAAAACTGGCTGCGGTGTATACTTCTGCACTAATTTGTATGGAAACAAGATAAAAGAGAAATAGGAGACAAATATGGAGGAAAGATTGGTTGGCAGCAATGACTGCCTGTTCTACAAAGAGACCTGTAGTTATAGTTAAAAGAAAAACATAGTATAAACACAGTATAAAAATGTTATACTATGCATTACCAGGTATGCCATATTTGCTTTTATTTTTGCTGTTCCTAACAACCATTTGGGTATGGCATGCCAAATACATAGAAGCATGAGCTGAAACTAGTTTCCTCTTGGAATCTCATTGGATTTTGATAATTGCTCTTCTTGCTACTTGTCACAGAGGTGCTCAGATTCAATGCTGAGAAATCCAAACATGCTTGAAAATATTTGGAACATCTACGGGAGCTTGCAGGCTTAGAAAATTGCATCGCTGAACCACTCCCATGACAGGAGGATGTCGCAGATCCCCAAAATTAGCCTGTGACAGGAAAATCAGGGCTATGGTCATGTAGTGTGCATATGGCTGTTTGAGTGCAACTAGTACCTCTTGTGTTATTCTTTACATACTGTATGTAACTATTGTGAAATACTGTATTATGAGCAAACAAGCACATAATTATAATATAATGAGCAGTTTGAGTCTGCACATTTATAATTGGGAATTGTAATAAACACTCTCTTGGTTAAAAAAATCATTATTTATGTGAGTATTTTTGTAAAAAAAAAAAAAAAAAAAAGAAAGAACGAAACAAAAAAGAAGAATGAATGTTAATGGACTACGGGGTTGGTAACAAAAGTTGTATGTACAGACTAAATGAATGATATGGGAGCTTAAATGAATACACTCTGCTTAAGGCCTCTAAAACTTTAAATACATGCACTTTTGCTCAGGGAGTCAGCACTCAACATGCTTGTCTTTGTTACCGTATAAAATCATTCCTTGACATGTTGTGGATTAAATGGTGCACAGTGGAAAGAAAACCCAAGTCAAGCATCTCTTATTGGTCTGTTGTCTTCTTTATGTGCTCAATTTATAGAGCTGGGCTTGGAGAAGTCACAAATCTCCCTCTCTAATCCATCTGCAGGTAATAAAAAGCAAGACTGCCTGTAGTTCTGTGTGATGCAATGCTGGTTTTTCAGTGCTATAGTGGCCATCTGATCTGGCATGCAGCCAGCAACAGGACTTATGAATATTTTAATTACTGCCTTCAATAATTCAATAATCACTCAGATAAAAATGTATGACATTCAATCTATCATTCATTTCTCAGTTGCACTGCAAACACATCAATTCATACTATCCATATTCACTATTTGTTTTTATACTAACAGATTTATTGTGCAGTGGTCAAAGGTTGAGTCATTTCCTTAAACTCCAAAGGAAATAGCTATTTTAATACTCCACCGTATCTGATAGACCCAAATTTGTTGCAATGTAGTATAATTTCGGGAAGTACAGATTAACACAAGTTCTCAGGACAGAGCCTAGATCATCTTCCGGGACTATTTATAAACTAAAAGAGTTTATTGAACAAGGCTTCTGATAAAAAGCCATGTCTAGACATAACATTCAGTCACTGACCTGTTCTCACATGAGGTCAATGGATTGATTGTAAGAACGGTTAATGTGTCAAGTACAACTTGAAAGTTGTCAGGCAAACCACAACATTATGAAATCTGATGAAACAAGCAAAAAAAGTGTTTCAGGTCAGTATTGTCTGAAAATAATGATGCAGGCCATTTTATTGCATCACTTTGTGAATAACCTTCAGTCTGCTTTTTCCTGGACCCAGCTGGACTTGTGGGTGTTGATAGATCTCTGGGGAATTTACAAAGAATACATGTCTGTGAGGTTTGTACTCATTTATCTGGAGAGCTCAGCTGCAATGTTTATCACCTAATAGCTAATATATTATCTCCAATGTCTATGTTTTGTAACTGGGTTACTGTAAGAGCCAGCTAACAGAGAAAATTTGGTAAGCATTCAACAATTTCTAAGAAGGTTATACTGTGACATCCAGGAAATGAGGTTCCTGCAATGTTCTAAACACATCTGCTATAATAATGGCTTACCACACAATGCTGTTAGAATGTGGCTCATACAATGGTTCCAGTTACACAAAAAAAAAATTCACTATGGAGCTATTAGTGTTAAGGCTCATATGATAAAATGCTGCAGCAATTTCCAGTTGTTTACTAACGTTATGTAAATTATACCACAGCATTGTTGAATTATTGAATCTGATTGATCAGAAGGTGTTAGTAAATATTCTATAACAGCAGCTCTGACAATAGTGCAGCTGCAAGACAAATATGTATGCACTCAATATAATGTTATCATTTCTATAGTAAAAATTAATTAACAGAGACGATAGGGGAGTCGAGTTCAGAGGACTTAGTACTTTTACAATTTCTAAAAAACCCAGAAACATGAGGGTTATTTCTTTCTTCTAATTAACTTCAAGAGAAAGATAAAGAAAGAGGCTGATAAAGGTACAACTGTTTATAGCTGTTATAATGCAATTCATAACTAACTTGTTGCATGGATGTCCCACAACATTAAATGTAAATACACACATTAAAAAAAGACACCATTTATAAATGAATTAAAAATTGTTATCTGTTCGTGCCGGCCCACATAACACCATGCCCTATTTTGTTTTTACATATTCTCAGAAAACTTTGAACATTCTTCAAACCAAAAATTCCAGTAACTGTAACATTAAAAAAAAAATTATATATGGTTTACAACATTATTAATAATGCCATATCTCCCATTCAGTCATATTAACTGCTGCATTAGGCATCGGCAAAAATTAAAATTCTGAAGTACCTCATCTGCCTTGGTAAAATATAATAAAATGAATAACAAATTCCAGTGAAAATGACTACAGCATGTAGGCTTTTGTCAAGTTTCAGGAAACCCTAAACCCGCAAACCCAGTTTTCAGCTCTGAGCAAACCATCAAACCCCCTAGAGATACAAATCCCACTGATTTAGCTGCACATGGCCCACTTGTTTCAAACAACCATGAAATTGTGTGGAGCCAGATAAGACCTGCTTAGACATGTTCCAATCTGAGGTGCCCTGTCTGGCCTTTGTCAGTAGCATCCCCTCCCCTTCACATACACTGCACTATATCATAGGGACTCTTCCAATGTAGTCACCCAGTTTAGCTTTACTTTCTCTATGCATCTAAGTACAGATATAAAGTTTATGTCCATACACCAAAATGAAAATTATTAACTGACAACATCTTGCATTTGAACTTACAAAAAGTGAAAGCACAAAATACATGATGCCATATGTCCTAATTTGAAAGCAAAGTCAGACTGCTAGGATTCCAGTGCCTAATGTATGTACATGCTAAATAGGCCTGATCATTAAACTATTTGTTAGTTGCTTCCAAGTGCTATGTCTGCGTAATTAAGTTGTTATCCATTTTCTAAATAACAGCACACGTGCAGTTACCCTTCGGGTTTTCCTTGGATGAGGCTCATAACCACAATGTGCTCATCATGAAATAAATTACAACCCCAATTCCAAAAAAGTTGGGACGCTGTGCAAAATATAAATAAAAACAGAATGCAGTGATTTGCTAATCTCATAAACCCATATGTTATTCAAAATAGAACATAGAGAACATATCAAATGTTTAAACTAAGTAAATGTACCATTTTAAGAAAAAAATAAAGTAATTGAATTTGATGGTCGCAACACATCTCAAAAAAGTTAGGATGGGGCAACAAAAGGCTTGAAAAGTAAGTGTTACAAAAAGAAACAGCTGGAGGTTAATTGGCAACAGATCAGTAACATGATTGGGAAAAAAAAAGCGTATCTTAGAGAGGCAGAGTCTTTCAGAAGTAAAGATGGGCAGAGGTTCACCAATCTGCGAAAAAACTGCCTACAATTGGTGGAACAATTTCAGAATAATGTTCCTCAATGTAAAATTGTGAAGACTATGTATATCTCATCATCTGCAGTACATAATATCATCAAAAGTTTCTGAGAATCTGGAGAAATCTCTGTGTGCAAGGGACAAGGGTGAAAATCAACATTTCATGCCCGTGATCTTTGGGCCCTCAGGCGGCACTGCATTAAAAACAGGCATGATTCTATAATGGAAATCACTGCATGAGCTCAGAAACACCTCCAGAACTCATTGTCTGTGAATACACTTTGCCATACCATCCACAAATGCTTGTTAAAGCTCTATCATGCAAAGAAGAAGCCGTATGTGAACGTGATCCAGAAACGCAGCCATCTTCTCTGGGCCAAAGCTGATTTAAAATGGACTGAGGCAAAGTAGAAAACTGTTCTGTGGTCAGACGAATCGAAATTTGAAATTCTTTTTGGAAACCATGGATGCAATGTCCTCTAAACTAAAGAGGACTAAAGAGGAGAGGGATCATCCAGCTTTTTATCAGCGCTCAGTTCAAAAGCCTGCATCTCTGATGGTATGGGGGTGCATTAGTGCCTATGGAATGGGCAGCTTGCACATCTGGAAAGGCACTCTCAATGCTGAAAGGTATGTATAGGAGCAATATATGCTTCCATCCAGATTCCATCCCATCTTTACTTCTGAGAGACTCTGCCTCTCTAAGATACTCTTTTTATATCATGTTACTGACCTGTTGCCAATTAACCTAATTAGTTGCAAAATGTTCCTCCAGCTGTTTCTTTTTAGTAACACTTACTTTTCCAGCCTTTTGTTGCCCCATCCTAACTATCTTTTTTTTTTTTTCTTTTTCTTTAACAATATGACCAGTACTATTTAATCAAATCAGTATGTAAGTAAAATCAGTATGTCATCCCACAGCAACTGAACTCTTGACCAGCTGACATAGATTGAACAAATAGCCATAATAAACATGATAAATAATAAACATGAAAGAGGAGGTACAATCAGGTTAAACAATCTGCAGAATATGGATATCAGTTTTATCATGTGATCTAATATCTATCTATCTAATATTTTATTTTTTTGCTGAGCTGGCAGTTTGTGTACCAACTGAAGTCAAACAGTCATCTGCTGGAAAAGTTCAATAAACCTATCAATCAATCAATTAAGCAAGCAATCCAACATTCACCAAATCAACCAACCAACTAACCAATCAACCAATTAATTCCATGCCTGGAACGTAGCTCATTTGGGCCCCTGGACTAGCGCTCAGGTTAAACCATGCACTACATTTGCAAGCAGGATTTCCAGGCACATTTTATGTTTAATGCAATGTTAAGTTGCATGTATTATAAATGTTTTTATTTCTTTGTCTACTTATTGGCAGCATAATGCATCTGAAAACCTACTGAATGGATAATAAATCTAGTTTCATTTAATGCACAGCTACAATTAGGCACCATATTTGAGGCATTTATTTTCTAATAGGAAATTCTCTATGAAGACTTGAATACTCTAAAAACAAGCCAAGAATACATTACAGTTTGATGAATGATTTGGTTTCCTCAAATGAATCAGTGAAACAAAACCTGTAGTTATGAACATGACTGCTATAAACATGCTAATAACTTTGTTTTATTGTTCAGGGAATTGATTAATTGTAACCTCACCATATAAAAATTTTCTTGTGTTTAGTAATCAACGTGTTAGATTTTGGGTCATCTGACCTAAGCCTTATTTTTGCTTCATTTTCTTTGACCCAACCCCCTCTTGACATAACAATACCTAATTGGAGTGACCTCTGGATTTGGGTGATGGAAAAATGGTATTTGGCCAGTAGTTGAACTTCGTGTTACTAGGGTTATGGCCCAGTATGAATTGACTTGTCTTTTGTTCCATTTCTAATGGACGCCTTCAGTAAGGTCACAAAGAGTTCCAGGTAATTATGGGTTGTTAAAGCAACCAGAAAGTAGTGCTAGGTTGCCTAATGACTGCTAAATTCTTTTGAATGGTGAAGGTACAATAATTGTTTTTTTTTTTTCTTTAGATAGGCTTGACTGGATAATTATTCTCATAGAATGACTAGAGATTTTGCTGCAAATATATGAATTTAGTGTGCATGTTATAGTACATGGTTTGGTGCCCTATACCTCTTAGTTCTCAAACATACCTTACTTAGCCAGTAAGACTGCAGAAATTGATAGATTGCTTCTCAAAATGCTTTCTCTAAGAATTGTTCTTGCTACACAACATTACATCACTTTGGGAGCACTCATCAGCAGTGGTCAGTGTTGTGAGTGACACAGCTGGCTCAGAGGAAGGATTTTATTAAGGCTCACTGAACTGAAAAGATTATCCCCTGGAAAATTCCCTGACACATCTTTCATGCAAGAAGGCTGACTGTAACGCTAGTTTCTGCTGCACATCTGTGCAAGGCTCGGGGCCTGGAATCTGGTTATCTCTGACATCATTCGCCTGTTTCCTGCTGGAGCACACAGCATGGCCAGGGCTGATCTCCCCCCCAATCTCTGTAAACTTGTCCATGGTCAGGCTTTCCCCTGCCCTTTCCTAATCTCTTCAATCTCTGTCCATGACTTTGGCAATGAACTTTCCATTACTCAAACAGAGCTACCTCCTTTGTTTAAGCATGCAATGATTTGCAGCTCATGTTGATGGAAACTGCAGGAACTGATTAGAGCTTACACACTTTGCATTTTGTATTTAGACCTTTCATATGTCTTCCTCAGGTTTTGAAAGAGACAATGTTTTTTAATTGTGAATAATCCAAATGGACACATTGAGGGTCTCATTTTTCCCCTCTAACATATCCATATGTAATTCTTTACTTGAACTCTGAATAGCAATTAATCACTATGGATCTTCATTTATCATTTATGGAAAATTCATATGCCAAAACTGACATTTCATTGTATGCAGTATCACTAAACTGTTGCAGGAATCTTTGAATCTGTTTAGGTAAGGAAGGTATATCTGATATCTGAGTGTGTTAGCCATATGTACCCAAGGGCCTGCTTTCATCATTTCATCATACAGGTGATGGTATTCAGGATCAGATTCTTCAGGGCATGGATCTGATTGCTTCAGCTGTCATTTCATGCTTTATACAGTAGTGATCTCCATTTTCCTTACCTGAATTGGTGCATAGGATATGCTTTCCCATAGGATAAGCTCTCTTAAATAATCAGGATAATTTACTATTCTGTGAAAATGACCCGCATCTTTAGTTTCCTCTGACTGAAACTTGTCCAAAGGAACGGCAATTCTTGAATGTTATTTCATGCATTTTAATGTATCCTGCAATCTGTTGAAAAGCCCTCTCCCTTGTTTGACAGCAAGTAATGAAAGAATAATAAAAGATCTAAAAAAAAAAAAAAACATCTTAAAAGCAGCAAAGTTAAATCACTAAGGGGCATAATTATGCTGTAAGAGAACGATGGAGTGATTCAGACCCAGAGCTGTGAGAACTGAGAAAAGAAACATCAGAGGGATTATGCTAAGCCTAAGATTGAAGAAGGAGTGTGATTGCTTTCTTCCTGATTTTTTTTCCCACAACAAATAAAAGTACCCACGTTTGGGATTTGCAGAAAGTTAAGGAGCTGTACCTTCTTAACAACTGACCCTCCTGTGTTAATTTGAGTAGTTCCGTCTTCCCTTTAGGACAGAGAAGGAAAAGGGAATTATGTAAAACCCAGCAGTAAAATCACACAATTAGGATTGGCCTGCAAACCTATGCAGATTGCTGCAGCATCTAACCTTTCACTCTTGGTATAACTAATGAACAATATTACATTTCAGGTTACTAATCTCTTGTCCTCTTTCAGATCATTCTATATCTTAGTTGAAAGATATGAAGTCAATAGTGATATAAATTGTATTGTCAGCTGTGTATTTGTTTATTTTTTGAAAGTTGTATACAGAAACTTGACACTTATAGTAAATAGATCACATTTGGGATGTGGTAGAACAGAAGATTTGCAGCATGAATGTGCAGCTGACAAATCTCCAGCATTTATGTGATGTGATCATGTCAACATGGACCAACATTTCAAAGGAATGTTTTCAACACTTTTGGAATCCATGTAATGAAGATTTGAGACCAAAGTTCTGAGAGCAAAGAGGTGTTCTACCAAGTATTATTATGGTGTTCTTAATAAAGTGTCCAGTGAGTGTATACAGAACAGCAAGCGCACTAAATTATGCAATATACAACATAGTAACATAGGTGCAAAATATTTTCCTGAACTGCAGTATCTATAAAAAATTAAACACATTTTTCTGAACCACATGCAATGTGAGGGGAAATGCAGTTGCACACCATATCTCGCCTTCTCCCTATAGTCTCTATGACCAGGCACTTAAAAAAAATTTTTTTTTAACGAGTTTACACAAAAAAATTAATTATGCATCCTAATGAAAGAAGCTGAGGAAGTCAACACTCATAATGCCAAGTATATGACTTAGTTCTGCCACGTCAATATGTGATCAAATATCTTGAGGCAAGACTTGGACTCCTTGTTTTCAAAAGCAAATGGGAAAATTTTAATAACATCACAGATTTACAACGTGTTGTTGCAGTGCCAAATCTCCAAGTCTCTAGTAAAAGTAAACTTTGAGATGACTTTTTTCTGTTTTTTTTCCCTGTAGTTTATTGTGTGCAGATATGTGATCCAGTGGTCCTCACTCAGATGCACATGTTTCGGCCGAACACGAAACGAGAGACGGTCTAATGATAGTCTGTGATTAAAGAAAATGACTATGTTCTTCCGAGTTTTGTGTAATCCTGTGCCGTTCTCCTATTGGTGGCTTTCAGATAAGTGTCATCACAGTGGTCACACTCTGAGACTTTATCCCTGGCTGTCTTTAGTCACAATGGCACTTACTCAACCACCAGTGAGCATGTCACGTTATTCTGTTTAAGACCATCGATCTCAGCTCATGATCAAACAATTCTTTTATGATGTGCATTTTTGTTTGCAACAGCAAAATCAGTGTAAACTCAACTTTAGTGTTTTATATTATTCACAGTGAAACTCTGCACTATCAGACTTGTGCATCTGAGTGAGGACACTAACCACTGCAGCACATATCGTCACACAACAAACAGAAAAATAAAAATCATCTTATGTTTTCTTTTTACTAGAGACTTGAAAAGGATGCATATATGTATACCATGGTTTCTACAACTGTAGCAACAGGCTAAACCATGCAAAGAAAGCATTTTTGTGTTATTTCTTTAGGGTTTCTTTATCATTTTTGTGTTATCTCATATCTAAAGTTCTTTTGACTTGCTGTGATGTTTTGGTAAGCATATCACTCCACAAATAAAATCAAGAAAAAGAGCAACACTCACATGTTGTAAAGCATAGACAACCGTGTGTCCCATTTACAAACAACTTTTATAGAGCTTTAGCAAAATGTTTACTTCTATCCTTGAGCTGGGTTTGGTTTGCTATTCAGAGTAAGTGAATAATTGCCTTGTGTTGAATATAAAGGAAAACGTGCTCGTGTTTTTTGTTCTCTGCCAGCCTACATCCTCAAATTTAACATTTAAGTCATAAACGAGCAAGAATTTCTATCTACATACATTAAAACATAATGAGAAATTCCTTGGCAAAGTTCAGTCATGATCATATTTACTTTCAAAAGAAAATTTGCTATATTTGGTTTTGTTTCAGCAGGGGTTTAGGTACAACAAATTAAAGATCCTGTGTGAGGTTTGTCTGGTTAACCTCTGATTAATTGCTCCAACTCCAGTTCAGTCAGTTGTGGTGGGAGCACGCTACTGTAATTTTGCAGCAGCTGTCTTTAGCATAACCGACTTGATACACAATCCAATTGGCCTTGCCACCACATACCAAGGTACTTGAAATAGTTGTTCTCTCTCAGGCTTTGCTCCATCAATGCAAATTTGAAATGCATCCCAAACAATGTTAGGTTTGAAGGATACCATGTGAGAGAGTTATGTCTTAATTTGTGCACAAGGCGGGTCCAAACTTGATGGGTGATGTGGCTAAGACTCAGGATAAGACCACAGTTCGTGTAGCAATTCAGGTCACCAGCACAACACAGAGTCAAATAGCTCTAAAAGGCCCCTGGAGGGTCAGTCACAGTCATTTTCATACTTTCTGAAATGATTTCACCAGACTACATTAATCACTCAGCCTCAGTTTGCCCAACAGTGGCCTGTTTTCCATGTGATTTAATTTAAACTGATCAGCCATACCCACCCTTAACCATTAGCTTGGTTGAGCCAGGGCAGGATGGGGAACAGAATCTGGGCATGAAGTATGATATAACCAGGGCAGATTTGGAGGAAAGGCAGATCCTGACCCACAAACCCAGCAGAAGCACTGTATGGTTCATCCTCATGATGTGGCAATGCCTTCCCCAGCCTGTGGAAATGTTTGTGAGATGCCTTGGTATACATCTCTTGAAACTAGTGAATGGATTTGCCTTTCACTATAGAGGATTTGTAAGAGAAACAGAACAAAACATACAAAAAATAAGAAATGGGGACATTTTTTTCACCCTGAACCTCATTTTCTATTTCAAGGACAGTATTATGATCATTTTCTAAGACTAAATGAAATAGAGAAGAAGAAAATACTTAGAATAACTGCTTGAAAAGGTTTGCTGCAATCTCATTATTTGGCTTCATAAAGGGGCTTAGTAGCAGAGTGAGCAGGGCTGCTAACTCTCTCTTCCTTCTGAAAAGTGACATCTAAATGGTATTCAGGAGAAAGGTGAAGGAATTGATTTCACACATATGTTACACGGCTTTAACCAGCATTATTTTAGGTTGCACACTATAAACCAGTGTCCATGCAAACATTTCTCCCACCACTTAATACCATTTGTTATGGGTTGATTAAGACCTAGAGAAGACAAGTCTTTTAAGACAACTCATTGGACATTCACTTCATAGGTAAATTACTCTGTGGGACATTGGAAGGAAACAGGCTGTTGAAAAAAGAAAGTGGCATGCTATGCTAAGATGGCTGAACTTTCGAACCTGCAGCTTCTCTGTTCTCTTCTTGTCCCTGGATGTGAATTCAATGTGTCTTTTTGTGGTTACTTGAAGATTGAATCTCTATGCTTGGACTTTCACTGAACTTTTCTCATTAGCCTTAACAGCACCCACCAGATTCTCACTCCCCCAAAGCCCTCAGGCTATCCCCACAAAAACCCAGGTTACAAAACCCTCTCCAGTGCCTAAAACCACAGGCAAACAATGAAACAGTGGTGCACATACATATTAACATGCACTTACACTCACACACTTGCACCTCAAAGCCAGAGGAAGTGATAAAACATCCTTTCTCATAGACCCATACTTCCTTGTACATTAACAGCACTGACTTAAGGACAAAAAAATTGCAGGTTACCGTTTCCATAATACATTTCACTTGGTTCAATCTATATGCCACAAGATAAGATATAGATATAGCTTTTGAAGTATAATCCTGGAGAATAATTTGAACCTCTAAAGGATTTGGATTGCCCATCATTTCTGAACACCTGGATTCAATTGTTTAACCTCCAAATAAGGCATTTAGCAGCAACTGTTTGGGTTGGGAATGAGCGGATGGACTGGACTTGTCTTTTGCAAGCTTGACACAAGATTCACCCTTATGCCATCTCCCATTTTTTCAGGGAAGAAACTAAGAACCTCACACCAATAGCTTTATTAAACATTTAGGACATATGCACATGTATAAGGTGTCAGTCAGACTATATTTTTGAAAGGCTAAGTTGAGTATCAGGTTGGACAATGATACAAAACTATGACCAAGCTACATCTACCACCAGATTTCTTACTTGCAACATCAGAATTATACAACTATTCCAGACTACGTAAACTTCTCTAAGAGGTGTTTTGATTCGATTCATGATACTGGCTTCATGAGTCACGATTCAATTCTCAGAATATATAGAATTTTAATATTTTAAACAAAATGTACTACAGGTTCACTATATCTTAAAACTAAACAAGTAAAATGATACATTCAATGATACATACAAAAAATTGATTGAATAAACAAAGTCTCTGACCCAAGGAAAATTACTAATTGAAACATAATGAGCACTGTAGCAAACAGTGGTGATTAACGATTGGTCATTGGGAACAGTGGTGATCAGTGATTGGTCACAAGCGCAACACATTCAGGCATATATCAGCACTTGTGATATGAGCTAGAGAGCCATATGAAGTTCAAGACAGTCATGTGTGCCTAGAAAGTTCCTAGATGCTTCACTAGGCCCTTTTTTTCATTAAAGTTGCTAAAGGTGTCTAAAAAGCTCCCAGATCTAGCAGCAAAGTCTCTAAGTTGGAAACACTAGCTCAAGCTAACATACATAGGACCACTCATCGGTGACAACTCACACCAAGAACATTTCTGAATTTATTTTAGATTCAGTGAATTTACATTCATCTTAGCAATATTTCTGAGGTGAAAGAAGGCTATCCTAGTAATATTATCTACACTGGCGGCAAATAAAAGACCGGAGTCAATAATCACACCAAGGTCTTTTACTGCTGCACATGATGAAACAGAAAGGCCATCCAGAGTTACTATGGAATCAGAAAACTTATTTCTAGCTGCATGTGGTCCTAGTATAAGTACTTCTGTCTTGTCAGAATTTAGTAAGAGGAAGTTAATAAGCATACAGTGTTTAATGTCCTTTACACATTCCTCGACTTTATTAAACTGGTGTCTGTCATCTGGCTTTGCTGAAACATACAACTGCGTGTCATCAGCATAACAGTGGAAGCTAATTCTGTGTTTACGAATAATTTGACCCAGAGGTAGCATATATAAAGAAAAAAGCAGTGGGCCTAAAACAGAACCTTGCGGAACACCAAACTTTACCTCAGTATGCATAGAGAATTCACCATTTACATCTACGAACTGATAACAATCAGTCAAATAAGACCTGAGCCAGGAGAGGGCCGTTCCCTTAATGCCAACAACGTTTTCTAGTCTATCAAGGAGAATAGTATGATCAATTGTATCAAAAGCTGCACTAAGGTCAAGCAACGCAAGCATGGAGACACAACCCTGATCAGAGGCCAGCAGTAGGTCATTTACCACTTTAACCAGTGCTGTATCTATGCTATGATGAGGCCTAAATCCTGACTGATATATTTCATGAATGTTATTCCTATTATGTATGAGCATAGCTGCTGTGCTACAACCTTTTCTAAGATCTTGGAGATAAAGGGGAGATTTGATATTGGCCTATAGCTGGACAATTGATGGGGGTCAAGGTCAGGTTTTTTAATCATGGGTTTGATAACTGCTAGTTTAAATGATTTAGGTACATAGCCAGTGCTAAGGGAAGAGTTGATTATTTTTAGAAGCGGTTTGATTATTTCTGGAATAATCTGTTTGAAGAAACATGTCGGTAAGGGATCTAGTATACAAGTTGATTTTGATGAAGAAATTAATTAAATAAGTTCGGACTCTAAGGGGAGTAAAGCACTCAAATCATTGATCTGATATCGCTATATTATTATCTAGAGGGTTAGTTAGACTGTCTGGTTTTAAATTAATAGTCTGAATTTTATGTCTAATATTTTCAATTTTGCTAATTAAAAAAACTCATGTAATCATCGCTGCTATATAATGATTGTGTTCCTGTTTCTGTGGTGGTTTTATTCCTAGTTAATTTTGCTATAGTATTAAATAAGAATCTAGGATTATTTTTGTTATCTTCAATTAAGGTAGAGAGATAGATTGATCTAGCAGCACTAAGAGATTTCCTATAGTTCAGGAGGCTCTCCTTCCATGCTGTTTGAAATACTACCAATTTAGTTTGACGCCATTTACGTTCTAATTGTCGAGTGATCTGTTTTAAGGTATGTGTGTGATCATTATACCAGGGTGCTAGCTTTTTCTCTCTAATTATTTTTCTTTTAAGTGGAGCTACCTTATCTAACGTCTAGCGGAATATTGACTCTAAGCATTCAGTCGCCTGATCAAGTTCCTTGGGATCAGACGGTGATCGAATCATAGTTGATATCTCTGAGAGGTTATTGATAAAGCTCTGTGCAGTAGCTGACGTGAATGTATGTTTGACACAGTAGCGTGGCAGGGAGCATATATTATGATAAATGAGCAATTTACACGAGATGAGATAATGATCTGAGATAGCTTCAGACTGCGGAAATGTGACTATATTTTCTATATTTAATCCATATGTTAGTATAATGTAAAGAGTGTGACCACCATTATAAGTGGGTCCTATTACATTCTGATTGACCCCTACTGAATCTAAAATAGACACAACTGCTGTTCTCAGAGGATCTTCCGGGTTATCAAAATGAATATTAAAGTCACCAACAATTAATGCTTTATCGAGAGAAACAACCAGGTTCGAGATAAAATCTGCAAATTTATCAAGGAATTCAGAATATGGCCCTGGGGTTCTGTAAATAATAATAAGTGGAATCGACTCGATAGATTTATTTTTTGTGGTTACATATGTTATACTAGAATGAAGAACTTCAAAGGAATTGAACTTATGGCTAGGTTTTTGTGTGATGCCTAGATTTCATTATAAATAAGTGCAACACCTCCTCTTCTGCCAGTTAGATGGGGCTGATGTATATAACTGTATCCAGGAGGACAGCCTTCATTTAGTGCTATGTACTCGTTTGGTTTAATCCATGTTTCTGTTAAACACATTATATTAAACTCCTGATCGGTAATGGTTTCATTAACAATAAGTGCTTTAGACATAAGAGATCTAATATTTAACAGTCCTAGCTTGAGATCAAAGGCGCTGGCTGTGTGTTCAGTATGGTCTAATTTTCTGTTAATTAGGTTACTCAAAGAAAGTTTCCGAAAATTTCTACATATTTGTTCAGCTTGGGGAACAGACACAGTCTCTATAGGATAAACTACAGATGTCGTATTTTCATTTAAGTAATTCGAACATTGACTATCATAGCTGTTATTGTTATTTGAATTTGTACTTACGAGTCACATGGTGTGTAGTGTCTTGGAGATGTTGTCTGAGAGGAGATCCACTTCGAGTCTGCTGGGGTGCAGGCCATCAGCGTGGAACAATCTAGGACGCTCCCAGAAAAGATTCCAGTTATTTATAAAGAGCAGTTTCTGTTCATTACACCATGTAATTAACCATTCGTTTAAAGCGAAAAGTCTACTGAACCTTTCAATTCCACGTCTGTATGTGGGGAGAGGTCCAGACACGATGATCTTCGTCGTGGGCGATGTGTTGCATACCGGCTCTGTCAGGCTGCCGAAGTCTGATGTCGTTGACCCCCATGTGCAGCACGACAGCTCAGGTGTTCTTGGCATCCTTCAGGATCGCGGGTACCTGTGCAGCAACATCAAGAACACGAGCACCAGAAAAACAGTGGGTGCGAACCTTACCTTTAGTTGAGGTGACGCGGATGTTTCGAATAATGGAGTCTCCGATGATCACGGCGTTGGGTTTGGTCTCACGGAGAGGGGCGAAGCGGTTCCTGGTGGAGATCTCAAAGACTGGGGGTGGCGGAGGGGGAGAGGTCATCGCCCGGGGTCTGGCCTGCACCTTCCGCTGCTGGTGCACCCAAGGTCCGTGGTGTGTCGGCGCCGGAGTGAAGGAGACCTGGGCTGGTTGCGTCCTGGGTGCATGGCCCCTGTGCAGAGAAACGCACGGAGTAGAGGTGGTGGGAGTAATTGTATCACGTCGCAAACTTACCGTGCTTTTGTGAGCATCAGTGCGAGACGTCTCTAGCACGGCTCTCCGTTCACATAGCTGGCCCTGCTTCTTTAGTAGGTCGCGTATCTGCTTCTCCACGGCCTCCAACTCCAACTGCACCGTGTGCAATTCGAATGTGTCCTCACCTGCACTCAAAGGTAAAGAAACAACTGACATGTTCACTATTTTAAACAGCAGTGTTCAAGTGAGAATGTAAATAAGACTAGCTACAACAAATGGAAACGATAGCACAAAATTATTAATAAAAAATAAAGGAACAGTATAATTTAAACGCCGACACAAGCAACAAACTCCTGGCAAATGATTTTGAAAACAGGAACCCATGTTCAGTTATCGTTGAGTTTAGGCATATACAGTGGGTATAGAAAAGAATCACCCCCCTTTAAAATAATCACATTTTGTTGCTTTTCAGCCTGAAATGAAGATGGACACAGTTTTTGTTTTATCCAGTTGTATTTACTCAGTGCAACTTATAACATCCAAGTGAAAGATATAACACCAACATGGCAGAAAAATTTTTTAAAAATTAAAAGAAAACAGAATCACTGAGTTGGAAAAAGGATCACCCCCTTGCTTTAACTTGCCTTAATTTTTTAATTGCAGCTTTTATTCTGTTGGAATATATCCCTACTAACTTTGCACATCTAGACTTTGCAATACTTTGCCCACTCTTCTTTGCAGAACTGCTCAAGTTCAATTAAATTTGATGGTAACCATTTGTGGACTACAGACTTCAAGTCATTCCACAGATTTTCAATGGGGTTTAAGTCTGGGCTCTGACTAGGCCATGCAAGGACATTCACCTTTTTCTCCTTCAACCACTGTGTGGTCAGTTTTGCTGTGTGCTTTGGGTCATTGTCATGTTGGAAGGTAAACCTTATTCCCACTGACAACTTTCTGGCAGAGGGCAGCAGATTTTCCTCAAGAATTTGATAGTATTTTGCCCCATCCATTTTCCTTCTATCCTGACAAGTGCTCCAGTCCCTGCTGCAGAGAAACACCCAATTAACAGGATATTACCATCTTCATGCTTTACTGTAGGAATGGTGTTATTTGGATGGTGAGCTGTATTGGATTTCCGCCAGATATATTGTTTGGTGTTGAGGCCAAATAATTCAATTTTAGTCTCATTTAAGCATTACACCTTTTTCCATGTGGCCTCAGAATCTTCAAGGTGCGTTCATGTGGCCTTTCTTGCGGTGTGTTTTTTTTCTTGCAACCCTCCCATACAAGCCACATTTGTGGAGAATTTGTGATATTGTTGTCACATGTGCACAATGACCACTCTTTGTCATAAATTCCTGCAACTACTTCAGAATTGCTGTAGGCCTCTTGGTAGCCTCTCTGACCAGTTTCCTCCTGGCTCTTTCATCCAGTTTGGAGCAATGTCCTGATCCAGGGAGCGTCTGTGTTGTACCAAATACCTTCCACTTCTTAATAATAGACTTCACTGTGCTTCTGGGCATTGATAAAGCCTGTGAAATTTTTTTGTATCCATCTCCACAACTTTATCCCGGAGATCTTTTGACAGTGCCTTGCCACCCATAGTCGATTGTTTGCTTCAGTTGCACTACAAAATGCTCCAGGAAAGCTCTTTTCATGCTGAGCTAATCAAAATGACCACAGCTGATCACAGTTGAAAGTCGAATGGCTTTGTGTGCTGTTGAGAAGGTGATTAGCTACACCTGATTGAGTTTACAAGTCATTTTTAGGAAGGGGGTGATCCTTTTTCCAAATCAGTGATTCTGTTTTTTTATTTTTTATTTTTTTGTGACATGTTGGTGTTATATCTTTCACTTGGATGTTATAAGTTGCACTGAGTAAATACAGCTGGATAAAACAAAAACTGTGTCCGTCTTCATTTCAGGCTGAAAAGCAACAAAATGTGATTAGTTTAAAGGGGGGTGATTCTTTTCTATACCCGCTCTAAGGGCTGTTTATGGCAATGGCAAGGGCACTGTAGGCAAAAATTGGCCCAGTGGTAAGCAGCTACATTAAGTTTTGACATCTTTAAGAAAGTGGGCTAAAAGTGGTCCAAATGCAAAGAATTATAGTACACCATTCAATTTTTGATTTGTTTTATCACTTGATGGTGATATATAGGCCAAATGAAGTAGTATGTGTGGGTTATTGGCTATTACGCTGTTGCTATCAAGGTTGCTATTATGGTTAGTTAAGTCAAGCTTATTTGTTCTCTTGTTGTTTTACAAGTGCACAATCAAAGTGACAAGGTACATTAAATAAACAAGGTATATAAATATGCAATGGGCATGCAACTGTCTGCCAATGTAATCCTTGACTTGGATATGTATGACCCTGAATAAATTCAAAATCCATATGGTCTGAAATGAATGAAGCCCTTGCAGAAGTACAATTCAATCCATCTTACTTCCTGAGACAACCAAGAGATTAGGAGTGATGTGCTATGTATTAAATAATTATGCAGTTCTGCTTGGGAGGAGATGTTAACCTCCACTACAAACAGGTCTCCTGAGAGATGCTGAATTATTGTCATTCCCCAGCAACAGATCGGGACAGCTGGAGGTGGAAGGAGGATTCGGACTGTCTGCTTAGCCATCTGGAAAAGCACAAGAGCCCAAGGTTTACAGCAAGCTGCACCAAAGTGCTTTTCCTTCTGTGCAGTGATTTGTATTGTGCTGTTTGTAAAAGGACCTGTTTTTTTCCGCTTAAATTCAATTCTGAAGTTCTGCACTTCCTGCTTCTTGTCTCAGGCACTTACAAGGGCCAATGGTGAGATTTTGGGATCCCCTGGGGTTCCGCAGTACCTTTCCTTGTTTTAGTTTTCTGCTGAAATAACTCAATAGTAGAAGAGGCTAGATAGAGGTACTTCACATACAGTATACTGCTCCTCTCAGGCTTGCCCTCTGTAACCTTTATCACATAAACATTCAGGAGCTAGCTTGCATTCTGTCTGCCTTCTGCAGCTGGCAGTTTGCATGCGAATGTCAGCAAGTCTTTAACAATTTCCACGCTCACTTCATACAGTGTTTGGTTAACTCTTTCACTGATCATTGGAGCAGCTGTATGTAGAGTGATTAACTGTTGAAACCTAAATGAAGATTAAGTACCATTAAACCATATTTTTTCACAGGCAAATGTAAAAGAACTGCATGCTGTAGACCACCTTTTTAGGTTTTTCTGCCAACACCAGGATTGCCAGTTTAGGTGACGGTGGCTGCTTTCTCAAAAATCGCCCACTGACATCTGTGCTCCTGAAAGACTGTAGCCAGGCAAGAAAGTAAATGAAATGATTTGAAAATGAGCAGGAGACAGCAAAAATGGGAAATGAGCATTTTTGTTATTGAATGCAGTTAAAAACAATATTATTAAGAATAAATGATTTAAAGGCATTAAAAGCACTAAATGGAAATGAATGTTACTGGTGTGTGGCTAGTCTGTGCTGGTGTGTAAATGAGGCTTGGGAAAGAGAAGCTGGCGTAGAGAACTTATACACTGAGTGCTGGGTGCTGAGTGATGGCTGCCAGGGAAAATTAACTTTAAGTGTGTGAAAACTGGGGTCTGATAACAAGTTTTGGGCCCTTTCGTGGTATGCTGTTTGTATATTTAAAACATGGTTTCTAGGCAACAGCCCATCTACTTCTAAACAGTGTGTTGTTCACATTTTTGTCTGAAATTACGATTACTACATTGTTGATAGAGCAGACATATAGATGCATGGGCATAACTGCTAGAGTGGAATGGTACTGTAGAATAGTAGAATAGTTTTTCTTTCCCTAAATAATAATTTAATGATATTTACTGAAGATGTGTAATTAAAACTTGGCAGATGAATGAGAGAGAATGATTCACTTCAAACCGATTGACATTATTACATTCAAAGGGGAAATTTAAGTGGCCCTTTGAGAACATACTATAATATTGTACTAATCAAGTTTGCAACAGGACACATGAAAGGCTCTATTTTCATGGCACAAATGCAAAACAAGGCATGTGGGTGATAGAGTGCATATTTTCATGACCTAGAAGGCACGTTGTTACAGGTACAAATTGGGACTTCTTACAAACAGTTCTGCAGCAGTGGCAGGGGAGGCATCAATAGCATTTGCTTTTTTTTTAACAACCTAAGATGTCAACATAAGATGTCCAGAAATAAAAGTGTATACATTTTAGAATAGATACAGGTGCATCTCAATAAATTAGAATGTCGTGGAAAAGTTCATTTATTTCAGTAATTCAACTCAAATTGTGAAACTCGTGTATTAAATAAATTCAATGCCACAGACTGAAGTAGTTTAAGTCTTTGGTTCTTTTAATTGTGATGATTTTGGCTCACATTTAACAAAAACCCACCAATTCACTACCTCAACAAATTAGAATACTTCATAAGACCAATAAAAAAACATTTTTAGTGAATTGTTGGCCTTCTGGAAAGTATGTTCATTTACTGTACATGTACTCAATACTTGGTAGGGGCTCCTTTTGCTTTAATTGCTGCCTCAATTCGGCGTGGCATGGAGGTGATCAGTTTGTGGCACTGCTGAGGTGGTATGGAAGCCCAGGTTTCTTTGACAGTGGCCTTCAGCTCATCTGCATTTTTTGGTCTCTTGTTTCTCATTTTCCTCTTGACAATACCCCATAGATTCTCTATGGGGTTCAGGTCTGGTGAGTTTGCTGGCCAGTCAAGCACACCAACACCATGGTCATTTAACCAACTTTTGGTGCTTTTGGCAGTGTGGGCAGGTGCCAGATCCTGCTGGAAAATGAAATCAGCATCTTCAAAATGCTGGTCAGCTGAAGGAAGCATGAAGTGCTCCAAAATTTCTTGGTAAACAGGTGCAGTGACTTTGGTTTTCAAAAAACACAATGGACCAACACCAGCAGATGACCTTGCACCCCAAATCATCACAGACTGTGGAAACTGAACACTGGACTTCAAGCAACTTGGGCTATGAGCTTCTCCACCCTTCCTCCAGACTCTAGGACCTTGGTTTCCAAATGAAATACAAAACTTGCTCTCATCTGAAAAGAGGACTTTGGACCACTGGTCAACAGTCCAGTTCTTCTTCTCGTTAGCCCAGGTAAGACGCCTCTGACGTTGTCTGTGGTTCAGGAGTGGCTTAAAAAGAGGAATACAACAACTGTAGCCAAATTCCTTGACATGTCTGTGTGTGGTGGCTCTTGATGCCTTGACCCCAGCCTCAGTCCATTCCTTGTGAAGTTCACTCAAATTCTTGAATCGATTTTGCTTGACAATCCTCATAAGGCTGCGGTTCTCTCGGTTGGTTGTGCATCTTTTTCTTCCACAATTTTTCCTTCCACTCAACTTTCTGTTAACATGCTTGGATACAGCACTCTGTGAACAGCCAGCTTCTTTGGCAATGAATGTTTGTGGCTTACCTAGTGAACCAAACTGAGAGACCATTTTGAAGGCTCAGGAAACCTTTGCAAGTGTTCTGAGTTGATTAGCTGATTAGCATGTCACCATATTCTAATTTGTTGAGATAGTGAATTGGTGGGTTTTTGTTAAATGTGAGCCAAAATCATCACAATTAAAAGAACCAAAGACTTAAACTACTTCAGTCTGTGGCATTGAATTTATTTAATACACGAGTTTCACAATTTGAGTTGAATTACTGAAATAAACGAACTTTTCCACGACATACTAATTTATTGAGATGCACCTGTATTTCCTGGTCCATGTCTCTGATACTAACAGTGTACAGAGAGAAAGTACAAAGACCTTTAAATTTGTTGAAAATTAAACTCTGATCATCATAAAAGTGGTCCTTTCAAACACTGTTAATATCAATATTATTAATAAACTGTGAAGAAAGTAACCAATATAAACAGTTAGAACTGTTCTGTCTCTTTGGAGAATATGCTATTATAATTCCTGATATATTACTCACAGAGTTTTCCCATGTTTTGTTGAGCAGCCATTACCCCTTCCCTTTGACGGGCTGTTCAGTGTTTCAACAACCACTTTTCCAGCCTCCCACTCATTTCTTTATTTGTACTCTCTTGCTCTATTAAATGTGCTGTCTCATTAACTAACCTGTCCCTTACCGGATGTCCAACCCTCCCCTGGGGGTCATCTGACTCATCGGTCACCATGACAATCTAACAGTGTATGTTATTTGTGTAGTGAAGAGATTACATGTCAGGCCGGAGGGGTGGAGGCCATCTGTCAAACTGCATGCTGGCTTTCAACTGAGACCTGTGCACGTACACCATTGTTATTGTTCTTTATGTGTTTACACAACCCCAATTCCAAACATGATGGGACGCTTTGTAAAATGTAAATAAAAACAGAATGCAATGATTTGCAAATCTCATAAACCCATGTTATTCACAATAGAACATAGACAACATATCAAATGTTTAAACTGAGGAAATGTATCATTTTAAGGAAAAAATAAGGTAATTTTGAATTTGATGGCAGCAACACATCTCATAAAAGTTGGGACAGGGCCATGTTTATCACTGTGTAGCATCCCCTCTTCTTTTAACAACAGTCCGTATACGTCTGGGAACTGAGGAGAGCAGTTGCTGGAGTTTGGGAAAGGAATGTTGTCCCATTTGTGTCTGATACAGGATTCTAGCTACTCAACAGTCCTGGGTCTTCTTTGCCGTATTTTTCGTTTCATGATGCGCCAAATGTTTTCAATTAGTGAAAGGTCTGGACTGCAGGCAGGCCAGTTCAGGACCCAGACTCTTCTACTACAAAACCATGGTGTTGTAATAGATGCAGTATGTGGTTTAGCATTGTCTTGCTGAAATATGCAAGGTCTTCCCTGAAAAAGATATCATCTGGATGGAAGCATATGTTGCTCTAAAACCTGTATATACCTTTCAGGATTGATGGTGCCTTTTGTCTTTTCCCAGGAAGTCCATGGTCATTTCAGTAGGACAATGCCAGGCCTCATTCTGGACGTGCTACAACAGCATGGCTTCGTAGACACAGAGTGCGTGTGCTTGACTGGCCTGTCAGCAGTCCAGATTTGTCTCCTATGGCACATCATGAAGAGGAGAATCAGACAATGGCGACCAAGGACTGTTGAGCAGCTGAAGTATTGTATCAAGCAAGAACGGGCAAAAATTCCACTTGCAAAACTGCAACATTTAGTATCCTCAGTTCCCAAACGATTAAAAAGTGTAATTAAAAGGAAGGTTGATGTAACACAGTGGTAAATATGCCTCAATCCCAACTTTTTTGAGTGTGTTGAAGGCATCGAATTCTAAATTTGTTTATATTTATACAATTAAATTGGTCAGTGAAAACATTGAATATCTTTTATTTGTACTGTCAGTTAATTAAAGTTTGAAGAGACTTGACAAATCACAGATTTTTGTTTTTATATTCATTTTAGAAAAAATACATTAAAAATTATTTTATGGAAATGGGGTTAGTAGATGATTGTCTAGAGCTTCAGTTAATGTTCACATCAAACATCAGAATGAAGAAAAAGTGTGATGTCTGTGACTTTAACCGTGGCATGGATGTTGGTACAGATGGGCTGGTTTGAATGTTTCAGAAACTTCTGACCTTCTGGGATTTTAACACACAACAAAAGTTCCTAAAGTTTACACAGAATGGTGCAAAAAACAAAAAACATCCTGTGAGTGGAGGGTCTGCAAGTTGATATACCTTGCTGATGAGAGAGACCAGAGGAGAATGACCAGGCTGGTTTGAGCTAACAGGAAGTCTATAGTAACTCAAATAATCACTCTTTTCAACCATGCTGAGCAGAAACACATCAAACCTTGAGGTGGATGCATTATAACAACAGAAGACCAAATCAGGTTCCACTTGTGTCAGCCAAAAACATGAATCTCTATCATGTTCACAGACTAACTGAAACTGGACAGTTGAAGACTGCGAAAACACCAGGTGACTTTGTTTTCTCTAATGTTCAGCTGTCTAGTTTGGCCGTTATTTGGCCATTTTCCTCTGACCTCTCTTATCAACAAGGCATTTCCACCCACAGAACTGTCACTCACAGGATGTTTTTTTTGTTTGTTTGTTTTTCACACCATTCTGTGTAAACTCTTCTGTGGAGACTGTTGTGTGTTAAATCCCAGGAGACCAGACGTTTAGGAAATACTCCAACCAGCCTATCTGGTACCAACAACCATGCTATGATCAAAGTCCCAGAGATCACACTTTTTTCTTCATTCTGATGTTTGATGTGAACATTAACTGAAGCTCTTGACCTGTCTCTGCATGATTTTTTGCATTGTGCTGCTGCCACATGATTGGATTATCAGTTTAAAAGTTTTCATCTCCCTTTCTTAATTTTGTGGAAATCCTCCAATAACATGAGATATATCCAGCCATCTATGTATATCCTCTGAGCAGCTTTTGAATCTTCCCAGTTGTAATAGTTGCCTATACTCCTGACATGTCTATTCTAATTTATATTGCTTGACCAGTCTTAGATCTTTCTTTATAACATATCTGGCCTAACTCTTCCTAATCATACAATGTTTTCTTAAAATAATATCTAAAGACAAAAAGGCTTATGGCAAAACTTTGACTTTTTTTTTCTTTTGACTTTTTAATTATTCAACAAATTCTCTGTTGATTTTATCTTGTGTTTTGCAGCAGAATACACCAACATTTCATTTTTATCTTCCATTTTCATCCAGAAAACATTAGACAAAAAGGTCACTTTAGTCTCCCTCATTCCTGAGCTCACACAGCAACACAATCCAGGAATCCCAAAACACTGTTGATTTACATGTCTTAAATTATTATGGAAATAAAACTCAAATACTTAATAAAGTTTTGACCCAGCCAATCAGAGGTGCCATTATCTATGTTGATAGGGGATGTATAAGGCAATTCACTGAAGGGGAAGGGACATGGGATGCATAAGATGCAGACTTGCTATTGCGGTTACTTTCATTACATGCCAATTTTTCTAGGTGAAGTTTAACCTTTAAATTTAGAAAACAAGAAGGACTGTGGTCATTGGGCAGTAAAAAACAGATGGAGTAGTTTTACATTTCTGTTTTCTTACTATTGCTTGGTGCATTTCTGAAACTATAGCTAGCTAGCAAAAGATTTGTGTGATGTTTCCCTGTTTCAGTAATAAAAGTGTAAAGACCACTGGACCATTTTGGTCAAAGTCTATATACTGATGCTAAGCTCTACAAGAAAAATCAGTTAGTCAATGATGAAAATATTTCACTGTATAGTAGAACATAATATGGATATGGATCGGACTGCAGGCTGGACTTGCATATATGCTGATTTTATACCAATCATAGCAAGCATATACAGTCAGTTGGTTGCAAACTCCAAACATTTATGCATATTGCAATTAAATATGAGTTCAGTCAACACATCAAATTTATGCTGTATATCATTCAATCAACACATATTCATCACATATTTATGTTGTTAGCATAGAGCCATCCCATCTAGTTTTTGTTGTAAAATTCTCTATGCCTGGTAGGATTTTTTTATTAGTAGTGTTGGCACCTCTGTGCAATGCACTCTAGGGTTTCACAATGTAGACTGGAGCATGGCCAACAGCTTTCCATAATGTTCTTAAATAGCACACCATACACAATATTCTGAGGATGAGTTGCAGCACAGGTGTCGAATGCATCGGTTTAAAGTTTCAGCTTGCACACAGTTACAAATACAAGCCTTCAACAGACTGTGGCTATACAATATAACTCTGAGATTTCTCAAAGCTATAATCAGGAAGTGTTGCAGTCCACAGGCTACTTTGTGGTGCTGGTACAAACAACAACTACACTGTCTGAAGTAAAATGTATGTGTTGTGTTCAACAGTGCATCTTATTCAAATAACAAAATATTGAACATAATGAAACATAGTTTGATTTTTAAATATGCCTATACCACTACTTAGACCAATTCAATAAAATTTTGTTTTATTTGTATAAAACTTTTAACAATAGACATTGTTGCAAAGTCTTACAGAAATCCGGATGCAGATCCCTAATGAGCAAACCAGATGTGGCAATTAAAAACTCCCTGAGATGACATGAGGAAGAAACCTCAAGGGGAACCAGATTCCAAATCTGTCCACTTCTGGGTGACACCAGTTAGTGAGATTATATATCATTACTCTGTATAAGTCAAACAGTATTAAATGTGTTGATAAGTTGTTCTTTATGAGTGTATTGTGAATAAGAGTTCTTTGATGAGCACAAGAGAGGCTTTATGATTATAGCAGCAGTTCTTAGGTGCAAGTCTACAGTATCCAGGTGAGTTTATGCACTGAAGCAAGGGTGAGTTTTTGGGCATAAACTGTTTTTGGGAAGTGTGATATTTAGGGTATCCATGTGTGACCATCCACAACAGCAGAACATGAACCACAATTGTTGTCTACTTCCAGTTTTTACTGTTCATACCTGAGATTATTTGAGGCTCAATCAATATCAAGTTAATATGGAAATACCAACTATTCCATATGAATTATGAACAGGATATGCCAACGTGGAATGTTTTGACTGCTGATTATTTGTTCAAATTCATCTGTATTAAGAAAACATACAATCATTTTGACTTCCTGTGTTCCCATTTCATTGTTATTGCTACATTATACTGCCAGAGCAAACTGCTTTAAACTCATCTGGTTACCTGACAAATAAAATGATAGCAAATGACGTGAAAGAGAAGTTTGCAGAAGTTGTAAATATGAAGTGGAACAGTATTGCAATTCCAGATTAGCAGTAAGCTATGATAAGATCGCCAATTATCCAAAGTGCATGCTATGATTCTGAGGGAAGTGGAATTTGCCAACTGAACCTCCTGTTGAGAGCACTGCTTCCTGTTTCCACAGCAACCCACAAGCAAATTCACTGTTATGAATGCTGGAAGGTATATTTTTCTGTTTCCTCAATACAGAAAACCTTGTAGAGTCATTGTGCAGATGGAAAAGCATATTTAGACAACTATAACACTGTCTAGCAGTGGTTTCAAACTGAAGTCCATGGTTATGTATGGTTTAGTGTTTTGCTCTGAATTTGCTGAGTTAGCTCATGAAAGACTAAAAAAAATTGTCACTGAAATGAACCATTCCCTCCCAGAGCTTGAGTTTCACACCTCTGCTCTATTAGCTACAGCTATGTTTGAGATAATACTTACCATCTGGTCAGCTCAATGCATTACTCACTGACATGATGTCATTGAGATCATCACTTAAACCTGTATCATGGAGATAACAGTCTAATATTCTCAGAAAATTTATCAGTCACATTGATAAATTGATATTTTATTTATATTATTTATTTTATTTTATTTACATATTTTATTTTATTAAAATATATTTTATTTACATATTTTATTTATCACATTGATAAATAAAATACTGTGTTGAATACTTCAAATTGAAATTCAATTACAATTTTAGGTTCCTCAAGGGTACTTTTAATAGTTAAGGGTTGTTAGCTATTAGGAACCATATGTGACATAGAAGTACTATGATTAGGAATTCTATAGGATCCCCAGAGGAACCACCCAAAGAATTCTTATACAGATGTAGATTTAGTTCTGGCAGCTGATAGCTAAAATGAAACTCTCTGGTCTTGTTTAGAGTTCTCCTGCTGCTATCTAACCTTTAAGCAAAATGACTTGAAAAGTAACTGGCTACTCTGTTTACTTGAAAGAGTTTACAGCTCTACATAATAATATGTAGGACCTGAATATCTGTGTCGTCTTTTAGCATGTGTCCATCATTGCTCATGTGACGAACTCAACAGATGCTGCATTAAATTACGGACAGGGACACATTGTTACTAACTGGGGAGCACTATGACTGCTCAGTAAGACGGTTATTTTCTGCTTCATAAACCCTTCAGTGGACTACTGTCCTACACCCAAAGGCCCAGTCAGCAAACCCAAAGCAGCAGCTCTGCTTCTTCAAATCCACAGCTGGAGCCTAAACCCTTGTTTATGTTCATTCCTCCAGAGGAAAACCTGGGAGAATGCAAATGGGCTCTAATTTCTGAGTAATCGCCTTGGGCATCATGGCGTGCACAGACAAATGCTTTAGAGGGATATGATATGTATAGATGTATAGACAGACAGATAGATAGATAGATAGATAGATAGATAGATAGATAGATAGATAGATAGATAGATAGATAGATAGCATTTTTGGTTGGTCTTCAGATCTATCATTGTTGATTGGGGTTGATGAATCACATTGCACAAAAACGCTGGAAACTGATTATATTTAAACCATCAAGCCTCATTTGGGATTGGAGATATCTGCTTCTTTTTACCTATCCTAGCCCAACCTTTACTCTGGTCTCGGGCAAATGTGACTCCTGCTTGGTGGTCCTGAGCTGCTGGATGTTTCCTAGACCATGCCCTTTTTCTTTTAGCTGGCCCTCAGAGAGGAAAGAAAGAGAGAGGAAAAGAGAAAGGGATCTGGGATCTCAGAGTGTTTGTACGCCCGTCCAGTTCTTTTTAAATTTGCAACAGCTGTAATGATGTCAGTACACAGTGAGCAGAATATTCCGGCACCAGTGCAAGGCTTTTGTATAAATGTGTGTACTCAGGTGCAGTGTGTGTGAAGTCAGAAGAGCACAGCAGCCAAGCAGGGGTCCGAGGGGAGCTTTGTCCCAGGGCCAATCCCACTTTGGCACAAGCTTCTTCCCATGAACCCGAGCTCTAGAAACAAAGTGGGGGAATAAATTATCTTTCTCTGAGCTTGCCGGGGTTTACTTAAAAAAAAAAAAAAAAAAAAAAAAAAAAAAAATTGCATTAAAAATCCAGTTAGGAAAGGACATTGTGAGGGTATGCAGGCAGTGTCTCTAAACATAGGAAGGTTAAGTGAAATCTTAGTGTATATAAAAAGAGGCAAAACACAATCACTGGGAATGGAACATTTGTGTAGTCAGTGTAAATTCTGTGTTTAAGATTTACAAATGAATTTGATATTTAATGCCTACTGATATTTTCTAGCAAAGATAATGAGTATGAATCAATTTAGTTTTGTTGTGGAATATTTTTTAATATTTTAATAATAGAACCTAACACTTCAAACTGATTCTCTAACAGTATGATTGCTTTGTCAGCAAACTGCAAGTACAATTATTATAACCGATTGGGCGTGTAAAGAAGTCCAGTGTTTTTTGGCATAAGCTTGTAGGTTTGTCTATCAAATGGAAGCTCAAAGGTTAAAGGATGTCAGTGGGAACAAAGAAATAAGGAAATAGAAACAAGAACACTAGACACTGAAATTACAAAAATGGTGAGTAAAGCTTAACAATTAAAGACATTGGCCTTCTGACCAGAAGGTCATGAGTTCAAACCCCAGCACCACCAAGCTGCCACTACTGGGCCCTTGAGCAAGGCCCTTAACCCCCAACTGCTCAGCTGAATAAATGAGATAAATTTAAGTCGCTCTGGACATTGGATAATGGATATTATAACAATCTGAAGGAGAGACAATCTGGACATACTAACCACATTTCCATAAAAGTTGGGATTTTTTTCTAAAATGCAATAAAAACAAAAATCTGTGATTTGTCAAGTCTCTTGAAACTTTAATTAACTGACAAAAGTACAAAGAAAATATATTCAATGTTTTCACTGACCAATGTAATTGTATTTTGTAAATATAAACAAATTTAGAATTTGATGCCTTCAACATACTCAAAAAAAAGTTAGGAGAGAGGCATGTTTACCACTGTGTTACATCACCCTTCCTTTTAATTACACTTTTTAATCATTTGGGAACTAAGGATACTAATTGTTGCAGTTTTGCAAGTGAAATTTCTGCCCATTCTTGATTTATACAAGACCTCAGCTGCTCAACAGTCCTTGGTTGCCATTGTCTGATTCTCCTCTTCATGATGCACCATAGGAGACAGATCTGACCTAAATTCTTTGCAATGTTGCATTGAGCAATATTCTTTTTGAACTGACTGACAATTATCTCACGAAGTTTGGCACAAAATGATGAGCCACAACCCATTCTTCCATGCAAAGACTGAGCTTTTGGTGGATGCCCCTTTTATTCCCAATCCTGACACCCTCCCTTGTTACCAATTAACCCGATCCTCCAAAATGGTGTTACTTGAATATTCTATAAATTCTTATTTTGCCTCTGTCCCAACTTTTTTTGAGTGTGTTGAAGGCATCAAATTCTAAATTTGTTTATATTTACAAAATACAATTAAGTTAGTCAGTGAAAACATTGAATATCTTTTCTTTGTACATTTGCCAGTTAATTAAACTTTCAATAGACTTGACAAATCAGATTTTTGTTTTTATTGCATATTAGAAAAAAATCCCAACTTTTATGGAAATGGGGTTAGTAGGTGCAAACAAAGACCAGAAGACATGACCAAGGCAGAACATTAACAAAAAATGGAAGTCAAAAAGGGGAGTTCCATGGCATTTCATTTGCATTCTGTATAATGATACCCAAGTTATTGCGCAACATTCCTTCATTCATTTATTTTCAGAAACTGCTTTATCCTGGTCAGGGTTGTGGTACATCTGGAACCTTTCCCAGGAACCAAGGCATGAGACAGGAATTCACCCAGGATGGGATGCCAGTCCATTGTTGGACACCACCTACAGTAATGTTTTTGTATGGGAGGAAACAGGAGAATCCAGAGGAAGCTCACATGGACAAAGGGAGAAGATGAGAATCTCTGCACAGAGAGTAACCCAAGATCAGGATTGAGCTACGGACATTTGAGATGTGAGGCAGCAATGCTACCAAATACACCACTGTGCCACCCTTATTCCAGAACAACCAAACATTATTCATTTACAGTTTTATTTTCTCCAATATTTTTACCAGTTTAATCATTGCTACTTCTAACCCATTAACTAGTTCTCCCTTTTCATGTGGCAGCTTCCAAGTGGGGATGATAAAAGCAAAATCTTCTTCTTTAAAAAGATACATTAAGCCACCACTATTGCTGTGCCACTCAAGACACAGTATGTGGCATTATGATTGCTTGTAGTTAATTTTGTAAATGTGTACTACCTGCCTTAATCCATACTATTTGTTCTTATGTATATATGCATTTACAGCATTTGGCAGACACCCTTATCCAGAGCGACTTACATTAATTTCATTTACACATCAGAGTAAATGAGGGTTAAGGGCCTTGCTCAAGGTGCTGGGATTTGATCTCACAACCTTCCGATCAGTATTCCAACATCTTAACCACTGAGCTACCACTGCCCTAAATATATATATATATATATATATTATCATACACAGCTCAGCTGTCATTGAGATGAATGATGAATGCTGGAAGGTGAGCTCTTAAGAAATCCTGTGAATTTTAACCTCAGTTTGGTTTTGACAGTTTGATCCAGATTTACAACCCACTATATTCCGCGGGTATGTTTTGTGTGTTTTGGAGTGTTACAATCTGTGTAGCCTCTTCCTGCCCTGTCTTGGATACTGCTCCCTCAGCTTTGTGTGCTGCTTCTGCCCCAAAGATGACATCATCAATAGGCAACAGTATTTAACGGCGACGAAGCCAATGCTGTAACCTTCGTTTTGCCGATGCTCACTTTTTTGCCTTTGGGTTGTGATTGTTAGTCTGCTCCATATTTTCCTTGTGATTATTCTGGTTTTTGAACTGTACCTGTCCTGAGTTTGATCTGCCCTTTGATACCTGGTTGCTGTCTAGATTTGTATATAGTTACATTTCTGTATTTTTGTAAATATCAAACATTGTATATATTCACCGGTAGTATGAGTACGACTGCCATTTCTGTTGGGTGTGGGGTTTTGTAGGGAAGCTAATTGTCTTTTGTTTATGTTTTTCTTTTTAGGTAAGTTAGTTTCCCTTAAACAGCGGTTTTTGTTTGTCGTTTTGGCCTTGGTCCAGTCTGAAGTTTCCCCGGTTTATTTGTGATATACAGCAAATTTACTGTATATATCCTGTAAATATCACAATATATATCACTCTTTTGAGGTTACTCCTGTGTGTCTCATTCCTGAATACTTCGAACACCATATACGTATTCACTCCACCTCACATTACCCCTTGCCTTTATTTACGCTGTGCGACCTAACCCTAGACTGGGTCGTAACACAGACACTTAATCAAATGTGGTTTTCTTGATTTGTTGTACAAAGCTAGTTGGGGGAACTAAATTAGATATTTTCTTAGTTTGAATTATACCTAAGGGTATTTGTTAATTAATGCCATGTGTCCATTACTGAGGTTTATTGTCCAGTGTGAATGCCTTGGATGAATACTGCAGGAAGCATAAACACTAAATCAATCCAATCTCCCTAGGTGTAATGAAAATATTTATTCAGTGTTATATGAATCATATGCAATTCTTTTAAAGTGACCTGTTTGACTTATCATCTCTCTCTCTCTCTCTCTCTCTCTCTCTCTCTCTCTCTCTCTCGCCATATTATGCCACATATCTATCTCTTTCCCATATTATCTAATTCAAATAAGAAAACATGCATTATGAAAACATGCCTTATTTTTTTGTCACACTCTAATTGGAAATGAAACATAATATAGGTTTGTTTCATTCTGGATTAAAATACAGCATAAATCCAGAAACTTCTGAGGTAAAGAAACCAAAATACAACATTTTTGTGTTTCTCTTTTTTTGTGGACAAAAAGGAGAGTTATCAAGAATTCTGATGTACTGCAATATACTGGTGTACCTACTATAATTTGGAATAGCTCACCCACTCAGACCAGACTACAATATGCAATTTTAATGTGATCCTGACTGCTCTAAGAGCCTAACTATGACATCATCCTCTTGAATACTAGCAGACCATAGTTCTTAGCAAAAGTTCTTTTGTCCCATCACTTCCATTTAGACTACTCAACAGTTACTACTGATGTTTATTTAATGCCCAAAGCCTTTTAAACTGTCAGACATTCGCCCTTGATAACCCAGCAATGAAGGGCTCCTGAGAGAGACATAAAAAAGGTGCAGCCTGTTTGTATGCACTCACACTGCTCATCCTGCAACGTGCTCATGGAGGGAGTTTTCCTCAATAGGATGCCAAGCTGACAGTAGCAGATCCAGTAGCAGATGCCCTCTGACCTGGGCAAGATTTAGATTCGGGCCTGAGGAGAGACAGCCAACATTCTGGTGGGAATCAACCATCAGGATGCAGATCTTGCCTTTCCATCCACACCCATCCGACAAGAACTCACTGCTCAAGTAGAACAAAGCAGCTGTTCCCATTCAGGAGCCAGGGGTTTGGCCAGAGAGCACAGCTTATGCCAGTCTCACACAGAGGGTGGAGAAACGCCAGCGCCTGATCCGGGAAAATGGCCTTCAAAGCAGATCTCCTGATGCCTGGCATTGATCCAGTGTGGCAAAGGCAACATTATGCAGATTATCTCCCTTCCAGGCCAGCTACAAAGGAACGACTGTTGTAACAGGCAGGGAGAGAGAGAGAGAGAGAGAACCCATTAAAATGACAAGTGCAGAACCTTTTTTTTTTCTGAAGCTCTTGCTTTGATGGAAATAAAAATAAAGAAAATGAAGTGCAGGAGGACTAAAGCGCCTGTCTCTGAATCTCATGAAAATGTATGTGGTAAGATACATTAGCATAGTGTATCAAATCAAAGCTGAGAAATACATGCTCTTAGACAAAAAATGAGATTTCAGCAAACCAAGGGCATTTCATTTCTCCAGAGTGATCTCCTGACCTCGCTTTAGTTCTGATCTAATGGATATTTGGCGAAACAGTTTGTTCAACACTTGATTTATGCCCTATATATTCATCATTAAGCTGGCTGGGTCCTGAAAGCAATGAAAATAGCTCAAACAGGCAGTGGCCTGTAAACTCTATTTTCTTTGGGCAGGCTATCATAACATTGTCAAGACTAAACTTTTCTCTTTCTAACCAAAGAGTAACTTTCTGTGAAGCACCAAAAGAATGCTTCTAATGCATTCTGAGATAGCTATTCACTACAAATGTCCTAGGAATTCTTCAAATGAAAAGGTGATTGATCAGACAGAATTGTTAAACAGATTTTCAGGTAAAGTTTTAAAGATGCTTTTTACCAAATGCAATATTATCTTAACCTTTAGTATTTAAAAATCCCTGTGGCAGAGGCCCTCTTGGCCTGTGCCATTGTAGGAATTCTGGTGGATCTTGGAGGATTGAGCCACTGTAAATAAATGCTAAAAAAGGACTGGCCAAACCCATAAAAAAGGATGTGGAATGCTGTGCTGACAAGTGGAGCTGCAATCATAGAATATAGAGAAAAAAAACACTGCATTCCTCTGGCTGGTGTGCAACATCCATTAGACGGAAGTACAGAAGTGTGTGTGTGTGTGTGTGTGTGTGTGTGTGTGTGACGGCGGCTCTTTGCTGTTGCCCGGCCTGTAGGGTCCAACCGGCTCCCTCCACCCAGAGCCACCACTAAACAGGCTTTCATCCTCAGCCTCTCAATCTTACACAACCACTAACCCTGGATTAAACAGGCCAAATGACCAGAATATAAAATACTCAGCCAACCCAGGCTTGTCTTAAAAAACACTTATGCCTCTGTAAGGCCTTGAGTCCTCTGAAAAGGAATGCATGGGTTTTAGACCATTTTGCATGGACAAATTGTGCAATTTTATTTGTTTCAAAATGCCAGTTCTAGCTGTTGCTAGATTCCTAGCTTGTTAAATGATGTAGCAATGCAAAGCCTTGAGCAGAATGATCTCTTCCTGGATTGTACTATCTAGCTCTCAATTCAACCTGACTTTTTCTTTGAAATCCTTTCTGCCTCTGAATTGCAAACTAATACCCATGCCAAAGAACGTTCCTCCACATATATATATATATATACACATATACATACACTGTATACACTGGATTCAATATCACCAGTATCCAAAATGCCTAAGGAACATCTGTAAATAAGACCACTATTCTCATTGCCATTATACTCTCAGATCTCAGAGCTGTTAGAGATATGAAACTGAGGGTAACTAAAGAGTAACAGTACATATGATTTTTTTAAGCAACAAACAAACAGATGACACATTACAAAATGGGGATAAGATAAGAGGTATGTGGATATAATTCTCTTGAACAGAACTGAAGGTGCAGCGGGTAGCATTGCCGCCTCACAGCTCAAGGATCCCTGGTTCGGTCCTGAATTCTGGTTACTGTCTGTTGGAGTTTTGTATGTTCTCCCCATGGGTTTCATTAGAGTTCTTTGGTTTTCTCACACCACCCAAAAACATGCCAGTATGTGTATGGATGGCTCTAAATTGCCCTGTGTGTGTGCGCATGGTGCCCTGCAATCAATTGGCATCCAACTCAGGGTGTATTCCTGTATTGAGCCCAGTGTTTCCTGGATAGGTTCTGGATCCACCATAACCCTGAACAGCAGTTAATGAAGATGAATGAGTGAAACTGAAGAGACTGTGACAATAACGAAGAAGTACATAACTATGTCACCATTACTTAAGGAAACAGAATCCTGCATCTCAAAATGTTATATAATTAATTGGTGCTTTGCTGTACTACATATAATATGTCATCATGCAGAAAAATTTTTCAAATTTCCGCTTTGATGGATTTTCACTCAAAACATCAGTCACATACACATATACACAAACAAGCTCAAGGAAACCTTTACTTAAAGTCTCCATGAAATGACTTGAGAGCCATGATATGATTCCCTACATTGGCATAATTCCTTTTGACATAGAAGGTCAGAGTTTGTTGTTTTGAAGGGCTTAACTGATTAAATGATTACATAACAGCCAATAGCATTTAAGATATGTCATAGCCCCCAATGAATCTACACAAAAGTGACAGTAGCTTAGTGAACTAGCTCATATGAAGAACGGTACAGAGTTAGCAAGATTCTTTTTCCAACTATAGAGGATTTTTCACCACCATCTTCATCCACACCTGTCAACTTTTATGAGGATCTCATCGTCTCATCATAGATGACGAGATGTCATGTGATATTGCTGTACAAGTTTGATCTCAGATCAGTCATCAGCTCCACTGATGATGATGGAGAGCCACAGTACTATTACAGGCACTGCCAGGAGGCATCTGATGCATCTGAATGGTAAATAAAATGATATTACTTACTCTTACTGATGGAGAAGCCCCAAGGGTGCATAAAGATAGAGGTGTAGCAAGATACTCCGGCATTGAATGGCCCCGAATTCATAAAACACTCCTCCCAATAGTGCCTTTCACATAACTGCTAACTTGCACAAAATCCACCCTCTTCGAAATGAATAAACCTCAATCAGTTGTACTCCAGCAAGTGATCAATGGAAAAGCAAATAGTTTACAGAAAGATGCCAATCATGTAAAACCCAGTTGCAAAGCACAGTACGTAGTGCCAGTGCTCAGGAGACAGACTCTCTGCCATTAATCTCTTACACTTTAACCTGTAGGTGGAAAGGAATGGGTGCAACAACTATCACAGGGCAATTCATACATTAATTTCCAGTAAGCACTTTAGTAAGCGACCTCAGGTTCACGGTGTGTCCAGAGTCTATCCCAGGAACACTGGGTGCAAGGCAGGAATACATGTTGAATGAGATGCCAGTCCATCCAGTTTAACAGAGCTACTGGGAGGAAACTAAATAATCTATTGGAAATGTCTTTCCTTGTTAGCACTGTAATATTTAAACATTATTTACTTTTCCGAGTTGTCATAAAACAGACAGGAAATAGATGCAGTATGCTCCACAGCACACTGAGTCTGGGATAGGTCATGCCCAATATTGAATCACAAAAAATATCCAATTGTAAATGTCTTAATGACGTGTAAAAACTCATTGGAAATGACATAAACTTGCTTCATTCTGTGCTCATCTCAAGCCATGCACAGTAATGTATTCCAGACAAACCCATGAAAAGATGGGATGAAATATTATAAGAAGCTATAGAAAAAAACATATTAAAAACAAAACATCTAGCAAAGGCTGCAACAAAACACTCCTTCAAAAAGAACCCCAGTGTGTTAGCAATGGATTTATAGGTCCAAAAGAGCAGTCTTATGGGACACAGGGTGGAGAAGCAGGCTGGGTAAGCTAGGTAGGGGAATATTTAAATAGCAAGACAGTGAAGTCTATGACAAACCATTGCATAATGCCACCCAAAGGAAAGTATTAAAAATCATGCCAATAATTACACTATTGAAAGTGTATTAGAGATGGAGATGGAGAATGGCAGCATTGCTTCTCTTTGCTAGTTAACTTTCAGGACTTTAGAGAGTCTCCGTGGTTGCTATCAGCCTGTCTGCCCTCCTTTTTTATGTTTTATTTTTGCCAAAGTATTGTTTTTTATAATTGTCTACACTTTCTATATTCCAGTGTGATTTCCGAAATGGGGCAGCCGAAAAAAAACTTGGTAAAATATAGATAGATTTATGGAAGACAAGGAGATAAGAAAGATGAAGACACTGCACTTTATTTATAGAGGGGCTCCTGCTATTATGGTTCATTCTTGTGGCAGTACAACAGTGTAAGGAAGGCAATGTAGTGGGAGGCAATCAAACACTAATTATACAACAATCATATGTATCATTATCAGTATAATCATAATTTATACATGATACTTCATCTACACCCCACCCCCCTCTCTCTCATTTGCACACACACTCATACAACACCATGTTTGAACATGTTCCTCTATCTAGATCTCATGGCATGCAAAGACATTTGGGCCGTTTTGTTCAGGCTTGTATGACTTAGTTTCCAGAGAGCTGGCTCCAGCATTACATCACATACTCCAACAAAAGGCATGATGGTGTGGGTTGGGTCAGATACATGCTGAGAGGATGGAGATGTGAGATTTTGTCTGACCTTAGGGTTCAAGTTGAAAGGTCACACAAAGGCTGTCTGGAATAAATGATATAAGGATGGGAGGGAGAATGGATGGAAAGAAGGGCAATATGAGAACTAATCATGCAGATTCTGCAGATAAAACTGTGTGATTATATGCTTTCTTTTCACATGACTCAGGCTTATCCTCCGAGTTTTATAGACACCCACAAGTATGACCATTTACAGGCAAAGATTTCAGGACTAAAAAGCATGATGTACAGCTAATCTGACAGACTACATAACTTGAGTTAAATGATTAACACATGGTTGAACACAAAGAAATGTAATGTTCACAGGATCAGTGTCAGCCAAAAGGTCCAAGGACAAATATAATTAAAAAAAACAGCAGACAATAACTCAAATTAATAAGTCATTTGATTGGCATTTACTCCCAGTCCCAGCCTTCACTCAACACAGTTAAGGCCAAAAGTAAACACTGTTAGTGAGGCAAAAACTACTGCAACACCTTTTAGACCCCCTAAAGTATTTAAATACAATGATCAGCCATAACATTAAAACCACCTGTCTAATATTGTGTAGGTCACCATTTTGACACCAAAACAGCTCTGACCCATCAAGGCATGGACTCCACAAAACCTCTCAAGTTGTTCTGTGGTACCTCACACCAAGACATTAGCAGCAGATCCTTTAAGTCCTGTAAGCTGCAGATCCTCTATGGATCGGACTTGGTTGTCCAGCATATCTCACAGATGCTCGATCAGATTGAGATCTGGGGAATTTGAAGTCAACACCTTGAACTCTTATGTTCCTCAAACCATTCCTGAACAATTTTTGCTGTGTGGCAGGTTGCATTATCCTGCTAAAAGAGGCTGCTGTCATTAGTGAATACCATTGCCATGAAGCAGTGCACTTGGTCTGCAATAATGTTTAGGTAGGTGGTACATGTAAAAGTAACATCCACATGAAGGGCAGGACCCAAGGTTTCCCAGCAGAACATTGCCCACACTGCCTCTGCCGGCTTGCCTTCTTCCCATAGTGCATCCTGGTACCATCTCTTCCCCAGGTAAGCAACGCACATGCACCCAGCCATCCACATGATGTTAAAGAAAATGTGATTCATCAGACCCGGCCACCTTCTTCCATTGCTCCATGGTCCAGTTCTGATGCTCATGTGCCCATTGTAGGTGCTTTCGGCGGTGGACAGGGGTCAGCATGGGCACTCTGACCGGTCTACGGCTACGCAGCCACATACGCAGCAAGCTGTGATGCACTGTGTGTTCTGACACCTTTCTATCATAGCCAGCATTAACTTGTTTTTCAGCTATTTGTGCTACAGTAGCTTGTCTGTGCGATTGGACCAGAAAGGGTAGCCTTTGCTCCCCATGCGCATTAATGAGCACCTTGAGCACCCATGACCCTGTTCACCGGTTGTCCTTCTTTGGACCACTTTTGGTAGGTAAAAACCACTGCATACCAGGAACACTCCACAAGACCTACTGTTTTGGAAATGCTCTGATCCAGTCATCTAGCCATAATAATTTTGCCCTTGTTAAAGTTGCTCAGATCCTTACGCTTGCCCATTTTTCCTGCTTGCAACACATCAACTTTGAGAAATATACACTCATGCTAATATGTCAGCACTTTATAACAATCAGAGGTAAAACTGTAACTTTAAGTTTTCTGACACAAGAAAGCCTTCAGTACAGAGAGCTTTGCAGTAACATCTCTCAGTAACGTGATAAGCTTCTTTTTTTGGCTTAAATTCATGAGGAAAAAATAGTGGCTGGTAACATGAATGAAAACAGGAACTAACTTGTTTCTTAGATGTTCCACAATTTAGTAATACTAAAATTAGTTTTCAAGTACTAATGTCAGGACTTTGCATGCTATTGTGTTTAAATGTTAAAACTTTTATTCATATGGCAACCAACATGGCTCACCAAGCATTGAATGGATGGGGAAATGGCATGTGTGCATGTGTGTTAGTGTGAGTATGTGTTTTTAACATGCATGCATGCCTCTCTCTACAACTGGCCTGCTTGCAGATGCTCCTAGTTCGCCATAAATCCTTCTACACCCAAGCTCAGGGCTGCCTTGTACCTGGCATGCCACAATCAGCAGTACATGAGCTTTGGCTATCAATGGTACATGGGCGCAGCGCCACCACTCAGCCAAGTCATCAATCAAGTTGTAATCCCCTAATGCCTGCAAGGCTAATCAGCCCCCTCCCCCTCCCCCTCCCTATCTCCTGTAGCCATGATCACACTCCAAGTTAACAGAAGTTTTGTTTTTACCTGTCTGTATAAATCCTGAGTCAGCGGTCTCATTTCGACCCACTTGATAAATGGCTACTTTGGTTGGGAAACTGAAAGATAGCACCAGCACAATGAGTATGACCTGGGCTCTTTCAGGTCTCTTGGCTCGTAAAACACACAGCAGCTTGCTTTAACAGCCCAACATTTAGGGACAAGCAGAGCCTCAATCTTAGTTGTGACTAACTTTTCTGATTTTTTTTTTTACTCTACTAGATGTGTCTATGGTTTAAGTATACAGTATCAGTAAACTATTTATTGCTGTGTTGTTTGATCACAAACAAAATAATAAGGATTTATTTTATATGGGAGGAGCTATACAGTATGTATGGTGCAATACGATCCCTTGTAACCGCAACTCTACTCCATGCTATCACAAACTGTATGACTGTTATTCAAGAAGCTGGCTGTCAGGCTGGAACTTTCCACAGCACTATGAAAATCCTTTAAGAGGAGTCTGAAAGCCTGTCTGCCAGTGCAATATATCATGTGGATATTAGCCATGCAATTCCATACATTCATTTTTTCTGTCTCTGTGTTTCATTACCATAATACGTTTTACCTCTGATTGTTATAAAGTGCTGACATTTACATTAACCCAAACTGATCATTTCCCTATGATTAATTTTTGATCATGGGGGTGAATAATCATATAATTAATATAAAGTAGTTCTTGGAATTTTCTTCAGGGAAGCTTCATTCCCTTCAGTATGTTCAACATGTTTGTATAATATATCTGTTGAGGGACAGGGATTTGGCTGCAGATGTTATCTTCCACATGACAATGATTTGAGCTTTCAAGCAACTCAATCTCATGAGCCAATAAGCCTTTGAAAACAATTGCTGACTACTGAGTACTGTGTCTTGGAATTGGGAAGGTTTTTTTTGGCTACCAACCATGACTGATCCCATTTAACATAGAAAGATATGATTTTAGTAGACATATTGTACAAGTAAAAAGTATGTAAGCAGCATAATAAAATATTGTACAATTAAGTCAATTTGTCAATCAACATTTGAGAGTCTGACCTCCATGTTCACTTGATCTCTCACCAGTTCTGTGGGAGGAACCTGATGATTTGTTTAGATGAGATTGGATGAGAATACCATGTCTCACCAATCAAAATATTAAGAAATATTAAGAAACTAATAATAGCTTGGAATCCCATATAAGCAAGATATCTGTTGAAATGTCTTTAAAGTATGCCTCAAATATGGCAACCTGCTATTTAAGCTAAAGGAGAAACAAAAACAAATTATGAATCAGTTTGCTGTACTTTGGCTGAGGACAATCACTATCCATTTTGCTCAAACATTAAAGATGATGGTTAAAAATACTGGCTGTTTGGGAGCTCTGACAACTGTATATGTGTCTAACAACACTTTTATCATGCTGATATACAGTATATGTCAGCCATATTTAGTATGATCTAAAAGTACTGCCATAAATTACTTATAGCTAAACAATGTGTATAGCTAGAACCCCTGGTAGAAATTATGAAATCACCACACTTAGAGAATGCCCACCTGGCTTTTGTTACTTCATAGCAAATAAACAAATCACAGATATGACACAAAACAATTTTTGTTTAATAGCTGAACATTCTGGCTTCGTGAAGCATACCTCAAACAAATGAAATTAAATTGTTTTAATTAATGGCATATTTTTTTCCAGATCAAGTAGAGGAAAAATTATGGAATCACTCAATTTTGAGGGAAAAAATAGGGACTCATCAACAAAAAAAATCACAGTTAGTACTTTGTTGCTCCTCCTTGGGCTTTTATGACAGCCTGAATTCTGTGAGGCATGGACTTCACTAATGAAAAACAATATTCTCCATCAAGTAGGTTCCAACCTTCTCGAATAGCGATTGACAGATCAGCTTTGCAGGATGGAGCCTTGACCTGGAGCAATTTTTTTAAATTTCCACCATAAATTTTCAATCAGATTGAGATCCGGACTGTTTGCTGGCCATGTCACTGAGTTGATATGCCTTTCCTGAAGAAAAGCTTTAACACTTTTTGCAAGATGCATTATCATCCTGAAAAATGACTTAATAATCACCAATCCTATTTTCTATTTTACATACCTATTTCAGTGTACACCTGTGCATTGACTGTTGAGGTCTACCCTGGTCCTTTACCTGACATGCAACCCCATATCATAAATGAGTGGGGAAATTTTATTGTTTTCTTCAGGCAGTCATCTTTATATGTTTCATTAGAACAGCACCAGACGAAAGTTCCAGCATCATCTCCTTGGCCAATGCAGATTTGTGATTCATCACTGCATATCACTTTCATCCAATCATCCACACTCCATGATTGCTTCTCTTTAGCCCACTGTAACCTTGTTTGCTTGTGTTTAGATGTTAGTGCTGGTTTTTGTTCGGCTTTCTCTATGTAAAACCCATTTCATTCAGCCGATTTTTTTATAGTTCATTGATTCCTGTTTCTGCCCATTTGTTTTTCATTTGTTTTGTTGTGTATTTTCTATTTTCAAGGCATCTTGCTTTGAGTTTTCTATTCTGACATTTGCCGTCTTCCTTGGTCTACCTGTATGTGTTACTTTTATAAGCTTCCCATTTTGTTTATACTTGTACCAAATTTTAGACACAGCTGACTGGAAACAACCAACATCTTTTGCCACACTCCGTGTTGGATTTCCTTCTTGAAGGAGTTTTATAATCTTTTCCATTATTTGAGTTGACAACTCTCTTGTTGGGGCCATGTTTCCTTTCAAAAAGTCCAAGGTTAACGTCTGTAAGCACTCTCTTTTAACTGCAGACTCATTTGCATTTTTAGACTTGCTGGTATTTGTTTTAGAGATGCAAATTACAAGGTGATTCCATAATTTTTTCCTCTACTTGATCTGGAAAAAAATATACCATTAATTTAAATAATTTATTTTAATTTGTTTGAGGTATGTTTCACAAAGCCAGAATGTTCAGCTATTAAACAAAATTAGTTTTGTGTCATATCTGTGATTTGTTTGTATGCTACGGAGTAAAAAAATCCGGGTGAACATCCACTAAATGTGGTGATTCCATAGTTTTTGCCAGGAGTTGCATACACGGTGTCTATATGCACTTACTATCCTTATGAGGACCTTCCATTGACATTTTTTAATTATTAATGCAGCTAAGTTGTACTATACCTGCACCTGAACCTAATCCTAACCTTAACCTCAGTAACCAAAGGAAATATTTTGGTTCTTAAAAAAAAAAAAAAACTTTGACCAGCCAAGTGTCCTCAAAACAGTCAGATATTCCAGCTGAACTGATTACACATTTTAATTTCACTATAAAATGGTTGCCATGAAGCTAATGCAATTCAAAAATATGTTAAATGCTTCAGCATTGAATTGAATTAACACATCTGTGAAACAGCCTTAGCAAAATACCTGAACAAATGGCATGGCTGCTTTTTGAAAACCAAGTTTATTTAAGGCCAACACCAGAAGGATGCATAACCTGGTGTAAGTTAGGGCACCATAATTTGTGAAATATGGTTTTGTTTAGGTTTCGTGTGGAAACTGCAAATTCTTTGACCATAATAAGACAAATTTTGGGCACTATTTTCTTTTCCATAGAGATTGGTCTGCATTTAAAAATGGCATGGGTTAAAACAGTCCAAGAAGCATCTGTTAAAAACAGATGTGTGTCTATGCCATCCTGTCTACCTCATATGAAGCTGTGCATGCATATTAGCATTCTGGTGGGAGGAATGGTAATGTGATCCTGCGGTATGCCTCTGCAGTTGAGTCCAGGGTTTGTAAATATTTATTCCGCTGCATACTGATACACATGCAGCCTCCGCTCATGTTGTTTCAGGAGCATAATCTTCCTAGTGGTGATCAGTGAAAAATGCCAGGGTGGAATTCCTTTGTTTGGGATCACGCCACGTTCATCATTACAGTGCATGAGCTATGCAAAGGGTGTGGATTATTAGAAGGAAAATAAAACCTGTTTTGTGGTTACAAGTGCAGAAGAGCAGGGGGTTATAAACTAGGACAGAATAACACATACATAGTTACACATCAGCAAAATCACCAAGATACATAATGGCTGTCAACTTTCATTGTTTAAATGTCACTTTTAAAAAGAGAACAAAACTGCAGACAGAGTTCAGAACCATAATGATACAATGATGTGATGAATATGATAAACCAGCCAGTTCTGCCAGAGACCACAACAGAGATGAGAAATGGAAGGTGGAGCACTTCTCCCTCTGGCCCATGAGCACATTCATAATCAAAACGACTCATGGCATACACAAGATTTGGCAGATTCACCCCAGGCTGAGATATCAACCAAATGCGCCGTGATTCCCCACTGAACCGGCTCCAGGTCCAGCCCTGTTTACGTGACAATGCTGTGCAAGGCTTTCAATAACACATTCACTTTTAATTTACTGCACATACAGAGTAGCTTGTATTTTCCAGATCCATGTTCAGCTCACTTGAGCTTTCCCTGTGTCAAAATAACTTATTTTTCCCCCTAAGAAACCAGAGCTCATGAAAACAAATATTAATTTAACCCATAACTATGTTGGATAGAATATTCTATGCTTTGACAACAGGATGGAGGATTGTTAACTACTTGGAAACAATTGCTTTCTCTATGAAATTTAATCCGCATCATTCCCAATAAATAAAGGTGCTGATAGCAAACCTCCCTTGAAGCACTGGCACATTTTATGCTTTAGGAGTTAACATGACATTCATCAAACTAATTGCATAGTACTCAAAATGATTGTGCGTTATTGCATTTGATAACACATTCTTCATTGCTTAAATCACAAAGGCGATTATGATTCATATTCCTGCTGTCATAACCCACCTATAAATTTCCCAAATAATGATCTAAGTATTTGAATGGGAATCCGCAGTACCTGAGAGCAGGGTGGGGGCTCCCCTCAATCAGGCCTGAGTTTTGAGTGAGTTTTGGAGATAGAATCCCTACATACCACAACTTTGGACACGTTTTATTGTTGTGTGTCAACACATGGGAACCATGGAACCTGAAAGGAAAACAATTTTTCTATGCTCTCAATCTTTCAATAGGCATGTTTGAAAGCACATTTGCCCTCTGGTGTCACACCTCTGTGAAAAAGGTTTTCCCCTGATAATGAATTATGAAACAAGCTTTCAACAAATGTTACTGGTAAAGATATACTGCATAGTCATTGCATTCTCAAAAACATAATATATCTCACATTTATGTACATTTTTGTACTGTTTTTGTCTTATCTTTGTTGGTTTTTGTTATTATTATTATTATTATTATTATTATTATTATTATTATTCAGTTGTATTATGAAAATAACAATAAAAAGACTTTGATTAACATTTATGTACATATTTGAAAGCTGCTTGGTTTTACAATGCAATATTGTGGGTAGACTTGGGATGTAACTGAATATGAATGCATTATTCAGATTGACAATGTGTTCTAAACAGATACAAATACAGCTTTTCTTCATTCATCCTTAGTAACTGCTTGGTCAGGGTGTGGTGGTTTAATTAGGCTACTAGTCTGTTTATATTTTATAGAAATAGAAACAACTAAATTTGTTAGAACAGATATCTATTCATTTTTAGAACAGACATATGTTCAGAAGTATATATTATACCACAGCAATTTGTGGTAAGCAAGCCAACCCTAACAACTTTATTTATTAAACACTGACACATACAGTTTATCCATTTTTAGTTTAATGTTGTGAAACATCCATGGAACAGGGTAGTTCCTGTTATCACCTTATAGCAGCTATTCCTTCCCTAACAGTCATTACCTCACCAGCTTCTGCAGTGTTGGATGTCAAATTAAATAAATGTTTTAACATTTAAGCACAGCAGCGTGCAAAGTCTTGAGATTAGTATTATAAAACTCAATTTCGCATTACAACTACGTTACCTAAGAAATAAAACACTTGGGGACTGCTGTTACAGGAAAACAATCAATGATGGGATAGTGTGATGTGCCCTGACATGAAGCGCTACAGGTACCACTGCAAAGTTGGTTTTCCTACATTTCCTAACACATTCATAATAGCACATCCAAAAGCACTTTATTTCACTTGTACCACAACACTTTGCCAATACTAACATTATTTTTATTTATTAAAGAGCAACATATTATACAACCCCAATTCCAAAAAAGTTGGGACGCTATGTAAAATGTATCTAAAAACAGAATGCACTGATTTGCAAATCTCATACTCTCATATTTTTTCCCATTTTAAGAGAAAAAATAAGGTAATTTTGAATTTGATGGCTGCAACACCTCAAAAAAGTTGGGACGGGGGCAACAAAAGGCTGGAAAAGTAAGTGTTAAAAAAAGAAACAGCTGGAGGTTAATTGGCAACAGATCAGTAACATGACTGGGTATAAAAAGAGTATCTTAGAGAGGCAGAGTTTCTCAGCAGTAAAGATTGGCAGAGGTTCACCAATCTGCGAAAAACTGCGTCTACAATTTGTGGAACAATTTCAGAATAATGTTCATCAATGTAAAATTGCGAAGACTATGAATATCTCATCATCTACAGTAGATAATATCATCAAAAGATTCTGAGAATCTAGAGAAATCTCTGTGTGCAAGGGACAAGGGTGAAAATCAATATTGCACACCCGTGATCTTCGGGCTCTCAGGCAGCAATGGATTAAAAACAGGCATGGTTTCGAAATCCCTGTATGGGCTCAGAAACACCTCCAGAACACATTGTCTGTGAACACAGTTTGCCGTGCCATCCACAAATGCTGGTTAAAGCTCTATCATGCAAAGAAGAAGCCATATGTGAATATGATCCAGAAACGCCGCCATCTTCTCTGGGCCAAAGCTAATTTAAAATGGACTGAGGCAAAGTGGAAAACTGTTCTATGGTCAGATGAATCAAAATTTGAAATTCTTTTTGGAAACCATGCATGCCGTGTCCTCTAAACTAAAGAGGACTAACGAGGAGAGGAACCATCCGGCTTTTTATCAGCGCTCAGTTCAAAAGCCTGCATCTCTGATGGTATGGGGGTGCATTAGTGCCTATGGAATAGGAAGCTTGCACATCTGGAAAGGCACCATAAATGCTGAAAGGTATATACAGGTTTTAGAGCAACATGTGCTTCCATCCAGATTCCATCCCATCTTTACTTCTGAGAGACTCTGCCTCTCTAAGATACTCTTTTTATACCCAATAATGTTACTGACCTGTTGCCAATTAACATAATTAGTTGCAAAATGTTCCTCCAGCTGTTTCTTTTTAGTAACACTTAATTTTCCAGCCTTTTGTTGCCCCCGTCCCAACTTTTTTGAGATGTGTTGTCGCCATGAAATTCAAAATTGCCTTATTTTTTTCTTAAAATGGTACATTTCCTCAGTTTAAACATTTAAACATAACATATGGGTTTATGAGATTTACAAATCATTGCATTCTGTTTTTATTTACATTTTACACACTTTGTACCCAACTTTTTTGGAATTGAGGTTGTACTTTTTATTGATTATTGATGTTATGGAATGTCCACAAAATACATTAGTGCCTGTTATCACTACAGATACTTTAAGGTAAAACAGTTGCTCCCTCAACAGCTTCTGTCTCAATCAACTGTTACCAGGAAACCACAAAGCCCTCCATACTGAAGCTTTCCAGTGTCAGAACACTTTATGGAAAAGCTTTACCTATGTTACAAAGCCCTGACACTGGATATTCCTTCCAAAAATGCTAAATAAATTTCTCCTTACAAAGAGCTTCACCATATCAACAATTACACACATTTTTCATGCGGAGCATCCACTGGACAAGTCTCTGTGTAAGTTACTATAGAAATGATAACAAATTAGAAAAGGAATATTTATATAAACTTTGCAGCTGTCAGAGCTGCTGTTACAGAAAATTAATCATCTTCTGACTAAGATCCTATGAAACTCCCTTTCTTTAGTGAAATTCCTATGGCATATTTATTTAGATAAAAACACACCTATTGCTACTAAATTCACTCTCCTGGCCATATGGAGAATTTTCAGTGCTCCACACATTAAAACAAATGTTTTAACCGATTACTCAAAATTTGTCTAGAGTGAAAACTGAGGTCACCATTGCCCTATTTTCTTTTCAACTCTAGTTAATTCTCATACAAATGGCTTCCTCCCTTCATGGTGAATGAAGTTGGGGGTCCTCCCTTCTTGGGCTTCCAGCCTTTCAGCATAGGACAACATGCACAGGCACAAATGGGAGATTCCTTCAGTCAACAATACTAGATGATTTTGCTGAGTCAAAAATAGTTGCACATATTACAAAAGGTATAGCAACTAATTCATCAATCAATGCCTGCACTTAAGTAAACACTTAGCTTTAGCTCACAGTCTATGGTGTTTAGACATGTTTGTCATCTCCTTGTTGACATTCTTAAAATAGTTACCAACACCATTGTTGCAGTATGCGTGTACATGTTTCTGTGTGTTTCGAGACTGCCGTTGGCAGGTGCGCCATTGTTCTCCAACGAGTGGAGTATTACAGGTGAGCCCTGCCTTTGTTTTGATTCCTCCTCTGACAAACAATAACAGCCATCAGTGCATGAACTGTTAAATTTTCCACCCCCTTGCAAGAGGGAACCGATACCTCCATGGCTTCCATGGCTTTTCCAACCAGTAGAATGTTCAGTTTTAAGGTGGAACTTATAACCTGACAGTGCATAATTTCCATTGTATATGAATGTCACCCAGCAGATGTGATCATTGAGCTAGAGGTTCTAGCTGAAACTAATTGTGGTTTGCAAGGTTTCAACAAGGTTTCCATCTATAATGTTAATCTCCACCCAAATCTCCATGGAACTACCTCTGACAAAAAAAAAAAAATATATATATATATATATATATATATATATATATATATATATATATATATATATATATTTTTTTTTTTTTTTTTTTTTTTTTTGTATAGCTTTCCATCATACACCCCCACTTAGCTACAAATGGTAAAATAGTTAAATATTTTTACCTGACTGCATAAGAGCTTAACTAGCAGAAATGAGGACAGCTTAGAATGTCTGATGTGATCATTGTCTTAGAGGTTCTATCTGAGATTGTAATGTCACCAATTACTGTGGTTGTGACTTGTCAGGTTTCAGTAAGGTGGTTTCCATTACTTTTGTGATTTGCCAGGTTCTGACAATGATGGTTTCCATTGCTAATGTTAATCTGCTCAAATCTCCATGCAACCGCCTCTGACAAGAAACATTCATTTTGTACTCTATATCTTCCCATCTTACACTTCCACTTTGAGTCAAATAGTCAAATATTACCTAACTACATAAGAACTTAACTGCCAAATACAGAATCTATTAGACAGCTTAGATTCTTTGATTTGATCATTGTCCTGTAGGTTCTAGCTAATACTGTAATGTCCCCAATGACTCTAGTTGTGACTTGTCTGGTTTCAATAAGGTGGTTTCCATTGTTAACATTAACTTCCACCCAAATCTCCACGGAAGCACCTCTGACTAAAAACAGTTATTTTATACTCTGTATCTTTCCATGTTGCACCTCCAATACTGTAATGTCCCCACTGACCCTGATTGGGGTTTCCCGGTTTTTAGAAGGTGGTTTCAATCACTAACTTTAATCTCCACCCCTATCTTCATAGAACCACCTCTGACTAAAACAGTTATTTTATACTCTGTATCTTTCCATGTTGCACCTCCACTTTGATGCACATTGTAAAATAGTTAAATTGTACCTAACTGCATAAGCTTAACTACCAGATATCAGAATCCATTAGACAGCTTAGATTCTTTGAAGTGATCATTGTCTTGGAGGTTTTAGCCAAGATTGTATTGTCTCTGACAACTCTGATTGTGGCTTGTCAGGTTTCATCAAGATTGTTTCCATCATTAGTGTTAATCTCCATCCAAATCTCCATGGAAGCACCTCTGACTAAAAGCAATTATTTTATAACAGTTAAATATTACCTAATCACATGAGCTGAACTACAAGATAACAGAATCCACTGGACAGATTAAAATCTCTGTATCTATAAATATGGTCAAAGTTTATCACTGGTCCACTGCAGGGGTGGAGGATAGGTGTTAATTTTAACACCATGCCAGCATCAAGGGCTATATTCATGGCAGGAGTATAGCTACAATCTAATAAACAAACTAACAAACAAACACACAAATGACTAAATAAACATACAAATGAATAAATAGACATTTTAAGTAGTAAAAAAATCTACAAGTATAAAATATTCCATACTTATTTAAAAATCTATATGATTAGTTTTGAATTAATTTGGGATAATAAAATGTAATTCTTTCTGGTGATTGCAGGGGTGGAAAATAATGCATTACAGTGTACTCTCCTTACAGTACTTGAGTACATGGTTCACTGTAATGGTACTTTGTTGAGTACAATTAAATCACAGTACCTTTACTTGAGGGACCATTTGATCACTGTTCCTGTATAAAAAACAACAACAACAACAACAAAAAAAAAAAACATTTAATCACAAACGGCTGTAGGCCAATTAAAAGACTGTATGTGTAAAGTTTATGCTTTACACTATGCTTCAGGCGCCAAATACTAAATCATCAGTAGCAGTGTCTGCGACAGATGAGACAGATGAGCATCCATGGCCCAGCTTATCAGGTATCTTCAGTTTAAATGTGTTTAAAAAACAAACAAACAAAAAATAATAATAAAAATAATGTGATAGTGATCTGCAAATGTGAGCCAAAACCTGTGGAGAATTTCACAGCTCAATATCCAACCTGCGGAAACATGTACAGGTAAGTCATTAGCTAGGAGACACAAGCTAGACTGTCTATATATGTTGTTTTGCAGTATGCTCTGTATTAAACTAAGCAATCATTAGCAGTTTTCTGTTGTGTTAAATAATGTATGTCTAAGTGTTGCTATAACCTATAGGTAATGCTCAGAATTATGTGTAAGAGGCACCTTTGCTCGTTATTACATAAGTGAAACTGGCTAGGCCTTTAGGGCCTACAACCAACAAAATTCAAGTGAAAAAGATTTTAGAAACAACAACAACAACAAATAAAAAGCAATAACCTGGTTCCAAAAATGTGCACACCCTTTTATAATGGGGCATGTGACTGCTCAGAATTAAACAATCACATTCAAACTCATGTTCAAAAACAATTATTATACACCTGTCATCAATTAAGTGATTCAGATTAACCCTAAATAAAGATCAGCTGGTTCTGTAGCATTTTCTTGACACCATCATCATTTCATCTGTCTGTGGAAGCCATGGTCTTACAAAGCCATGGTCTTACAGCTTACAAAGCATGTGCATGGAAGGATCTCATTGTCGAATGTTTTATGGTCTGATGAGACCAAGGTAGAACTTTCTGGGCATAATTCTAAAAGATGGCACAAAAACAAGACAGCTTCTCACCCAAAGAAAACCATACCCACAGTGAAGCATGGTGATGGCAGCATCATGCTATGGTGCTGCTTCTCTTCAGCTGGGACTGGGCCTCTAGTCAAGATCAAGGGAATCATGGATAGCTCCAAATACCAATCCATTTTGGCACAAAGCCTGCAGGCCTCTTCTAGACAGCCGAAGATGAAGAAAAAAAATCACCTTCCAGCATGTTAACAACTCAAAGCACAAATCGAAGCCAACAGAGGAACATTTTAGAACTGGCCAAGTCAACCCTTTCAAAATCCTATCAAAAACATGTGGAATGACTTGAAGATGATGGTGCACAAAAGAACCACCTGTAATTTGATACATCTGGAGCATTTTTGCAAGGAAGAGTGGCATAATAATGCCAAAACAAGAAGTGCTAAATTGTTAAACTCTTACCCCAAAAGAGTGCTGTATTACAAGCAAAATGTGCTCTAACAAAGTATTAGTTAAGGTGTGTGCACATTTATGCAAACTGTTACGATACAGACTCGGAGCAGGATGCAACTGCAGGTAAAAGTCAGTTTAATAGGAACAGCAATATAATAGGAACAGTCACCAATCCAAAGCATAAGGCAAGAGGCAGTGTGAATAAACAGTCCAAGGTCGAGCGATCTGCAAACAATATCCCAGGGGAAAAGACAATAATCCAGAAACGTTAAGTCAGACAGACGATCAAAACCAGAATAGACAGAACAGTAATCAACGGCTTGGTACTGACAGAACACAAGGTAACTGAGCAAATACTTTGCAGGGAAGCAAACACTGAGTGAGGTTATTATAGAGCCCTCCCACTCAATGAGGTATTGTAGCTTTCCTTGTCTACGGCGGGAGTTCAGAATGTTTCTGACTATGTAGTCGGGTTGACCTTCAATCTCGAGCGGGGATGGTGGAGTCATGGCTGGTTGGTCTGTGGCAAGCCGGCCTGTAACAACTGGCTTGAGAAGAGAAACATGGAATGTGGGGGCTATGCGCCAATGCCGGGGAAGGTCCAATTTGTAAGTGACCGTTGATTTGTTTCAGAATTCTGAAGGGACCGGTATATTGGGGATTTTCTGCAGGTGTGGGTAGGTCATAAGTCTCTTGTGGAGAGCTACACCCTGTCTCCTGGTTGATAGTGGGGTGTGGGCCTCCGGTGATGATCAGCTTGTTCTTTGGAGGTTTGTGCCGCCTGCTGTAGTCTTTGGTGGGCAGTAGCCCACACCTGTTCACTATGCTGGAACCACTCATCTACAGCAGGTGCATCTGTGGGTGTGGTCTTCCAGGGAAACAGGGGTGGCTGGTATCTCAGAGCACACTGGAAGGGCGTTAGCTGTGTGGCTGAGTGTGAAGGGAGTTTTGGGCATATTTAGCCCAGGGCAGGATCTGTGATCAGTCTTTGGGGTTCTTTCCACAATAGGAGCGAAGCATGCGGCCTATTTCCTGGTTGGCCCATTCCACCTGGCCATTGGATTCAGGATGGTACCCTGAGGTGAGGCTGACCGTTACTCCCAGTTTTTCCATGAAGCTGGTCCACACTCTGAAGGTAAACTGGGGCCCCCGGTCACTGATGATGTCTTCTGGAATACCAAAATAACGAAATACATGAGTTATCAACAGTTCTGCAGTGGCAAAGGCTGAGGGTAGGCTGGGAAGAGGAATGAGGTGTAGCGACTTAGAGAAGCGGTCTATGGCTACTAAAATGGTGGTGTTACCTGAGGAGTTGGGTAGGTCAGTGATGAAGTCTATGGCTATGTGTGACCAGGGGCGGTGTGGTGTGGGCAATGGCATGAGTTTACCTGCAGGGAGGGCTCTGGGAACTTTGGTCTGTGCACATGTGCTGCATGAATTCACCGTCTGATGGATATCACGGAACATGCATGGCCACCAGTACTTGGTCCTCAGCAGGTGGTAGGTGCATTGAACCCCTGGGTGGCCCGTGCCTGGGGAGGTGTGAGTACACCTGATAAGTTGGTTCCATCTAGAGCTTGGGACAAAGAGTTTACTCGAAGGGCAGGCAGTGGGGATTTGGCTACGGGGAACCCTGGCCAGAATGTGGTCCAACTCCCACTGTATGGCCCCCACAATGCACAAAGGGGGCAGGATCGGCTCAGGCTGACTGAGTTGGGGGTCGCCAGAGTGCATGCGGGACACAGCATCGGCCTTGACATTCTTTGAACTGGGTCTGTATGATAGAGTAAAGTGAAACCTTGTGAAAAATAATGACCAGGGGGCTTGTCGAGGGTTGAGGTGCTTGGCTATGCGCAAATATTCCAGGTTCTTGTGGTCAGTGAAAATACAAAAGGGGTGTTCTGCTTCCTCCAGCCAATGTCACCATTCCTCCAGCGCTAACTTCATGTCAAGTAGTTCACAGTCCCCCACATCATAATTTCTTTTGGCTGACGAAGAAGAATGCAACTGGATGGAGCTTGGGTTTGACTCCGAAGCGCTGGGATAGAATTACACCTACCCCAGTTTCTGATGCGTCCACCTTGACAATAAAAGGACGAGAAAGATCAGGGTGCTTGAGGATGGGGGCCATGGTGAAGGCTGCTTTAAGCTTGGACATGGCTCGTTCCGCTTCTGGGTTCCACTTCAAGCTTCATGGCCCTCCACATAGGAGGGATGTGAGGGGAAGAGCTATGGAGCTAAAACCACGAATGAAGCGCTGACAGAAGTTTGCGAAACCAAGGAAGCATTGTAATTCTTTAATTGAGTTGGGAGTGGGCCACTGCGCCACTGCTGATACCTTAGTTTCATCCATCATCTATTGATACCCCTTCAGGGCTGATAATGTACCCCAAGAACGAAGTAGTGCGTTGGTGAAACTCACATTTCTCCCCCTTTATGTACAGTTGGTGGTCCAGAAGCCACATCAAAACTTGGCATACATGGTTAACATGGGTCTCATAGGTGGGGGAATACACGAGAATGTCGTCGATGTATGCAATTACAAATTGTCCCAACATGTCACGCAGCACATCATTGATGAGACATTGAAAGACTGATGGGCATTAGTGAGCCCATATGACATGACAAGGTACTCATAGTGGCCGGTAGCGGTACTGAATGCCGTTTTCCACTCATCCCCTTCCCGTATCCGTACCAGGTTATATGCGCTACGAAGATCCAGCTTGGTGAAATACTTTGCGTCTCTTAACTATTCCAAGGCTGAGGGGACTAAGGGAAGAGGTAAAGGATACTTAACAGAAGCTTGGTTGAGGCCTCGATAATCAATACATGGTCAGAGACCCCCTCCTTTTTTGGCTACAAAGTTGCTTGCTTACCCAACTTGCTGCAGTGGGTGACATGGAGTGTCGGATATAGCCTTGTTGTAATGCCTCCTGGATATATTCTTTTCATAGCTTTCTGTTCTGCTAGAGACAGGGGATAAATTCGGCCACGGGATGGAGTCATGCCAGGCAGCAGGTCGATGGCGCAGTCATAGGAACAGTGTGGAGGGAGGCCACTAGCTTTGGTCTTGCTGAAAACTTCCTTGAATTCCTGATACTCGTAGGGTATTTGAATGCAGGCAAGTGTTTCTGGACTTTCTATGGAGGTTGATGCTACCACCAGAGTAAGTCCATGAATACAGTGATGGTGGCAGTATGGAGACCAGCAAGTGATTTGTCTCTCAGCCCAGGAGATTTGTGGGTTATGATGTTCCATCCAGGATAATCCCAAAATGATAGGGTGTCAAGAGGAGGTGGTGACCCATAGCTGGGTCTCTTCCTGATGTAGTGTGCTGATTTGGAGATGTAAGGGTTTGGTGCGGTGAGTAATCCAGCCTCCTCCAATGGGCCCTCCATCGATGGCTTGAACTTTGAGGGGCTGGAGAAGAGGATTCGTGGGGAGGCCAAGCTGATGCACAGTTTCTCTCATCTATGAAGCTGCCCGCCGCCCCACAGTCAAGCAGTGCTGTAAGTATGAGAGAAGTACCTGAGTGTTCTGATAACTGATAGGGTAAATGCATGAGGAGCAAAATCATGGCTATGACTCACCGGTAGCGAGCGCTGCTTGGGGTGCGTAGAGGACATTGGCTGATGAGATGGTCAGCTTGGCCACAGTAAAAACATGTTCATGGTGTCTTCTCTCTCGTTCTACTTCACTGAGCCTGGTACGCCCTAGCTGCATGGGTTCAGATGGTGCAGGCGTAGCTGGGGAGCTAGCTGCATCTCGGAGGTAGTTGCGACTGTGAAGCAGATGATCGAGCCAAATGGCTAGGTTGATCAAAGAGTCCAGTGTGAGAGGCTCATTGCGACATGCCATATCAGTGAGTATTTCCTGGTTTAATCCCTGACGGAATGGGCACCACTCTAGTGGTAACCGTTTGGGAAAGACGATAGAGATTCCCATCGATTTCCACCAGATGCTGTTGCTGGTCACTGAGTAGCTGCCCATGCGCTGTGATCGCTTGGCGGATTTCTCCTGCTGCATCCATGAGTGGCGGAGTATTCTGTTAGGATACAGACTCGGATACAGGATGTTACGATACATCTGTTATGATACAGACTTGCATACAGGATGCAAGTGCAGGTAAAAGTCAGTTTAATAGGAACAGCAATATAATAGGAACAGTCACCAATCCAAAACGTAAGGCAAGAGGCAGTGTGAATAAACAGTCCAAGGTCGAGTGATCTGCAAACAATATCCCAGGGGCAAAGACAATAATCCAGAAACGTTAAGTCAGACAGAAGATCAAAACCAGAATAGACAGAACAGTAATCAACGGCTTGGTACTGACAGAACACAAGGTAACTGAGCAAATACTTCGCAGGGAAGCAAACACTGAGTGAGGTTATTATAGAGCGTGGCGATGGGTGTGTGATAACTAACAGGTGTGTGTCATTAGAAGTCCGGTGACTCTGAGCGTATGACTGTGTGTGTGTTGTGGGAAGTGGAGTCCATGGCAGCCATGTTTGTAGGCTACCGAGTTTGCTGGAAAATGGAGTCTGCATCGTGGCATAACCTAACACAAACAGGTTATTAAATTTATTATTTTTTCCCCCAGGGCATTTCTATTTGTTTCTCACTTGAATTTAGTTGATCGATATATCACATTAAAGGTGGAAAATGTAACTTGCATGTTATGGTTGCTGAACTGCTGGATATCTTAAATTCTTGCCAAACAATGTGGGCTTTATAGATAATTGAGCTGCTTTTGAAGGCAAGTCTGTTCTTTTAGAGTGGGACAGTATCCATCCCACTTGGGAAGGTGCAGCTCTCATTTCTTCTAGCATAGTTCATATTCTTATGACAGGCCTAGTTAATCAGTGACAATCCAGAGCCAGACTGGCAGTCTGCTTGCTGCCTTGAGGCATTAGCCAGGTTTCTCGGTATTGAGCCAGTGATCTCAGAAAGTTTGTTCTAATCAAAATAATATTAGATCATACCAAAATACACAGCCAGCTCCTTTGATCTGAATCTAGGACTGCTAAATATTAGATCCCTTACATCTAAAGCACTTATTTTAAATGACATTATGACCGGTCAGGGATTTAAGGTACCAAATGAGTATGTAGAGATCCAACAGAATTAATTTGTTTCACTCCGTTCCCCCACAAAAAAATAACTTGTGCTCTTGATTTGATACCCGAAACTGAAACTCTGTTAAAAATAATAAACTAGTAGTTTTTAAACTATTGATTGAAAAACTGACATTGATCCTTTTCTAGGATTACAGAAACAATTCTTGGATTATATTAAACTGTTCCTTTGTTCCCAAGATTCTAGTACAGATGAATGTCAGACTCACTCAAAAACCCGGTTTCCCAGAATCCTCAGTGAATCACTTCACTTCCAAGATCCTAAGCTAGCTAATGAACTGCAGACTGTCACTTGATTTCAACTTCCTCTGATTGCTAATCATGCACAGTTGTTCTTAATCATCCTACTCCCTTTAAATAACTGGTATAGTCACCTTTTTGGTTTTTGCCAGTAATGAGATTGTACATTTTGTTTGATTGTTTTTTTTTTGTTTTTTTTTCACTCTGTGTTTATTTATGCCTCATCACTGCACTGAAACAGTGCTGGTTAAAGTAATAAATCTCTTACTAATGAGCTCCAGTTAGGGTTGCACCTGCATTACTTCTCAGTCAGATTTTCATACCATAGATCACAATATTCCTCTAGATAGGAAATTTGGTTGGAATTAAGAGCTCTTTTCTGGCTCATGACTTTCCTTTTTCATCTGACTGACCTATATAAGTTTGTAAATGTTAATATTGGCTTCTCAGTGCATTCAAAAGTAATGTCTGATGTTCTAAGCATTGGTTCTTTGGGTACAATCAGGGAATTTGAGAATCAGGGAAGACTTGACAATGAAGATTAGCATAGGCCTACTGCATGGTGAGGTTGATGGTGAGAGAGCCAGAGAAGAACTCAAACCTATTGTAAAATAAGGATTGGATCATGCATGATTTGATGCTGGTCGTGCATGATTGGAGCTCTTTTGTAGCTGGTCATCCGTGGGCTTTTGTGATAATTGATATAATCATGAATTTTCCTCAGTATCCAGAAGTATTCCTGGTTGCCTCTTCCAGGCACAACCAAATAAACAGAAAAATGCTGGTATCTATTGCAATAGACATGTTATATTGCAATAGTTTTTTTTTTTTTTGCAGATAAAAATACATTACATTTCATGTATGATATACATAGTTCATGTCTGAAGAAAAAGGAAATCTGGATAAAATAAATATATTTGCCCATTTGTTCAAGTGCCATCATGTGCCAATTATTAACTGTGTTCATGTTTACTTTTTTAGGTAGGACATAAAAATGTATCAGTTATAAATTATTTTAATATATCCAGGTGGGGGGCATGTGGCTCAGTGGCTAGTATGATGCAAAAATAATAATTAATTAATGGTATGGCATTATGGAAGAAAGTCATAAACACTGCTGAATAACTTTGAATTATGAATAATGGGTCTTTCCCTCCTTGGTTGGAATTTATTTTGGGTTTCACTTTGGCAGAAGTTCCTGAGGATTACCAACACTGAACGCTCCATGTGCTGAAGGAACATTTTGGTCCATTCTTAATACATCAATAAAGAATTGCTAGTCGAGCCACATTCTAAACCTTATGGTTTAAAAAAAAAACAACCTAATAGCATATTAGCAACTATTAGAGATAAAGTCGGTCTTTTACATTATTTTAAAGTATGGAACATTTTATATTTGGTGTGATCTCGTGAAAAATTCATATACAGTGCCCTCCACTAATATTGGCACCCCTGGTAAATATGAGCAAAGAAGGCTGTGGAAAATTATCTTTATTGTTTAACTTTTGTTATTTTACAATTGCAAACACAACACAGGTTTATCCAAACAAAAATCTTTGTTAAATATAGGTGTGCAACAATTATTGGCACCCCTATAAATTCATATGTGAAAAATATATTTTGGGAATATAAAAGTATATTCCCATTGATATTTTACTTTTTTTTTTTGTACACCTGCACTGTAAAAAATTCCTGTAAATTTACATGGAAATTTAACAGCAAAATGCTGTTTTCATGTAAAAGCAGTAAGTTGCTGTTTTCTGCAAGGCATTGTGGGAGGTTGCTTCAAATTGCTTCAAACTCTGCCTATGATTTTTATATATGTAAGTTACCAAGTACTTATAAATATTACATTATAAAGACCAGTCAAGCCTTTGTAATTTTAATTAGATGACGGTATACCGTATACGGACACCTCAAGTTTATGCAACAGGTACATGTCCCAATATTTACCTGAGTAAAAAAGTTTGTCTAGATATTCATTGTGTTTGTTCTTAGTATAAATACCTGTATAAAATGGTTCACCTAAAAATGATAGTCCTCTCATCATTTACTCACCCTTATGCTGTCTCAAAATCATATGACTTTCTTCTGCGAAATGATGTCTGTTTGTCCATACAAAGCAAGTGAATGGGGCCCAAACATTCAAGCTCCAAAAAGGACATGAAGGCACCATTAAGGTAATGCATAAGAATCCAGTAATTTAATGAATCTTCTAAAGCAATCCAAATGGTTTTAGGTGAGAACAGACCAAATGTAACCTCTTTTCACTGTACAGCTAGAAATCAGCAGTCTCCTTGGCAAACATGAATTCAAGCTTGATCACTATTCCTAGCGCTCTGCATCTGCATCAAGTGCTAGGAAGTGTAATCAAGCTTGAATTAATTATTGTGCCTAGAGACTGCAATGGCAAGATGTACAGTCGAAAGTGTTACAGTTTGGTTTGTTCTCACCCAAAACCAATTGAATCGCTTCAGAAGGCTTGACTCTTCTGATTTACTTTTATCCTCCATTTATGTCCATTTTGGTGTTTGAAATTTTGGTCTTCATTCTCTTCTTGTGCATTGTATGGACAAACAGACATTACATCTCCATCAAAATATCATTTTTTGTGGCATAAGGGTGAGTAAATGATGAGACAATTATCATTTTTGGATAAAATATTCCTATTTGGAATATAACAGGCCTATTGCCTCGGTACAATATTAGCAGTAGCACATTTTTTTATTTTTTCATAAATTGTTATCTTTATGAGTAGATGTATGCCACTCCTGCTGACCTTGAGAAGACAGGTAACCTAACTTTGATCCTTCTTGGTAAGTGTATCATATTAGATATGTCTGCATTTTGTTTTACTAAAACAAAGCTCACAGTCTGACATGTTTTTTTTTTATTATCAGGAAAAGATCCACCTTTATGTGCCTCATTCTAGAATCCACTGTCTTTTAAATTGTCTGTGTTCAATTGTCATCATGTACTCACAGGCATGTTGTTACAAACCCATATAACCTTTATAGGGACTGGCAGTCTCAGTTATCGTTCAATATTATTTTGAATAAAAGATGCAATGAAAGTGAATGGTAACTGATGCTATCAGTCTCTAATATTTTGCCTACATTTCCTTTTGTGGTCTACTGAAGAAATAAAGTAATGCAGTTTTGGAGCAACGCAAGGGTGAGCAAATGATGACAATTTTCATTTTTGGGTGAACTATCCCTTTGAGTGTCAGATTACATGGTATGTTTTCACTGGGGGTGTGTTCAGTTTTCTATGCAGAGATATTGTGGGTTCTATGTTATTTTATGTTAAGGCTGGCATAATTTTCTCACTGCCTTTTGTCCACCCAGCTGTCCCGAGAACATAGATTACACATTAATCTATCTATCCATTCCTTTAAGGTCCAGGTGATATTCCGGGTCAATGGATGAAACGATGGATGATCAGCCTGGAAGGCCGAATAATCTGCGAGGGTATGCAACCAACTTTTGTCACTGGACTTGCTGCATTGTTTTCTTTGTATTACATCTCAGTACCAAGAGGAAGCAGCATCCACACTGAAATTCCTTCAAAGGTAACAAACATGCACTTATTTTATTATTTATTTAATTTTCATTAATATGTTATTATTATGTTGACTTAAAGGAATAGTTCCCTATTTAATAATTATCTAATTACTCAACTTTGTCATCTGAAACTTGAGATTTTCTTTTCCAGAACACAAAGATATTTTGATGTGATATTTGTTTGTCCATACAGTGCAAGTGGAATATGTACCAAACTGCCAGCTACAAAAAGGACATAAAAGCATAATAAACATAATCCATATAAGTACAGTGGTTTAATTCAGTTTAGTTTAACTTTAGTTGAAAACAGACCAAAATGTAACTCTTTCACTGTTCAACATGTCATTGCAGTCTCTAGGCACAATCATAATTTCAGTCCTGATTCCACTTTCTTGACACACGCTCAGAGCGCTAGGAAGTGTAATTGAGCTTGATATCATGATCGTCAAGGAAAATGCTGATGTCAAGTTTTAAGGTGAAAAAGGATTACCTTTAAAATGCTTTTAAGTCCTTTTGGGAGCTTAATATTTTGGTCTCCATTCACTGCATTGTATTGATAACCAGACATCATATTACATCATCATATTAAAATATCTTTCTTTGTGTTCCACCCAAAAATAAAAAGGAATTCATGAAAGTACTTTAAAATGTACTCACCCTCATGTTGCTCAAACCCTGTACTGCTTTCTTCCATGTAACATTAAATCAGATATTTTTTTATAGATAATTTACACATGGGGGCATTCACTGATAAGCTCCATAAAAAAAATAAATAAATAAATAAAAAACTCTGTATGACCTGTGTGGTGTATTCCAAGTCTTCAGAAATTATACAATATTGGTGAGGATATTTTAGATAATCAAAATCATACAATTTTAAATCATTGTTCACTGAAAATCTTCTCCTCTTATTTTTCAGATGCTTTATTGGAATAAATCCGGAAAAGAGGACTAAGGCAACATCGGGAAAAGTGGTGTCTAAAAAAAACTGGGAAAACTGTTCAGAAGAAGACTGTAACTGTCAGTCCAATGGTATCAAATCTTTTAAAAAGACTGATGGACTTTGAGTGGGACTTCATTTAAAATGTATCTGACACTCCCCACAAATGCAGTTTGTTTTGTACATAACATGGTGGGCTGGAGTGTTGCTATTTTTTTACTGATTTGTATTTTATAAACCATTTATTTTGATATAAAAAATGGGCTCGTGTTCATGATTTGACAGTAGATTTTATGGTAAGTCACTTCAAAATTTTTGGTTTGTTTTGATGTTCTGTTTTTTACTTAAGTAATTTGTGTATTTTGACTTGTTGATGGCTGCTTTTTGTTGCACCACAACACTGAATATTATTTGACTACTTTTATTTTATTTATTTTTTGCCTGTTTTAGGGCATATTGATAAACATGTTGTTTCGGAATAAAAAAAACATTCATAATTTGGCTTTGTTTTGTAATCCACATATACAAATTGAAAGTGCGGGGTGCAATATGCATTTATAATTGTGATTATGACGTTGTGACTGGTATGTCATTTAACAGCTGTATGCTTCTAACTTATAGTTGTATATTGTAGTTGACACCATATTTAATGCTGGCAACCACAGCTGCCAGTAGTTTACTGTTTTTATTGTATGATATGTAATTTAACAGCAATATGCTGCAAAATTACAGTTGTATACTCTAGCTGTCAAAAACAGTATCTTGCTGTTAATTTCAAGAACGGTAACACACTGTATTTTTAGAGAATAATGCTGTCAACAACAGCTTCCAATAGATTACTGTTTTTATTACAGGAAAGTTTTTTACAGTGTGGGTGACTAGGAACAGGAAATTGTTCAACCATGACTTCCTGTTTCACAGGGGTATAAATATGAGGTAACACATAGGCCAAATTCCCTTAGTCATTCATAACACTGGGTAAGACCAAGGGATATAGCTGTAATGTGCAGCAACAGGTTGTTGAGCTTCACAAAATGGGAAGTGGCTAGAAGAAAATAATTCCCATTTCCACCATCAGGGCAATAATTAAGAAGCTCCAGTCAACTAGAAATGTTATGAATCAACCTGGAATTGGAAGTGTGTCTATATTGTCTCAACGCACTGTGAAGAGGATGGTTGAAGTGGCCAAAAAATCTCCAACGATCACAGCTGGAGAATTGCAGAAGTTAGTTGGATCTTGGGGTCAGAAAGTCTAAGTCCTAATTTCCCCTCCCCCCCTCAAGGAGAGACACATCATCCCCATGCTCACAGCATCATTCTATTTTAGGTAACTTGAAGACAAGCATCATTGACAGCAGCAAATGCTGGAGCACACTACCTGAGATGGACAAGCTGGAAAAATAAACCACAAAAGGCCTATTAGTAATGACTCGAAGCAGCAATGAACACACAATGGGCAATATTTGAAATATTTTAAACATTACACTCTGTAGAGTGTGAGGAAGAACTTGAACATTTGTTGGCCCGTATACCACTGAAGATAGCCATTTCCAAACTTAAGCCACATTTAAACAAACAAGGCCTTCAAGGAATGTGGTCTTTCCTCTTGTTAAACTATTTTGGTCTTATGACTGTGAGTTCCTTGACTGAGGCAGAACCTGTCAATGTTATTTCCGAGAGCCATCATTGTCCTTGATCCAGGTGGATATTTATAGAATGAGCAGTAGTGCTGTCAGTTATGCCTAAGCTCACCACAATGTCGCATGCCAGCGAACAGAGTATTGCGAAACTGATAATCCACTCCTTGTTTTTGTAAATCTATCCTCTTCTAGGGAAAACAAGGACTGCAGGCTTGGGTTACACACGAGTGATATACTCAATAGACACAGGTCATTTTTATTAACTTCCCCCATTAGAATCAGAACTCAGAAATCAGATTAATAAGATATGTTGTTAAGAAGTTAATATCAAATAAGGTTAGGTAAGAAAGAGGAAGCAAATTAAATTGAGGACAAGAATTGTCCTATTTTTGAAGCTAAAAACAGTATTTATGAATAACTGTCTTTTAAAAGGCCAGACTATTGTTAGTTAATGTTTGTTCCTATGAAAGGTTGAAACCCCATAAAAGAATGACTACTTTTATTTGTAAAGGTTTTACGATAAACTATTGTCATAGAACTATGAAGAACTATAGTATCTGTACTTCTCTGAAGCATAAAAAAGACATACAAAGCAGTCTGTTACAAATGGAACCATATTTATGTTTCCATTCTTGCAGTTAAACATTCCAACCCCAACATTCCTAAAGTGAACAAACCATTCATGCACATGTAGGCTGTGGAATTTTACTACTGAGAAGGGTCTTTCCATGATGGTACGAAATCTGTTGACAAGTTCTTGTCTGGAGGAGATTAATGGCTTTTTTTTTTTTTTTTAACAAAAAGAATGGCTTCAAACAAATAACACTATTGCTCTGTTTTGACAACAGAGAGGACTACACATCATACAGGGAAAACTAATTTCAATCTTTTGTCAGTGAATTGCCATGTTGGTAGTAAATCGGTTAATGAATTAAAAAACAAAACAAAACAACAACAAAAAAAAACCCAAAACCCCCTACAACTTATTATCTTTTGCAAACCAAAATTTTTGTGTGCTTTGTTGGCTAATGCCTTTATTAGATGTATTACAGATCTTTTGAAAATCAGAATCCAGCACAAAGCCATCATATAACTCTCGTGCTAGTTCATCATGTAGTTACCTCATGGTTAAACTTATTGAGAGAAAATAAGGACTAGCTACACTCAAATGTGATGTGAAGACAGAACAGCACATCTTATAACTGAAACGACTGCCAACAACTTGCTGATTTTTGGCGAGGACACAAACACAATGTGCTAGAACATCGAGGTGCTACAGGATCATTCACTTGTTTGTTTCCCTTTGTCTGTATTAATGCACTAAATTAGCTACCACATTTTAGCCTGGCAAAATAGCTTTCTGGGCAAACAAAACATAGGATTTGGAAAGATCACTGGGCTAGCTAATAAATTCATGATTTTTATGATAAACAAACAAAAAAACAAAAACAAGTGTCACAAGGAATAATTATTCACTTGTTTATGTGTATTAAGATTGCTTGGTGCAACAGTGTCTCACATTTGCATAAATCAAGTTGTATAAGGGGTGAGGTTACTGTTTGTGCATTTTCCTTTGACTAAACACATATAGACTTAAACAAATTCCAACCACGTCACTCTACTGTTCACACCCTAATCCGTCCCTCCTTACATACAAACTGTAGACAAGAGGCCCAGGGCCCCCAGCTCCTGAGGTCAGTGGGTTAGCAGTTCTCTCTAATTCAGTACACCAGAAACCTGACATTGAGAAGTGTCTGCTTATAATCAGCAGCTGCTTCCTAATGGAACCCTGAGTCATTTCTAGTGGAGGACTTTTAGATAGCTTACAAGAAAATGCCTGGAATGTGTCAAAGTGACACTTTGGAGGAAGTTATCAGATTGAAGCATATGTTTTCACCTCCAAGTGACTTAGTACGAACGTGTTTTGGCCCGTGTATGCATTTATCATCATTAAAACGCATGTTCCATCATCACTACTTCTGATAGGTCAGTTAGTGATTGCACTAACAGAGCACATGTGATGCTTTATCATATTGTGTTGGACATGGACTGATAACTTGTTTCATTTATATTTTTTGGGAAATCTATGTTTTGACACCAAGGGGCCTATTCCATTTCTAGTTGTAGTTCTAGTAGTTCTAGTATAGTAGTTCTAGCTTATATACTGACAAAATAAAACTGATTTCTAGGCAGTCTCAGTGACAAAATGTATGATAGTTGAATCACAGAAGATTTTTTTCTTTAAACAGCAAATCCTCTGATATACAAATGTATTCCTCACTGAAAGCACATTAAATGCAGAGGAAGTGACAGGATAGTGGTTCTCAGCTCTTGATTGCACATCTGAACAATTTACATGATGTATGTGGAACACCAGAGCTCATGATGAAGATGACAAGAACATTTTGTACTAGAACAGAAGGAATAAGTCCATTCCCAAACCAGCTGAAAAGGCCCCAGTCCACCTGCATGCCATCCTGTAATTAATGTATCAAACTGTTTTCCCTTAATCCCTAACTCTCTCCTAATTCTAATCCTTCTTATATTACCTGCAAAGGACACATACACTGAAGGTCCAGCTAAAAAGAAATATTGCAAATGTTTGTATGAAAAGAGACACTATTTTCATACTATTTTTATAGACTATTTTCACTGTTTATATTAAATTTAGTGCAGTGCTGAAGAAGGGCAAGTCAGAGGCGTATCTGAAATTACTTAACTAAGTAAGTAGTTACTACAGTAGACTAAGTACTGTTTCTGATGTTTGTTTGTTTGTTTCCAAATATATATATATATATATATATATATATATATATATATATATATATATATATATATATACAGTGGGTATGTATAGAAAGAATCACCATAATCATATTTTGTTGCTTTTCAGCCTGAAATGAAGACGTACAGTTTTATTTTATCCAGCTGTATTTACTCAGTGCAACTTATAACATCCAAGTGAAAGATATAACACCAACATGTCATAAAAAATAAATAAATAAATAAATAAACAGAATCACTGAGTTGGAAAAAGGATCACCCCCTCCTAAAAATGACTTGTAAACTCAGTCAGGTGTAGCTAATCACCTTCTCAAAGGCACACAAAGCCATTTGACTTTCAACTGTGATCAGCTGTGGTCATTTTGATTAGCTCAGCATGAAAAGAGCTTTCCTGGAGATCTCCGGGATAAAGTTGTGGACAGGCACAAGTCAGGAGGTGGATACAAAAAAATTTCAAAGGCTTTATCAATGCCTAGAAGCACAGTGAAGTCTATTATTAAGAAGTGGAAGGTATTTGGTACAACACAGACTCTCCCTGGATCAGGACGTCGCTCCAAACTGGATGAAAGAGCCAGGAGGAAACTGGTCAGAGAGGCTACCAAGAGGCCTACAGCAACTCTGAAGCAGTTGCAGGAATTTATGACAAAGAGTGGTCATTGTGTGCATGTGACAACAATATCACAAATTCTCCACAAAAGTGGCTTGTATGGGAGGGTTGCAAGAAAAAAGCCACTCCTCAAGAAAGGCCACATGCAGTCACGACTGAGCTTTGCCAAACGCACCTTGAAGATTCAGGTCAGATGAGACTAAAATTGAATTATATGGCCTCAACACCAAATGATATGTCTGGCGGAAATCCAATACAGCTCACCATCCAAATAACACCACAACAGAACTGGACACCCAGTGGTTGAAGGAGAAAAGGGTGAGTGTCCTTGCATGGCCTAGTCAGAGCCCAGACTTAAACCCCATTGAAAATCTGTGAAAATTGTAAACCCCATTGAAAATCCCTAATCCTAACCATAACCCCTAACTCTTATGGGTGGAGCGACACATGTAGCCCCACCCAAAAGTGCAGCCCTGCCCCATTCTGCAGGCTTCAGCCAGGTCCACTTGTTGTGTTTGGTGCTAATGCTATCTTCAACGTGAGCGGTGTTCATGTCAGTGTTAGCATCGGTGCAGGTGTTATTCCTGGGTGCAGTGTTTGTTTCAGTGTTGCTGTGTTCGTCACTGACCTATTTCAGCTTTGGCTCTGGTGTGTCGCTGCTCTGCGAGTCACCCCTGGAGCTCCCTGGCTGCACAGCTCTGTGTGGGCAGCTCAGCCTTTTTCGGTGGTGACAAAGACGGTGTAACTGCTGTTGCCATCTATGCACTTGAAGTTTACATCCAGTGTTTCCTCACGATTTTTTAGAAACATGTAAACTTGTCTGCGGAATGACAGGACGTGTTTGACTGCAGAGTTCTTACACCCGAGCGGAATGGTTGTCATGGGGCTGGTGAACTTTCAAAAGCGAGCCAGCTCCTTTATGATCAGCTCATTTTTAATGAATGGGGGCATGTTGGAGATGATGACTCGCGTCGCAGGGGCAGATAGAGGGGCAACGTGTATCATGACACCATTTAACCAGCTCTCACACGCTCTGTATGCCACACTCGCTCCTCCACCGCGCATGCGCCGAGAGAACAAGAGAGAGAGAGAGCGCCCGGTGAGGGAAAGACTGTTTAGAACTGGTATAACTTAAGTGATAAAAGAAACAAGCTTATTTTGAGGATATTCAACTACATTAAACATACCTATAAAGAAATAAAAGAGGAATATAACACTTTGGGAAGTGCTGTTATTGAAAATAACTCAGTGTGATATTAACTCATATCACGCTACCCCATTGTTGATTATTTTCCTATAACAGCAATCCCCATCATGTTTCTTCCTTACCTAATAAATCTGTGTAATCTCTCATCAAAATATGATCTATTCAAGAACTGCAATAAGATATCTTTAGGATGTTCACAGTTTCTTAGGATAGTTAAGTGTTCTAGCTTTATTAACAGGCTCTTGCTGTGAAATAATGCAAATATATATATATATATATATATATATATATATATATATATATATATATATATTTATCACTATTTATGTACTGTTTTCCACATCTTAGCACTCTGAACATGTTTATTAATGTCGGTTAATGTTTCATAAACTTCAGTTCTGCACGAAATGCTTTTGAGATGGATATACATGAATAGAAGTAGCAGTTCAGAGCAAAACAAATAAGAGCCAGCTTTTTCCACAATGCTCAAAACTGGGACTGGTTTTAACCAAACCCCAACAGTAAAATAAACGGTCTGGTATTGAGCTTGAGTAAACAAGCGATTATGATTTAAACATTGCACTGCTGTCTGACATGATTTAGTAAAAGTCTGCCCAGAATGAAAGACTCTGTTGGTGTTTGAAACACTGATGGTGTTTTTGCTGTTTAAGCAATAGCAGCTAAAATGAAGCTTCTCTGCATGCATCTTCTACTGTCATAGTAAGACTTTAATTCCTTCTTCCTTTGAAAAATAAAAGAATACCCCACAATGTTGTGTTGTTATACACTTTAATGAGTTTTCCTTGTGCCATTACTCAGCATTCACCAAACTTCTTCAAATGACCTTAAACTCCTACTCCAGCTGAAGGGTTGAGCTTAAATAAAATAACCCCAGCCAGTTGTGTAGGCTGCTGTCATCATGTGATAGTTTCATAGATTTATGCAAACAAGCTATTGAAACCCACACAACTGTTCTCTGTGGAAAAGAGAAAGATTGATCTACTTCAACAAACTGAAGGGATCACAAATATCTGGGTCTTTAGTGTATTCAAAGATTAAGTCCAGATTTGTCAGGGCTGCTGAGAAGCTCTTCATGCAGTATGTATCTACTGCTCTCTCTCTCTCTCTCTCTCTTTTCCATTGTGCTCTAAATGGTTAACAGAAGTGGTAAAAATTCCTTTTTTACCCAAGTAAAAGAGTAACTACTCATCTAAATAAAAAAATAAAAAAACTCCTGGTAAAAGTTGAAAAGCTTCAAATGCTTCACTCAAGTTAAAGTATGAAGTCTTAAATAGTACAAGAAAGAGTCACAAATGAAAAAGAAATCTGCCTCAATCACACACTGATTGTAGTTACTGACAGTAAATTAGTTCCTCTTTCAACAAGGAATGTGGAAAACATTACCTTAAGCTAACTAACACCAGCTTTATTCACACAAATGCTGGAATCCACCAGAGACTTCCCAAAACACTCTGCAGCCTACAAACATGGCTGCCACAGAATACAGTCCCCAGCACAATACTCCACTGGCACGTTCACAATCTCCCAAGTTCCAATCACACACACCTGTTGACAATTATACTTGCACCCTATATACACAGACTTTGGGCACTTACCCAGTTGTGAAGCAACGCTCAGTGTGCCTTTACCTGACTATCAAGCATTGTATTTATATCTCACTATTCTGCTTTATGATCTTTCCTCTTTGCCTGGTTTTTGGATTTTGGTTTTGCCTACATTGTTCTGTTTGCTGATCACCTGACCTTCTGCCTGTTCCATGTTTATCATCATTGTCTAATGTTTTGGTATTGTTTGCCAGTGTCTTTTAAATAAAAAAGGCTAGCCTGCAATTGCATCCATCTCTGACTCAGTTGCATGACATATTCCAAATGTCTCAAATGTTAGCTATCATCATTTGTAATACCTCTGACCATACAAATTAGCTGAATGTTAATAGCGAGCTTCACAATACAAACTGCTTTGATCCTTATAAAGTGTACATAGCAGCAGATAGATTACAGTGAAGGGGTATTAGCTGTTCTTGCTGTCACATCTGTTAAAATTTAGATTTGTTAGGAATTTACAGTGCCTATAGAGAATCATCATACTCATTTGAAATAGTCACTTTTTTGTCTTACAGCCTGAAATCAAAATGCATTAAAAATATTTTTTTTTTGTCCCAGCTTTACTTACACATTCTGCCTTACAACATTCAAGTAATGTAAAAAGGCAACAGTTCGGAAATATAAAAAAGAAAACTAGAATAACAGAGTTGGAAAAGTGATCAGTCCCATGATTTAATAGTTTGTAGAGCCACCTTTTGCTTTAATTACAACCATCAGTCTGTTTGGATATGTCTCTATTAGCTTTGCGCACCTAGAGTGGGGAATATTTGCCCATTCTTCCTTGCAGAATTGTTTGAGTTCAGTCACATTTCGTGGTGAATGGCAATTTACTGCTGTCTTCAAGTCCATCCACAGATTTTCAATTGGATTTATGTCAGGGCTCTGACTTGGCAACTCTAGGACATTCACCTTCCTATCCTTAAGCCACTGTGTAGTTTTTTTTGGTGGTGTGTTTAGGGTCGTTGCCGTGCTGGAAGGTGGCCCACCTGCCCATCTTCAGCTGTCTAGCAGAGGGCCACAGGTTTTCCTCAAGAATTTGGGTGTACTTGGCAGCATCCATTTTCCCTTCAATCCTGATCAATTTCCCAGTCGCCGCTGAAGACAAACACCACCACAACATAATGTTTCCACCACCATGCTTCACAGTAGGTATGGTGTGTTTTGGGTGGTGTGCTTTGTTTGTTTTTTGCCAAACATAAGCTTGCAGTTCAGTCCAAAAAGTTCAATCTTGGTCTCATCTGACCATAAAACCTTTTTGCCACATGGCATTAGAATCTTCTAGGTGGTTTTTTTTGCAAAGCACAAACGAGACTCCGTGTGGCCCTTTTTCAGAAGAGACTTCTTTCTTGCCACCCTTCCATACAGGCCAGCTTTGTGTAAAGCTTGTGAGATTGTTGTCACATGCACAGACCAACCAATCTCTGCCATAAGGACTTGTAAGTCCTTCAAAGTTGCCATTGGCCTCTTGGTATCTTCCCTGATCAATATCCTCCTGGCTCGGTCATCCAGTTTGGAGGGATGGCCTGATCTAGGCAAGGCATTGGTGGTGCCATACACTTTCCACTTCTTAATAATGCTCTGAACAGTACTCAGAGGGATAGTTAAAGCCTTTGAAATCTTTTTGTATCCTTCTCCTAGTTTGTGCCTTTCCACAACCTTGTCCCAGAGCCCTTTTGAAAGCACCTTTCCAACCATGGTGTATTCTTTGCATTGCCATGCACTACTAGTAATGGAATCATCATGGAACAGCTGGTTTTCTTATGAAGTAATCAAAACCACTGCAATTGATGTCAGGTGGGGGGCAATTAGCATGGTGTGTGATCTGGGAAGTGACTGGTTGTACCTGAGCAAGTTTATAATGGTTACTCTAAGGGGCTGATCATGTATCCAAACCAGGTATTTCACTAATTAAATTTTAATAATTGTTCAGAATTTTTTAAAATGTTATTTCCACTTAGATGTCGAGGGTTATAATGTGTAAATACAGCTGGCAAAAGTTAGATTTAATTCATTTTAATTTCTAGGGTGTAATGTGACAAAAGCTAAGGATTTTGACAGGGTATGATGATTTTCTATAGGCACTGTAGATCAACTCCTTGAAACTGTCTCATGCTGAATAATTCACTTTATGACTTTTATGAACTATGCTTAAAGAAATGACAATTTCAGAAGAAAATTATTTTCTATTTTCAATGTAGTAAGTAAAAAAAACAGTAACAAGGTAATTGTACTTTTAATTGTTAATGATTTAATTACAAATGATTTAAATTAGGACAGTGCCTTAAACTCCAATTACAGTCCTAGATTATTATAGACTATTATTATTACATTATTATGTCATTCATTTTGTAGCATGAATTATTCAGGAACTACAGTGAAAGTTATAGACAAAGGAATATACTGTAACAGAGTGAGAAATGTAAGCCTGAGTCTTGGAGTTTAAGGAGGTTAAAGTGAGGTCAAAAATAAGATTTGCATAATGTTTTCCACTGTATTACCTACAGTATAAGCATGGATGAAAGTAGGTTAAAAATACATGCATAACTTAAAAATGTGAGTATCTTGAAGCTAGAATCACTTGCTTCCTCAGCAGAAATACCTGTATCAATATGTACAAACATCAGAATCAAGTAGCAGTTGTTTTGTGAATGTTTTATATGGCTTTTTTCTGCTATTGTATGTACAAATTATTTTACTGAATCAAATAGTGTCCTTCTGATACTGAACTGCAGGCTATCAACATCTGTGATAACATTAGGCTTGTATTATCCTAGTGCAAAGTTAAAACAAGCAGCATTAAAGTGGATCCTCACTGTCATGCTGCCTTGTAGCTGTGTTAGTTAGCTAGCTATGGTATAGGACAGTTGGGGAGTTTATTATTAGAAAAGATTCAGATTCAAAAAAGTTAATTCAAAGTTAGTTAGCTGATTGACACGCAGCCTAACATATATTGACTTTGTAGAGGTACTTGTCATTCTCTTAAGAAGTAAGGTGAGTGATTTTAACCATCTTTCACCTCTACGTATGCTTGTGTTGTGCAGTGAAGCCAAAAATGTGGTTCCAAATGTGGTGTCCAGAACAGAAAGACAATTATATACTCTCTGTAGTCCACACACCATTTGGCACAGACATTGTTGTAAGACAGTATTACGGCTTTTCTTTTTATTAGAATCCAAGGAACACCTTGATGCAGAACAGACAGTTCTGTTTAGATTGATGAAATCCATGCAGTTCAGTACATTTTGCATCCAAAGATAACAAACAGTGGGAACAAAGACAAATATCTTTTATTTAGGTAGATTCAGATTAAAACAAAAAGTAAGAGAAATTGGTTACATACTTCAGGAGCTGCATTTGATGTGGCTACAGTGCAACCTGGCAGCACTCTGAAGGGACAAAATAATAGAAAACAGACTCTTCCGATCTAAATCATCACTTTAAATGTATTAGACATCTCTAGGATCATGTTAAAAGAGCACAAGGAAGTGGAGCAGTACAGAAAGCCTGTGTTCCAAGCATGATTAAAACCAAGTCAGGTGAGCAGTGAGCAGCTCTGAATTGCCTGAGTCAAAAATGTCTGCTCCTTATTTATCAGTTTAGGAGATGTTAGGCAGACCATTATTGAAACTGGCACATACGTGGGTGCTTTGCCATAGCTACCGTGGTCTGCTTTTGTTGTGTATGAGTATATTAAGCTTTTCTGTTTCAGAGCTCATATTTCTCTTCAGTAGTAACAATTAGTAATAATGAAAATATCATCAGTAGAGTAAATCTTAAACATAACAATCAGCATGAGGACTTCATTGATAACAGCACACAACAGCAACCAACAAACATAGCTGAATAAAATCTTCTGTGACTATTGAAAAGTACAAAAAACATGTATCCATACTTAGTCTGAAAACAGAAAAAGGTATTGATGCCTCTCGACTTATTAGGCTCATTAGGTTGCTTTAAATAGTGATATGACTGCTTTCGCAAAGACAGCTGTAAAATGCTCATACACATTAAAGATGGTGAAGTATAAGCATGCATCTATTTTTCCATTCACACCTCACCTTTGCCACTGAATACTTATGTTCATTATAGGTTCCCTGCTCCAACACTCAAATTATGTATAACTCCATTAGTAAGGATGTTTACAGAGTATTGCATAAGTATGCATAAGTAGTAAAAGCAGAAAAAAACATAAGCATGTAACAGTAGTGGTACGTATTCACAAGTATTGTTATGAAACCCTGAAATTAGTTCTGGTGATCTCAATATAAATACACTTCTTCCTGAAAGCTCCTGGAGTCTGTTAGAAAGCAGGCGCTGTCAAAATAAGTTCAGCAAAAGTTCTGGGAAAGTATCAATCACGCTTTTGTTATTAACACCCCCTCCCCAAAAATCTGAACATCCCACACAGCACCACAAAATCTTTTTTTTTGTTTTTTTAAATGGAAAGAAACTGCCATAACTACAAGGAGTAGGACACCCACGAAAAGTCAGTGACCAGGTAAGGAGGGCATTAACCAAGAGGCCAAGGCCAACTCTGAAGGAGTGGAAGAATCCACAGTTCAGATCGGAGAAGCTGTTCACAGGACTATGATGGAAGACTAAAAGACATGTTGGAGAATCTGCAAACATTTGGAAAGAAGTTCTCTAGCCTGATGAGACCAAAGTGTATTTTTTTTGTCCATGGCATAAAAACAAGTGGAATGACTGTTGAAAACCCAACACTGCTCATCACGCTGAGAATACCAACCCTACAGTGAAGCATGGAGGTGGTAGCATCATTGAGTGGTAACCTTGGCCTGTTGGTTGGAAAATGCTGACACATTTCCACAGGAATATACACATACACAAAACTAATCAACAATTAATTATACTGGAACATTTATGAGTTGTGGGTTTGTGGTTGGACCTTTTCAAATGGGATTGCCTTATACTTTAGTAAAAATGTCTGAAAAAAAAATCTGCATACTTGTGAAAAGACTCAGATTTTATACAGTATGTGAAATTGGGTATTATTGAATTGAAGTGGTTGGCTAAACTAGACTTTCTGTGTAGAACATATCTTAAACGGTCTCTTCTCTATACTATTGATATTGCTACTGGAGTTGTTGTTCAATCCAAACTTTTCTGCATATCCTCAATGTTATCCTCTCTCTAACATATGAGCTAATCAGCTTCTCTCTTATTGTGTTGACAACCAGTATTGGAAACAAGTGCATTTACAGTCTTCCTCCCTAGTATGTCTCACTATTATTTTTTTTTCCTACCCATCACTTTGGTTTCAGTGTTAGTCTTGTGTGTTTGTTCTCCTAGTTATAAATCAAAGTTTGTCTGAGCCTCTGACAGGGGAACCACTCCTCAAACAATGGAGGCTTTACGGCTCATTGAGGCCCTGTAAGGTTCCTACGTAATTAAGGAAAGATACTTGTGTTCCCTCCAAAAACATAAACACAGACCAAATTCAGCATTCAATGGCATGCAAAAGAATTGCTTGAACACGATGGGGCCTAGCCAGACATCTACAGTTAACACTCACACAATGCCTGCCCTATGAGAGTGGCAGTTATTGAGATGAAGGCACACATAATACATACCCAAGTCATTAGTCTCACATCAGATGTACACAGAACTCTCTCCATTCTTCACTCTTTGTCAATAAATCAAGCCTGTTTTTATACAATTTTAAACATTATGTCAAGATTGATGGCAAATTGCAAGTCTTGACGGACGAATCCATGCTATTTTCGTTGGCTGTTAAGTAAGGAGATGCCACAGCATGTTTCTGTTGGACAGCCTAGGAGAGGAGGTGCTTTCAGCAATAATCACCCAGTCAGATAGAAGCCTGTCTGCTTTTCCCTGCATAAAGTAGCGGAGATGCTCTCTGAATAATTATGTGGCAGTTTGACATGGGCCAGAAAATTATATGAGTGGCTTGCTTTGTCTAAAGAAGAACTGAAACTATCCTGTGAAACTGTTTATCTCTACTAATCCTAACTATGCAGAATGTAGGAGTTGGGTTTATCACACACTAAACTCACCTTTCATCATTAGTTTATATTGCCTATAGGAGCACACAGACTAAGCTATGCTCCAAACATTTCTCTCTGGTATAAAAAGTGCAATCAGACAAATACCCAAAAGCCAGGGCTACTTACTGTAATCCTAATCATATCAACAAACTCCCAAACATTTCTATTCATATCTATTTATTTTCTGTTTTAAAACTCACTAGTATCCTTTTGAAAAGGGTCTGCAAAGGTTAAATGGATTTGGAGCTAGAGTCTTATCTTTTAAGACAGGGTATTACTCTGTCACAGACACTGAAGTTTTGACAGATGTGTGCTTTGTGTGGCTGATCTCCTTCTTTCCATCTATATTTTCCACATTAATTGGCGATGGAGGGTTTTTCATAAAGAAGAATTAGAGAATTAAGCAGGATTAAACACAAGGTTTTGTAGATAAAGAGACATATCTGCAGCTGGGGAGAGCATGCAAGGTGAATGAGTGTAAACATGGGTCTGAGCTAATTTCAGATAATCATTCGAAAAATGTGTTTGTTTTTTTTTTAACTTTACTGAGAGGAAAATTTGAGGCTGTCATGCAGAGAAAAATACACCTCATGAATGTGAGTAATCCTGCTCCGCTGATGGATCAGATTGGTTTGGAGTGGAATGCAAAGTTTGATTTATGAGCTTCATAGCAACTAGAATTAAAATTTCTATTACCCAAAAAAGCAGTCTTGTCACACAGGACTGCTTAAAACGACAGGGTCAGGATCCTGAGAGCAAGACGTCTATGACAGCCTTTTCTGGCTGAGCTTCTCTTGGTTAAGGAATTAAGACAGGCAGGATGACAGCTTGATTGACTGGACTCTGGACTCTGTAATACACTGGGAAAATGGTCCATAAAAGTTACTATACAACATGCATAGCTCTCCATCATCTCACATATGATGTCATCCAGTGAGGTGGCAAACTTTCCTAGCTTCTTGCATGTTAATGTGCCTCAGGGACTACCTTTTGCTTGTTTACTTGCCTTGTAAAAAAAAAAAATAATTAAAAAAGGAAAAAAGAAGGAAATAAAAAAAATAAAATAAATAATAATAATGGTTAAAAAGAAAAAATGATAGTAATAGAAACAGGTTGTACATTGAGGTAATGCATGAGGATGGCCTGAATAGGTGCCAGACCTTTTCAGTATGCAGGGGTATTACATCATTGTATCTTGCTCCCTTTTATGGAAACATAGGCACAGAGAACATGCTTTGCTGTCCCAAAAGTACACATGCACACACACATAAATGTGAGGCAACTAAAAGATGGGTTTATTGCACATCGGTTCATTTTCTCATTCAAACATGTATTCATTTGAAGTATGAATTTACTTCAATCCACAAATTTTTCCTTTTTTTTCTCCAACTTTCTCTGCTCTACATTTATGCTTTCTTTTTGACACACTAGAGGCAGTTTGTGTGCCTGTGCCGAAGTGCCATGCTGGGCCATTGTAACCGTGCAGGCATCATGACGACCAGTGCTGCAGCTGCTTCCAAACCCCTGCTGTGTTCCCTGCCCGCTGAGCCATTGTGCCATTCCAGGGCACAGCACAATGCCAACTCTGCAGGCACGGTCACAACACCGGGGTTTTTGATATCACCCTGGGCACAATGATCCAAAAAAAGAGCTTGCCAGGACAGGCTGGTCAAGACACGCGAATACTTGCAGACACCCCCTCCTCCCAACACTTCACAGTCAGGGAAGTGTGTAATCAGATCACAGCTCAACCTGGAGGGTCAAGGAGCATTCGATGGGCAAATCAAGCATGGCACTTTGGCACTGGTTAAATCAACAGTTTTAACAGGTGGTGCTGGGTATGTTAATACCCTGCTGGGTTTTGTCTCCTTTTAGCTATTCACATACCTTCAATTGAAAAGAAAGTTGCAGTGCACTTTGAATTTAAACTATTTTGGCACCTCTTGCTTATTACACTCACCTGTTATAAATATATAAATGTCTCTCAATTGCTATACAGGATTTTATATATATATATATATATATATATATATATATATATATATATATATATATATATATATATATATATATATATATATATAATGTATATATGTTATAAGAAAAATGTATATAAATGTTACAGAAAAATTTGTGTCATTAATGAAAGCAGCATATTATGTAAGAGACCACTTTTCAGACAAAAAACACAATGAAGGCTGCTGGGTTTTGCCGGAAAAAATAAGAAGCAAGTGCGAAAGTCAAAATCTCCAGAAGAACTGTGGCTGGTTCTGCAAGATGCTCAATAAAACTTACCAGCTCATTTCCTTATAAAACTGCACAAATTGTACTGGAGACTACTATTTTTATTTTTATTTTAATTTTTTGTCACACCAAATATTTACTTTGTTTCATTTATTACTGTTTACTGCTCTTTCTAAATGTAGAAACATTTAATTTAATTATTTTGAAGGCATATTTGCTCTTCAGCATATTTTATATATATATATATATATATATATATATATATATATATATATATATATATATATATATATATATATATATATATATATATACTGAGTACACCCCTCACACTTTTGTAAATATTTTATTATATCTTTTCATGGGACAACACTGAAGAAATGACACTTTGCTACAATGTAAAGTAGTGAGTGTACAGCTTGTATAACAGTGTAAATTTGCTGTCCCCTCAAAATAACTCAACACACAGCCATTAATGTCTAAACCGCTGGCAACAAAAGTGAGTACACCCCTAAGTGAAAATGTCCAAATTGGGCAAGTGTCAATATTTTGTGTGGCCACCATTATTTTCCAGCACTGCCTTAACCCTGTTGGGCATGGAGTTCACTAGAGCTTCACAGGTTGCCACTGGAGTCCTCTTCCACTCCCCCATGACGACATCACAGAGCTGGTGGATGTTAGAGACCTTGCACTCCTCCACCTTCCATTTGAGGATGCCCCACAGATGCTCAGTAGGGTTTAGGCCTGGAGACCAGTCCATCACCTTTACCCTCAGCTTCTTTAGCAAGGCAGTGGTTGTCTTGGAGGTGTGTTTGGGGTCGTTATCATGTTGGAATACTGCCCTGCGGCCCAGTTTCCAAAGGGAGGGGATCATGCTCTGCTTCAGTATGTCATAGTACATGTTGGCATTAGCTCCCCAGTGCCGGCAGCACTCATGCAGCCCCAGACCATGACACTCCCACCACCATGCTTGACTGTAGGCAAGACACACTTGTCTTTGTACTCCTCACCTTGTTGCCGCCACTCACGCTTGACACCATCTGAAAAAAAATAAGTTTATTTTTGGCTCATCAGACCACAGGACATGGTTCCAGTAATCCATGTCCTTAGTCTGCTTGTCTTCAGCAAACTGTTTGCGGGCTTTCTTGTGCATCATCTTTAGAAAAGGCTTCCTTCTGGGACGACAGCCATGCAGACCAATTTGATGCAGTGTGCGGCGTATGGTCTGAGCACTGACAGGCTGACCCCCCACCCCTTCAACCTCTGCAGCAATGCTGGCAGCACTCGTACGTTTATTCTGCAAAGCCAACCTCTGGATATGATGCTGAGCACGTGCACTCAACTTCTTTGGTCGACCATGGCGAGGCCTGTTCTGAGTGGAACCTATCCTGATAAACCGCTGTATGGTCTTGGCCACCATGCTGCAGCTCAGTTTCAGGGTATTGGCAATCTTCTTATAGCCTATGCCATCTTTATGTAGAGCAACAATTCTTTTTTTCAGATCCTCAGACAGTTCTTTGCCATGAGGTGCCATGTTGAACTTCCAGTGACCAGTATGAGAGAGTGTGAGAGCGATAACACCAAACTTAACACACCTGCTCCCCATTCACACCTGAGACCTTGTAACACTAACGAGTCACATGACACCGGGGAGGGAAAATGGCTAATTGGGCCCAATTTGGACATTTTCACTTAGGGGTGTACTCACTTTTGTTGCCAGCGGTTTAGACATTAATGGCTGTGTGTTGAGTTATTTTGAGGGGACAGCAAATTTACACTGTTATACAAGCTGTACACTCACTACTTTACATTGTAGCAAAGTGTCATTTCTTCAGTGTTGTCCCATGAAAAGATATAATAAAATATTTACAAAAGTGTGAGGGGTGTACTCACTTTTGTGAGATACTGTATATGTACATACAGGTGCATCTCAATAAATTAGAATGTCATGAAAAAGTTAATTTATTTCAGTAATTCAACTCAAATTGTGAAACTTGTGTATTAAATAAATTCAGTGCACACAGACTGAAGTAGTTTAAGTCTTTGGTTTTTTTAATTGTGATGATTTTGGCTCACATTTAACAAAAACCCACCAATTCACTATCTCAACAAATTAGAATATGGTGACATGCCAATCTGCTAATCAACTCAAAACACCTGCAAATGTTTCCTGAGCCTTCAAAATGGTCTCTCAGTTTGGTTCACTAGGTAAGCCACAAACATTCATTGCCAAAGAAGCTGGCTGTTCACAGAGTGCTGTATCCAAGCATGTTAACAGAAATTTGAGTGGAAGGAAAAAGTGTGGAAGAAAAAGATGCACAACCAACCGAGAGAACCGCAGCCTTATGAGGATTGTCAAGCAAAATCGATTCAAGAATTTGAGTGAACTTCACAAGAAATGGACTGAGGCTGGGGTCAAGGCATCAAGAGCCACCACACACAGACGTGCCAAGGAATTTGGCTACAGTTGTCGTATTCCTCTTGTTAAGCCACTCCTGAACCACAGACAACGTCAGAGGCATCTTACCTGGGCTAAGCAGAAGAAGAACTGGACTGTTGCCCAGTGGTCCAAAGTCCTCTTTTCAGATGAGAGCAAGTTTTGTATTTCATTTGGAAACCAAGGTCCTAGAGTCTGGAGGAAGGGTGGAGAAGCTCATAGCCCAAGTTGCTTGAAGTCCAGTGTTAAGTTTCCACAGTCTGTGATGATTTGGGGTGCAATGTCATCTGCTGGTGTTGGTCCATTGTGTTTTTTGAAAACCAAAGTCACTGCACTCGTTTACCAAGAAATTTTGGAGCACTTCATGCTTCCTTCTGCTGACCAGCTTTTTGAAGATGCTGATTTCGTTTTCCAGCAGGATTTGGCACCTGCCCACACTGCCAAAAGCACCAAAAGCTGGTTAAATGACCATGGTGTTGGTGTGCTTGACTGGCCAGCAAACTCACCACACCTGAACCCCATAGAGAATCTATGGGGTATTGTCAAGAGGAAAATGAGAAACAAGAGACCAAAAAATGCAGATGAGCTGAAGGCCACTGTCAAAGAAACCTGGGCTTCCATACCACCTCAGCAGTGCCACAAACTGATCACCTCCATGCCACGCCGAATTGAGGCAGTAATTAAAGAAAAAGCAGCCCCTACCAAGTATTGAGTACATGTACAGTAAATGAACATACTTTCCAGAAGGCCAACAATTCACTAAAAATGTTTTTTTTATTGGTCTTATGAAGTATTCTAATTTGTTGAGATAGTGAATTGATGGGTTTTTGTTAAATGTGAGCCAAAATCATCACAATTAAAAGAACCAAAGACTTAAACTACTTCAGTCTGTATGCACTGAATTTATTTAATACACGAGTTTCACAATTTGAGTTGAATTACTGAAATAAATGAACTTTTCCATGACATTCTAATTTATTGAGATGCACCTGTATATATATATATATATATATATATATATATATATATATATATATATATATATATATATATATATATATATATATATATAAAAATTTTGGACTCGATATGAAGCACCTAAAAACCAAAAGAATAAGTCGCTTTTGCTTTTGAACCTTTAATCACTATGACTATTTTGTCTGTAGCAATCTTCTAGCTGTATTTTACAAAACCATTCACCCAAAAACATGCCATGAGACAGCATGACATTGAACAGCTGGTATACTTATGTTTCCCCATGTTGGTGTAAAATGAGTATCAGACTACAAGCATTTTGCTATGAAACTACAGGTTGCACAGTCATGACATCTTTGTAGAATGTGATTATAAATAAAGTACATGGAATATTAAAAAGTGAGGTTTTGAGATTCCAGTGGATTTCTATGGAGTTTATGCTTTATGCACAAGCGTGAGTGGGAAAAAAATTAGACCTGAAGCGTAAAATAAGGGCTGGAATTTGACACTTCATTAGCGCACATGTGACATGGCAGGTGTGGATTGAAATGCTTTTTAAAATGGAATTAAATGAGGTCTTGATGTGATTCAATACATGACACTACATGCAGCACTTGACGTGACTCGTCTGGTGTGAACTGGCCTTAAATGGCAAATGGCAAAAAGAGAAGGAAATCCATTCAGATGTGACTTGGTGATACAAGCAAATCTGTTTTTATAGAGCTAGCATTTACTATTCTCAAAAAAAAGTTAATCATTGCTGTGGTAAAACAAAAAAGCTGACACATTTTTAACTGTGGGTTACTGATTGTGAATGCTAAATGGTATTTCTTTGTTTCATATCATGGTATTATGCTATGATGTGCCATTTTACATTAGATAATAATCCACTGGTACATTTGCTTATTCTGTATGTCACTTGCAGGTTTCCAAACAATGCAGTATAATAGAATTTAGTTTAGGTGAATCAGGCAGCAAAGCAAAAATGAATTTGTTGAGGCCCAAGTTGGCAACATTTTGCTATTTTAAAGATTATTTCTCTTCATTCCCCTGTCTAAGAACAAAGTCACACCTCATTAGTGCAGAAAATCAATGTTCCCCTGATAGTCATACAGGCGTTCATCTGTACTGATTGCCAATGCTATCTCTCTATAATGTGTTTTCATGGCTCAGGAACTTTAGATGAACTGAAAGACAGAGATTTCATTAGTGCAAAACATAGAGAAACTTGGAGTACTTGTCCAATAATTCCCAGGAGCAGTTAACTGTTAAGAAGGACGGGATCCAATTTCTCATTCACCAAAGATTTTCTGTGATTGTTTTAAACACTTTAAACCTTAATGTATAGTGTTGCACATTGTAGAGGAATGCAGGCTTCTTTATCAAGGGAAAGCTAAATGAATCCAAATCACCTGACCTGGGGCACAAACAAGTAAGTAGTTCTCCAAGCTACAATTGAAATGATAAGATCTCACTGCTTGCAAATAGTTATTTAAAAATAAATAGTTATTTGTGTTGCTTAAACACAAGTTTTAGGATGCAACATTTAACATTTAGAGAATTAATAATCTAACATTGAACACCAAAGAAATTAAAGCCAAATAAAAAGTTTAAAGTTCCATTAAATCTGGCAGTAGGACACCCAGTAATGAAATATTCAAAATCAACATCTAACAAAAAAAGCAGTGTTTTATAACTGCTCTGGTGTTTCAAGACTATTGTGCTGGAATCTGAATTTTGTCTCTTGCTCTTCCTCCTCCAGTTCCTCCTTATAGTGCAATAAGTATGATACTGGGTGAATCCAAAAGGAACGTGAAGAGAGAGCCATTTGTGACACATATCTACTGTCTGTAGATATCCATCATTCATGTTGAGATGAGGTCACTGAATAAACAAATGAAATAAGTCAGATATTCTACAATTTATCTTCGCATATAGAGGCCATCTGACACATTTGGCATTGAGAAGCATCTGGAGAGCTGCAAACTAACATGTCAGCTATTAAATGGTGCTTAGCCTTTGGGTTTGTTTGCACACATGTCTTGTAGTATAGTTTGCCATCTGACAGTGGACAATGGGCCAGTCGCCCTATCAGATAATGTGACGCTTGGCGTCCAAGATCAGGAAATGTGCTGTGTTTTCTACTAACTGGCCAAATTTAATTATGGATTAGGAAACCCAGTTTAAACCTCAGCAGTGATCTTAATTCAATTTCAAGTCAAGTGGCTTTATTGTCATTTCAACCATATACAGCTGGTACAGTACACGGTGAAATAAAACAACGTTCCTCCAGGACCATGGTGCTACATAAACAACACAGAGCTACATGAGACTACATAGGAAAAAATAGGAAGTGTGTGCAACCAATACACAGTTTTTGTGAGGAATAAAGTGCAAAAGATATTACAATATAATAACTACAAAGCCAGTCTGAAAGTTTAAAATAGTTCTAAATTTGAAATATGAAGGTAATGTGCAGTTTTAATAAAGAAAGAGAAACAGATAGAGTCCCAATACTTGTAGAGTTAGATAGATAGGGTGCCAATACTTGTAGCATTAGATAGATAGGGTGCCAATACTTGCCCAATGGGGATGTTTGTGTACACAAAATTTTGGCCAATTTGAGCTTCCGTAACAGGAATTCTGTAATTCTGATCACTTAGAAAAGTCATAGCCCACTAACGCAGAACAGTATATTGACTTTGTCAAGCCAACATAATAAATGTTGTAAACATATACTTATTAGCAGCAAAAATGCAGGTGGTCAATACAGTATTTTGTTTACGGTGATTTTTAAGAAAGAAATGTGCAAAAATTGCAGAGGAAGTTGAGTGTGTGTGTGTGTGTGTGTGTGTGGATCAGTGTCAGTCCAGTCTCTGGGTATTGAGGAGTCTGATGGCTTGGGGGAAGGAATTGTAACACAATCTGGCCATGAAGGCCCGAATGCTTCAGATGGCAAGATGGTGAAGAGTTTGTGTGAGAGGTGCATAGGGTCATCCACAATGCACATGCAGTGTGTGGTGTAAATGTCTGTGATGGAGGGAGGAGAGACCCCAGTGATCTTCTTAGCTGTCGTCACTATCTTCTGCAGGGTCTTGCAATCCAAAACGATGCAATCTCCAAGCCAGGCAGTGATGCACCTGCTCAGGATGCTCTCGATAGTCCATCTGTAGAATGTGGTGAGGATGGGGGGTGGGCTTTTCTCAGATTTCATAGAAAGTAAAGATGCTGCTGGGCTTTCTTGGCTATGGAGCTGGTATTGAGGGACCAGATGAGATTCTCTGCCAGGTGAACAACAAGGAATTTGGCGCTCTTAATGATCTCCACAGAGGAGCTGTCGATGTTCAGTGGAGAGTGGTCGATCTATGCTCTCCTGAATTCAACAACCATCTCTTTTGTTTTGTCCATATTCAGGGACAGGTTGTTGGCTCTGAACCAGTTCATTAGTTGCTGCACCTCTGCTCTGTATGCTGAATCATCATTCTTGCTGATGAGACCTACCACAGTCATGTCATCAGTGAACTTGATGATGTGATTCACATTGTGCATTGCTGCATAGTCATGAGTCAGCAGAGTGAACAGCAGTGGATTAAGCACACAGTCTGGGGGCCCCAGTGCTCAGTATGGTTGTGCTGGAGATGCTGCTCCCAATCCAGACTGGAGGTCTAGGATCCAGTTGCAGAGAGAGTTGTTCAGTACCTGCAGGCTTAGCTTTCCAATTAGGTGCTGAGGAATGATTGTGTTGAATGCTGAACTGAGGTCTATGATCAGCATTCGAACATAGGTGTCCTTTTTGTCCAGGTGGTCAGGGCCAGATGGAGGGTGGTGGCGATGGTGTCATCTGCTGAAAGCTTGGGATGATACACAAACTGCAGGGAGTCCAGTGAGGGGGGTAGCAGGGTCTTTATATGCCTCATGATGCACCTCTTGAAGCACTTCATGACGATGGGTGTGAGTGTGACAGGATGGTAGTCATTGAGGCAGGACACTGAAGACTTCTTTGGCACAAGGATGATGGTGGTGGCCTTAAAGCACCTTGGAATGATGGAGCTGCTCAGGGAGATGTTGAAGATGTCAGTGAGAACGGTCTTCGCATCCTCTGAGCACTCTGCCAAGAATGTGTCTGGTCCAGCAGCCTTCCGTGGGTCAACTCTGCAAAGAGTATTTCCCACATCAGCAGTGGTAAGACACAGCACCTGATCGTTGCAAAGAGAGGTGTTCTTCCTCACCACCATGTCATTCTGCACCTCAAACAGAGCATAGAAGTTGTTCAGTGCATCTGGAAGGGAGACATCACTGTCACGCGCAGGTGATGTTGTCCTGTAGTTGGTGATGGCCTAGATGGCCTGCCATGTGTGTTGCATGTCACCTCAGTCGCATGTCGCAAAGCGCCTCTCTGATGACCCAGGACAGTTTAGCCCTTGCTGTCCTTAGGGCTGCCTTGTCACCTGCTCTGAAGTCTGAGTCTCGGGTCCTCAGCAGCACATTCACCTTAGCAGTCATCCACAGCTTCTGGTTGAAGCTTGTGGTAATGGTTTTGGAGACAGTGATGTCATCGATGCACTTGCTGATATACTGTAGCTGGTCACTGATACCGTGTATTCCTCCAAGTTGGTGAGTCGCCATCAGTTGCAGCCTCGCTGAACATGTGCCAGTCAGTCTGCTCGAAATAGTCCTGAAGAGCAGAGATGGATCTTGCTGGGCAGGTTTTCACCTGCTTCAGAACCAGTTCAGCGCATCTGATGAGCGGTCTGTATGTGAGGATTAGCATAATAGAGATGTGGTCTGAGTAGCTGAGATGGGGGTGGGGCTCCATCTGGTACAGGCTGGGGATGTTTGTGTAAACAAGATCCAGCGCATTCGCCCCTCTCATTGCCAAGTCCACATGCTGATGGAATTTAGGGAGCACTGACTTGAGATTCACATGGTTGAAATCTCCAGCAATAATAAACAGTCCATCGGGGTGTGAGTTCTGCAGTTCACTAATAGCCCCATACAGTTCACAGAGTGCCTCCTTATCCTTAGCCCTGGGGGGAATGTACACTCCGACTATAAGGACAGTGGTGAATTCCTATGGTAAATAAAATGGTCTGCATTTAACAGCCACAAACTTCACCAGCAATGAGCAGTAACTAGAAACTAGCACCAAGTTCTTGACCCATTCCATGTTGATGTAAACACACAAGCCAACACTGTGAGCCTTACAGCACAGAGCTACATTTCTGTTGGCACAAAACAAGGCAAGCTCTCCTAGCTGAATGGAGGCATCAGGAACTCTGTCGCTGAGCCACATCGCTGTGATTTTACTGGTAATTGTCAATAAACAGTGTGTGAGTAAGAAAAAAAAACAGATCCAGAGATTTTTTATGAGTAGCAAAGTGTGGGAAAATGTGAAGATGTCGAACACAGAAGAATGCAAGGAATCAGAATATGTCTGCTGTTGTCATACAATAATTTGTATTATTAGTAAAATAACTGTTACTATACTAAGGTAAGTGACCAAGAAGAGCATTTGTTCTGTTTTAAGTGTGGTTCCTTTCAAGGTTTCTTCCTCATGTCATTTTAGGAAGCTTTTCCTTGCCACTGTTGCCTCTGGCTGGCATGCTCATTAGGAAGCTAAATCAACTGGATACCTGTAAAGCTGCTTTGTGACAATGTATATTGTTAAAAAGAGCTATACAAATAAAATTTAATTGAAAAGAAGAATGGCAGCATAGATGCCAAGGCTATCCATCAACCAGATGATTGAATGGACAATATATTCATTCTTGCATGTGATTATTCCTGTACCTGCAATAAAAAAATATATTATGATTCTGCTGGAAGATTTTAGACCACTTCTGAAAGTCATTTATTGGCAATTACATAGAGAAAGTGCAAGAGGCAGTGTTAATGTCATAAATATTTGTGTGTGTGCTATTGAATTACAATCTCCTCTGTTAACACAAAGATGTAGGTTAGGTAAGCTGCATCTAGGAGTGGTTCAGTTTAACTAATTGGAATGAATTCCACTGGCATAATGAATTACAGTTAATAGCAATCATCCCACATCTAGATAATTACCTAAAATGGTTAGATGTGCAATTTCAGACTTATGAATGAGGTCACTTTTTGAGTAATGTGGAATGTACGTATGACTCACATTGTTTAATAGCTATTGTTGGCACTTGCCGTTGAAGTGCTGGTGGGTGGTTATCTCACACCCATTGGATAAAGAAGCTCAATTTTCACCTCTGCTGAAATGTCAAATCCCAAAAAAACAAAAATGACAGCCTGCAATTTATCATCATGAGTACCTGCACCCCCCTCCCCCCAAAACAAACAAACAAACAAACAAACAACAACAACAAAAAAAAGTCCATATTTACGTTATGCTCATCAGTGAAAGAAAATTAGTCTTTGTTCTGAAGCTTCAGGAAGAGAGGCATGCAGATAGGTACCCACATCCAACCTGATATGTGGAGTATTTCAAAGTCCATGGAAATGTCAAACACTGTAAAACAATATTTAAAAGAATGACACTTTGTGTTTAGGAGGAATTAGCCCAGGATCTAGTGATCAGCGCAGACCAGGCCTACTGATAAAAGTCCCTATGGAGCTGGCTTTTACTATGTTCCTGTTCCATTCTGTAATTGAAGAAACTCTGGGAGGAAACAGTCAGAGATGAGGACTCTGATTTCTGAATTCTGGGCCTTTACAGTTTCATCTGAGGCATCGGCGGTGGAACTATAGAGTTTGAAATGTGTGGCAAACTGTTATTTCATCACCTTAGAGGCATTTAATGACCTTTCACATAACAGTACACTGGTATCAGTTCATGAATCTCTCAGGTATACCTGAGGAGCTAGTAGGGGAAAAGTCAAGAAACCCAGAGAGAGAAAAATAGCGAGAGCGATAGAGAGAACAAGTAAGTGAGAGTGTGTGTTCTGGCTCATAGCCAGTCACTTAGCCTGTGGCATCAATACATGAGCCAGTACACCAGAAGACACACCCTTTTTGATGAATCACAATGTGGGCGATGTATACATAGACACACGCACACTTGCACACATGCACGCATGCACACCAGTATAAAAGCAGCAACATAAATCCTATGTGTGATTTATCAAATATAAATAGGTGCATACGCCCTTTAGATGAATAGTAGATCTTCAGAAAGACAATATTTATCACTGGATGCAAGGATAAACATAGCACAGAGTAAATCATGTCAGTTGTGGGGCACACAGTGGGTCTTCTCATAGGTTTAAGCCTTAATCCTCCATGAGTGTGAGATGATATTAAAAAGCTGAATAACTTTGCTGTTCTTTTTACTCTGTCATCTGACAGACAGAGAGAGAGAGAGAGAGACAGAGAGACAGAGACACAGAGAGAAAGAGCAAGCATCCATTTAAGACTGAACTAATGCAGGCCCATCATCTCCAGTGCCCCAGGTCATGCTTCAGTGAAGGCAGCCCTCCTGAAACAAAGGTGCATGTTCAAAAGCTCCCTGTCAGTCCACATCTCTTCAAACACATAAGCAGGAGTGCCTTGGCCCAAACGGAATAAAAGCCTCTCAGATTTCATCACCTGCATGGGTCTGGTTAGAACCCGTGCTCAAGGCTTCTGGCAAGTGGCCAGCACAGTGATGGGGGAAACATTACCTACTCGCTTAACCCTCTCCTGCCTGTATTTCAGACACACAGGAGAGAGGAAATCAAAACAATGCAAAATTAGAATGAAGAAATGTGTGTGGGCAGTGGGTATTTGAGTGGGTGTGTTTGATGCACTAAGCAAAAATAAATTAGACTGAAACTAAACCTGGGTGTTTTATTAGTTTTGAAATTATGACTTCATCCTTTCTGTCATGGCAAAAATGAATATATGCTTAATCTTTGGGGATTCTGCAAGACTTTCAGCTTCACCTGTCAAAATATCCGGCTGTAGTGAATGTTCTGAAAAATAAGTATAATGCAATGATCAACGATCAATGCACCTTATGAGCTGATATATAATTTGGTTCTGTGTGAGGTTCCACATCAAGAAACAGATGTTCCACAACATTAGCCATAACTATAAAAAGTATGGTTAAAATGCATGATTTTTTTTTTAATAAATAAAAAAAGTAATTGTTTTTGAGACATGCTTTTACAAAACTCTTTATTAAACTCTGCTTCACACTGGGAGTGGTTACACCACTCTGTCGCTGATGTTTTATCCTATAACAGCATACCCCAAATGTTTTACTCCTTACATAATAGCTGAATGAATAGGAATGGAATGAATGTTTCATAGAAGAGATCTCAATGCTTAATTAATGTGCTGTTAATGAATAGCCTGCAAGATGAAGATAACAAAAAAATTAAGTAACAATTTTGAACAGGGTTAATAAAACTTCTTTCGTTAACGTAAAGAGAAAGTCAGATTACATAAAATGTCTAATGTCACCTAGGAGGTTTTGGTATAAACCTGTCATAAATAATCTAACCTCGCTTTGTGAAATTTTTATACAAAGCTTATGAATGTCATGTAGGTCCAATATGAGAACTCTACATTCATGTTTTTAACATATGCGTGATTACATTTTACAAACAATTACATCTAAGATGCTGTCATGGCATTCTTTAAGTGTTATTTAAGTACATATAGAATAGCTGCCATATTATTATTTAAATCAAGCTCTTGTTTTTAAAGCAGCATTAAGTCACACAGACTCAACGGAAGTCACATGGATCACCAGCAGGCAGGTCTGTTGTCATTTTCAGGCATGCTTGATTGAAATGAAGGTCACTTTGCCCCAACTTGCACTATGTTGATTTGAACACAGTCCCAGACCTATCATATAGCCTGCTTAGACTTGCTGTCTATTCTGAGTCTAGCTATAGGAATATATTTCGATTCAGAAATCCCAAATCCTTGAAAGTCTGATTGTAAAGTGCACACATGACTTTTAACCTCCACCTCAAGTATGACGAAATCCATGATAATTCAACTTTAGTCATAATAAAACAGAGGCTTTCAAGCAGCTATGGTGAAAGAGTGGAGTAGTAAAACAGATGATCCATGTTGCCCATGACTCACACACCCAGAAGTGATTCTCTTTCTTTATGGCCAGACTTATTATAATGAAAAATGTGAATAATGGCTTCCTTTTCCAGTAAATGTGATAAGAATGAGGAGTTTCTCTTTAAAAATCTTAGAGCTACCCTCACTAAAGGCCTGCAGTTCAGGTGAACACCACAAAGGCTTGAGATGACTGACATAATGACAGTTTTGCCATTCTGACCTGTGCTCTTCATCAGAGCCCACGGCATCAACGTCACTTGTGAAACACTCAGAACATCAATTTTGTGAACAAATTGGTGGCAAGATACACAAAAGTCACACCAAATCTGTAAGCTCCAGTTATTGGCAAGCACACTGGTCATGTGGAACATCCTGTCAGTGCTCTCCTCTGGCCAAGCTGGGAGTGTGTGCATGCATATATGTGCGTGTGTGTGTGTGTGTGTGTGTGTGTGTGTGTGTGTGTGTGTGTGTGTGTTCAGCCTCCACATTGCCTTGATTAGAGGCTCAGTATGAGACAATGGTCTTTGTCAGTGGGAGTGATCTGGCTGTGCTCACCCAGAGTTGGACAGCACAACCAAATGATCTAGCTGCCAAGCTTTTGGGCTCACCCCTGACCCATTAAGCTTTCAGAAAAGTTGCATAACCCCTGTGTTTTTTAGACACTTCTTGTATTATGTTTTATATATTTTTTTCACATGTACTGTAGTGGACTTTTTACATGTGATTTTCATCATTTATATTCATTTATTGTCTTGTGTTTCTTTTTCTAACATATTTTTCATATGATCACATGTTGTTGACATGATGTCACATGATTCACGTGCAATTTCTGTACATGTGCACTTTTAATACACAACATGCTAAAATGCACCTTAACATTGGTAATTGCATATTACATAATCATATGTGAAAAACATTTTTTGTAAGGGGTCTCATATATGTCTTTATGATTATCATATTATCATTTACTGTGACTTTCAATTAGATAGATACAGTGGGTATAGAAAAGAATCACCCACCTTTAAAATAATCACATTTTGTTGCTTTTCAGCCTGAAATGAAGACGGACACAGTTTTTGTTTTATCCAGCTGTATTTACTCAGTGTAACTCATAACATCCAAGTGAAAGATATAACACCAACATGTCAGAAAAAAAAATTAAATAAATAAAAAAACAGAATCACAAAAAAGGATCACCCCCCTCCTAAAAATGACTTGTAAACTCAATCAGGTGTAGCTAATCACCTTCTCAATGACACACAAAGCCATTTGACTTTCAACTGTGATCAGCTGTGGTCATTTTGATTAGCTCAGTATGAAAAGAGCTTTCCTGGAGCATTTTGTAGTGCAACTGAAGCAAACAATCAACTATGGCTGGTAAGGCATTTTTGGTGTCAAAACATCTCCCGGATAAAGTTGTGGACAAGCACAAGTCAGGAGATGGATACAAAAAAATTTCAAAGGCTTTATCAATGCCCAGAAGCACAGTGAAGTCTATTATTAAGAAGTGGAAGGTATTTGGTACAACACAGACCCTCCCTGGAGCAGGATGTCGCTCCAAACTGGATGAAAGAGCCAGGAGGAAACTGGTCAGAGAGGCTACCAAGAGGCCTACAGCAACTCTGAAGCAGTTGCAAGAATTTATGACAAAGAGTGGTTATTGTGTGCACGTGACAACAATATCACAAATTCTCCACAAATGTGGCTTGTATCGGATGCAAGAAAAAAGCCACCCACGACTGAGCTTTGCCAAAACACACCTTGAAGATTCTGAGGCCACATGGAAAAAGGTGTTATCGTCAGATGAGACTAAAATTGAATTATTTGGCTTCAACACCACATGATATGTCTGGGGGAAATCAAATACAGCTCACCATCCAAATAACACCATTCCTATAGTAAAGCATGGAGGTGGTAATATCCTGTTATGGGGGTGTTTCTCTGCAGCAGGGACTGGAGCACTTGTCAGGATAGAAGGAAAATGGATGGGGCAAAATACCGTCGAATTCTTGAGGAAAATCTGCTGCCCTCTGCCAGAAAGTTGTCAATGGGAATAAGGTTTACCTTCCAACATGACAATGACCCAAAGCACACAGCAAAACTGACAACACAGTGGTTGAATGAGAAGAAGGTGAATGTCCTTGCATGGCGTGGTCAGAGCCCAAACTTAAACCCCATTGAAAATCTGTGGAATGACTTGAAGTCTGTAGTCCACAGACAGTCACCATCAAATTTAACTGAACTTGAGCAGTTCTGCAAAGAAGAATGGGCAAATATTGCAAAGTCTATGTGTGCAGAGTTAGTAGACACATATCCCAACAGACTAAAGGCTGTAATAAAAAAAGGCATATTCAAGCAAGGGGGTGATCCTTTTTTCCAACTCAGTGATTCTGTTTTTTTATTTATTTTATTTTATTTTCTGACATGTTGGTTATATCTTTCACTTGGATGTTATAAGTTGCACTGAGTAAATATAGCTGTATAAAACTGTGTCTGTCTTCATTTCAGGCTGAAAAGCAACAAAATGTGATTATTTTAAAGGGGGGTGATTCTTTTCTATACCTACTGTAGATCGATAGATAGATAAATAGATAGATAGTATGGATGTAACTGAATTCACTATTCTAATTGAACAAATAATGCATTCTAAACAGATAAAAATACAAATACGAATAGGAGACTTTTTTCCATTGTTGCTAGGGGCATAGTGATTAGTTTCACATAAAAAAGTCTAGACCATGCCAAATTCTGAATTACAAATTAACAGTTTAAATCCAAATATACAGTCATGTGAAAAAATAAGTACACCCCATGGAAATTGTTGGTTTTGTTGACATATTTGGACAAGCAAACATTTGATCCTCTTTGAAACAGTGCCTATTAATAAAGTTGATACACTCTATCAAATGACTATAAATTTGCCATTTTGTAGTAATTTTCACAATTTCAATGAACAAAAAACAGATCAGTCACATGGAAAAAGTAAGTACACCCCTACATTTATCACACTTTCAAATCCATATAATTTGAATCAGGTGTTCAGGATTGGGTGCCAGTGATTAGAACCTGCTTAGGGAGTGCAAGTGGAACTGTTTTATTTATACCCCTCTCATATCTAGTGTCTGGTGTTCCCTTTGCTATTGAGGTATGTGGTGTCATCATGCCAAGATCTAAAGAGTTCTATAAAGCCTTCAGAAAAAAGGTTGTGGATGCCTATGAGTCTGGCAAGGGATTTAAAAGATCTCCAAATTATTTGAAATACATCATCCCACTGTAAGGAAAATCATCTGCAAATGGTGCAGATTTCAAACAACTGCCAATTTGTCCAGGAAAATAAGTCTCCAAGAACCATCACAGGATCTGCTAGTAAGTCTTGCAACTGTTGGTGTCAAAGTGCATGCTTCCACAATCAGAAAGAAATTGAACAAATTTGACCTGCATGGGAGGCGTGCCAGGAAAAAGCCTTTGCAAGACTACAGTTTGCCAATGAGCATATAGGCAAAGACCAGGTCTTTTGGAATAAAGTGCTCTGGACAGACGAATCAAAGCTATAATTGTTTGGCCAAAGTAACAGCAGAAATGTTTGGCACAGACCAAAGACAGCTTTTCAGGAAAAGCACCTCATACTAACTGTGAAGCACGGTGGTGGAAATGTTATGGTTTGGGGTTGCTTCACTGCCTCAGGGACTGGACAGCTTGTATTCATTGATTCAACTATGAATTCTGCATCATATCAAAGAGTGCTTGAAGGTAATGTGAGGCCATCTGTCCAAAAGTTGAAGTTGAAGTGAAAGTGGACCTTTCAATAGGATAATGTTACTAAACACACTAGCAAATCCACCAAGGAATTATGCAAAACACCTACAAGCAAATCCACCAAGGACAATTATGCAAAATGCCTACAAGAAGTTATTTCTGCTAAAGGGGGCAATACTAGCTTCTGAGACCGAGGGTGTACTTGCTTTTTCCAAAGAAAAATATCACATCTATTGATATTTCTCTTAAATAAATGATTGAAAAAGCTAATTTTCCATGTGGTTTTGTTCAAGTATATCAACTTTATGTTGAGTTCATGTAAATACTTGGTTCAGTTTAGACCAGATTTGAATCATTCTAAATGAATAAATTATTTCTGGTTTTTAAGTTATTTAAAATTTTAAATATTAAATATTATTTCTGGTTTTATTATTTTAAGTTCTTTCAGTACCAGAATTTGAAATTGTTCCTGTATGTTAGCAGTAAAATATAGTTAACTGTTTTTTATCTGGGCTTTGTTTGTTTGCCTAATTTCTGCATGTGCTACAACAGCGTGGCTTCGTAGACACAGATCTGTCTCCTGTTGAAAATGTATGGCGCCTCATGAAGAGGAGAATCGGCGACCAAGGACTATAAAACGATTAAAAAGTGTAATTAAAAGGAAGGGTGATGTAACACAGTGGTAAACCTGCCTCTGTCCCAACTTTTTTTGAGTGTGTTGAAGGCATCAAATTCTAAATTTGTTTATATTTACAAAATACAATTAAGTTGGTCAGTGAAAACATTGAATATCTTTTCTTTGTACTTTTGTCAGTTAATTAAAGTTTCAACAGACTTGACAAATCACTGATTTTTGTTTTTATTCCATTTTAGAAAAAATCTCAACTTTTCTGGAAATGGGGTTAGTACAAGCTCAATCACAAGGACTTGTACAGCGAACATTCCACATAAACTAAAGTTAATAATAAATGTATTAAAATGTTATTTAACTAATTAAATCAAATAATCATTGATATAGGTAAGATTTCTGTAAGGAGATGTTCATTTATGGAAGGAGTCTCAAAATAGAGGACCAGTGCTTTCTGGTTTGGTAACATAACAAGCTGCACTTTTTTATTTATTTATTTTTTGCCTTTTTAACTTCAAGAGAGAGAAATAAAGAGAGACTGGTGAGGGGTAAAACTGTTTATAGCAGCTATAACCTAAGTGATAACAGGATCTACCTTGTTTAACAGACATTCCACAACATTAAATGTAACTGTAAACAGTTATTAATTAATAAAATAAAAGTTGTAATTGTTGTTAAGTTGTTGTGGTAAACAAGGAATAAAACACTGTGAGAGGCACTGTTGTAGGGAAAATAATCAGCATCGGAGTGATAACTTCAGCATTCTCCCTCCTGATTTATATCTTTTTTTATTCTCCCATCTCTATTTGTCATATTATGTCACAATTGTTGGCTTTATATTTGTCTTTTATTAGGCTATTTATGGTAGTGGCATTTATGAAAGTGCTCCAGAAGATGAATTGCTTTTGGACAGCAGTGCCCCTCTAAATGACAAAAGTCTCCACATTAGGGAAAACATATTTTTGGTAGACTCACAGAGTAAGTCCTTTGGTGGAAAAAAAAAAAAAAAAACAGAAAAGGGAAAATAAGAAAAGAAAAACTGTCTGACTTGACTTGAGTTTATATTTGTAGAACTCATCTTCAATTTCAGGTTTTACTTGTCTGTCTGTAGGGATCACAGGGTCATGTTACAGATAGAAATAATTAGACTCCATAATTACACAGTGGTTCGTGACAGCGTTGTTTTTAGGGGTATAATGACACAGTAAACACTTAGACGAGTGTCTTTGTTGTTTGTCAATTGGCCATATCTCTGCTCCCGTTGACTAAAGTGCTCCTCAGCGTTGGGTAATGTGTCACAACGTGCACTCTTGGCTCCCTAACAGCTCCCTAATTGCAGTTATTTTCCCAGCACCGGCTCAGTAGAGGTGTGGGAGATGCTGCATGTTGGGACTGCAGGGCACGGTAGGGTCAGCCACAAAGCACCATCACCCACTTTTCATCCATCAGAGAGATTTCTGTCTCTCTCTCACACACACACACACACACACACACACACACACACACACACACACGCACTAAACTCAGTTCTCACACAGATCTGCACGCACTTGGGGAACGCTTGGGTTTCTTTTGGCAAGTGCATGAAGCTAGAGTTCGAAATGCGATCACGATTGAGGATGTGCGTGCAGATTAGTACTCTCTGACACTCTTCAGCTTGAACTCAACTTGACGCCACGAAGCAGGATTCCTGAAAAGTCCACAAGATTGCTTGCTTAACCACATTTAACGGCTGACAACGTTTTAGCATCTCATTATGGTTATCTGCCTCACTTTTAACAGCTTTTTTTTTTCTAAATTACCAGTAACTGTGTGAATCATCTTGTCTAAATATAGAATGACATGAACAAGTTAAGTGGAAAAAAAATACACCATGATCTTTTCTGGTTCAATTTGGTGAGCAAAACGTGCACCAGAGGTTACAGTGGGAAAAAAAGAAGCTTGTCAATGTCTTAAATCCTGCAATGAAATGAAATGCACTTTGTAATAGGAGGAGTTAAGCCTTGCATTGACCTATATGTCTTGTTGACAGGATCACTTTAGAATAAGCATGGAAGAGTGTGACCTGGCTCTTTACCATGGGTCAAGCAACAAATACACACTTACATGAAAAGATGCAGGAGCACTTTTACGGCAAAGCTTTTAGTTTATTTATTTATTTAAAAAAAAAATTTAAACTCAGAAACTTGTGTTGTTCCAAATCAAACCATGTGTTTATAACATCATAACATCCATCCATTTTCCATACTGCTTATCCTACACAGGGTCACGGGGGAGCCTGGAGCCTATCCCAGGGAACTCAGGGCACAATGCAGGGTACACCCTGGATGTGCACAATCACAGGGCACAATCGCACACATTCACAGACTACCGACAATTTGGAAATGCCAATCAGCCTACAACACATGTCTTTGGACTGGGGGAAGAAACCCAAGTACAAAGAAAAAGGCGGGATTCAAACCTTCAACCCCAGAGGTGCAAGGTAAACATGCTAACCACTAAGCCACTAAGTGGAAAGTTTCTAGCAACAGAAAGAAAATGTGTCAGTATGAGGTATAGATTACACTTAATAAATGTCACACTGTTACACAATTTACCCCTCAGGAAAAATAGTGACATAAAAAGAAAGACTAGGAAAGAGTAGCAAGAAAAAAATAGGAAACACTAGCAAGTTAATGCAACCTAGCTGTTAAGCATGCTGCTACTCTAGTCAAATCTTTTTCTCTCATTTTTTATTTCTTTCCACTCTTCATCTCACCTCTCATGCAACGAAATGTGTAAATCTGTGCAAGCTTTAAGTGGATCCTAGACTGCGTTCCCAGTTGTGCTCTTTCCTAACTGTGCTGCTGCTCCACAGGATTTATCATTCATCAGAGGGACAAATTCACTGTGAGAACTTTGTCCTTATTTATGAAATTTCCCAATGAAACATGAAGCATGTTGATTAGAATTTATAAACACGTCTCTTCATACTTCAAAAATACACACAAATCTGTGTCTAAATATGTGTCAGTTGGCCACAGATTTGAACAATTTTGGGCCTTGATTTAAGGTTTGTGTACAAAAACACATACAAACTTGATGACTACCTCAAAAAGCTGATTGACCAAGAGGGTCCACAAAGGATTGCATCTTTCAAATGAGTATCTTTCAAAGGATTGCATCTTTCAGATATTTTTCTTTTCTTTTTTTTTTTTTTTTTGCTTTAATGAATATGAAATGAAATTAATATAAAAAAGAGTGTTTGATTACAGGGTGTCTAAGAAAATAGATTAATTTAGCACTAGCAGTGTTATTTACTAAGCCTGAAAGTCACTTTAGAAACAGTCATTGCATGCACAACCTAATACGATTGAAGGGCAAGTATTCAATTTGTAGATAAGCAATTTTCCAACATTTGAAGCCAATACAGGTGCATCTAAAAAAATTAGAATGTCATGGAAAAGTTCATTTTTTCCATGATCTTTCATATATTCTACATTCATTACCCATAAAGTGAAAAATTTCAAGCCTTTTTTGTTGTAACCTTGATGATTATGGCTTACAGCTCATGGAATCGAAAATGCAGTATCTAAAAATTTTAGAATAAACAATTTATAATACAAAAATATCGACCTTCTGAAAAGTATGTTAATTTATGCACTCAATACTTGGTCAGGGCTCCATTTGCATGAATTAATGCATTAATATGGCGTGGCATGGAGGTAATCAGCCTGTGGCTCTGCTGAGGTGTTATGGAAGCCCAGGTTGCTTTGATAGCGGCCTTCAGCTTGTCTGTATTGTTGGGTCTGGTGTCTCTCATCTTCCTCTTGACAAAATTCAGGTCAGGCGAGTTGGCTGGCCAATCAAGCACAGAAATACCATGGTCAGCAAACCAGTTACTAGTAGTTTTGGCACTGTGGGCAGGTACCAAGTCCTGCTGGAAAAGGGAATCAGCATCTCCATAAAGCTTGTCGGCAGATGGAAGCATGAATTGCTCTAAAATCTCCTGGTATATGGTTGCATTGACTCTCGACTTGAGAAAACACAGTGGACCAACACCAGCAGATGACATGGCACCCCAAATCATCACTGAATGTGGAAACTTCACAATGGACTTCAAGCAACTTGAATTCTGCGCCTCTCCACTCTTCCTCCAGACTCTGTGAACTTGATTTCCAAATGAAATGCAAAATTTATTTTCATCTGAAAAGAGGACTTTGGACCACTGAGCAACAGTGTTTTGTGTAAAAAGGTGTTTTGAGTTAATTAGCTGATTAGAGCTCTTCTCAGGTTGACATTGCTGTATTATAAATTCTTTATTCTAATATTTTTGAGATACTGGAAATTTCCAGTAACTCATTTCCATGAGCTGTAAGCTGTACTCATCAGGATTAAAACAAACAAACAAAAAATGCTTGAAATGTTTCACTTTATGTGTAATGAATCTAGCATATATGAAAGTTCCACCTTTTTAATTAAATTAAGGAAAAAAATGAACCTTTCAACGATGTTCAATTTTTTTTTAGATGCACATATATATATATATATATATATATATATATATATATATATATATATATATATATATATATATATATATATTCAAACATAGCCTGAGAAATATATTTGTATGCATTTTATACATTGTTAGAATTATGCATGTGTAGATGCATGCAAGTTTCAGTTTACTTTTCTGGGAAAATCTGTACATTAGCACTTTTCTTTGGTATCTTAGTACATTGGGGCCTTATAGACACATATACTAATAAGTAGTAGAAGGTACAGTGTATATTCAGTGTATGTATCAAAAATTATTCAACCCCCACTGAAAATCAGGTTTATTATCAAAATTTACAGACTTTCAGCTGTTTGCAATGAAGAAATCAAACAAAAGCAATTGAAATAGTTCGACACAATGAATGCTTCAAGTGGTTTTTCAACTGTAAAAACAACTTATAATGACTTCTCCAGTCTCAAAATTATTCAACCCCCTGAATAGAATCCCTCACAACAGCACGAATATGCAAAATAGGAGTTGTCTCAAGCACACTTGATGCAACTAATCAAGGGCTTCATTAGTTGCACCAGGTGTGCTTGAGCTGGAACACATGAAATACCTGAACTGGCTAGGGGCAGAAAATACTTGAAATTCCTGGATGGGGCAGAAAAAGGAAGCTATCAACGGCTGCAACCAGATTTCTGAGAAGGCAGATTGTGAAAAAACCCCGAGTGACTGCAAAAGACCTGCAGCAAGACTTGGTGGCAACAGGCACTGAGGTTTGAGTGAGCACAGTATGGTGCATACTAAACGCAGAGGGTTTCCATGCCAGAACTCCAAGACATACACCACTACTGACCCCAAAGCACAAGAAAAATCATATAAATAAGCCACAGAAGTTTTGGGATTCTATTCTGTGGATCCATGAAACAAAACTGGAACTTTTCGTCACAATGGATCAGTGGTATGTTTGGAGAAAGACGAATGAAGAAAGAACACTCTGTCCACAGTCCAGCATGGTGGGGGCTCGGTGATGCTCTGGGGCTGCTTTGCATCATCTGGCACTGGAAACCTGCAGCGTGTGGAAGGCAAGATGGATTCATTGAAGTATTAGGAAATCCTAGGAGAAAACGTCATGCGTTCTGTGAGGAAGCTGAAGCTTGGGTGTCATTGGACCTCCCAACAGGACAATGATCCCAAGCATACCTCAAATTCCACCAAGGCTTGGTTACAGTAGAAGTCTTGGAAGATTCTACAGGGCCATCAGTCACCTCACTTGAACCCCATAGAAAATCTCTGGTGGGATTTGAAGAAGGCGGTTGCAGCACGCAAACCCAAGAATATTACTGAATTGGAGGCCATTGCTCATGAGGAATGGGCTAAGATACCTCAGGAACGCTGCCAGAAGCTGGTGTCTGGCTATGCATCTCATTTGCAGCAGGTCATAACAGGAAAAGGGTGCTCTACTAAGTACTAAAAATGCTTGCCATGAAGGGGTTGAATAATTTTGAAACTGGAGGTCATTATAAGTTGCATTTTCAGTTGAATTTGGGGAAACCACTTCATTCCCCAATTCCTGCATTTGTTGTGTTGAGCTATTTCAATTGCTTTTGTTTGATTTGGTCATTGCAAATAGCTGAAAGTCTGTAAATTTTGACAATAAACCTGCAATGGGGTTGAATAATTCTGATTGCAACTGTAATATACAGTACTGTACAAAAGTTTTAGGCACCCTATTTTTTTAGTACAAACTTTGTTATAGATTTTTTTATTTTATGACTTCTACATTATCAAGTCAGTACAAAAAAACATTCCCAAACATTAGTTTTCTAGAACAAAATTAAATGTTACGGAAAAAATAAGAGACCACTTTTCAGACAAAAAACACAATGAAGGCTGCTGGGTTTTGCTGCAAAAATAAGAAGCGCGTGCGAAAGTCAATGTCTCCAGAAGAACTATGGCTGGTTCTGCAAGATGCTCTATAAAACATACCAGCTAATTTTGCTAACTCACAAATTGTACCAGAGAATGCTATTTTTATTTAAATGTTTTATTTTTTTTTGTCACACCAAATACTGACTGTGTTTCATTTACTACTGTTTACTGCTTATTGTTTTATGTAGAAACATTTCATTTCATTATTTCATTATTACAGCATTTCTTTGCATGTGCCTAAAACTTTTGCATAGTACTGTGTATGTATATTTATATAGATTTGACCTTGGCTGGTTTATTATGAAACTCCCACATCAGGTGACATACAGTGGGTACAGAAAAGAATCACCCCACTTTAAAATAATCAGATTTTATTGCTTTTCAGCTTGAAATGAAGACACACACAGTTTTTGTTCAAGTTTTTGCAGCTTATATCTTTCACTTGGATGTTATAACACCAACGTGTCAGAAAAAATATTTTTAAAAAATTACAAACAATCACTGAGTTGGAAAAAGGATCACCCCCTTGGTTTAATTTGCCTTATTTTTTTTTTTATTACAGCCTTTAGTCTGTTGGGATATGTCTCTACTAACTTTGCACATCTAGACTTTGCAATATTTGCCCACTCTTCCTGCAGAACTGCTTGAGTTCAGTTATATTTCATGGTGACCATTTGTGGACTACAGTCTTCAAGTCATTCCACAGATTTTCAATGGGGTTTAAGTCTAGGCTCTGACTAGGCCATGCAAGGACATTCACCTTTTTCTCATTCAACCACTGTGTGGTCAGTTTTGCTGTGTGCTTTGGGTCATTGTCATGTTGGAAGGTAAACCATCTTCCCATTGACAACTTTCTGGCAGAGGACAGCAGATTTTTCTCAATAATTGGACAGTATTTTGCCCCATCCATTTTCCCTTCTATTCTGACAAGTTCTCCAGTCCCTGCTGCAGAGAAACACCCCCATAACAGGTTATTACCACCTCCATGCTTTACTGTAGGCATGGTGTTATTTGGATGGTGAGCTGTATTGGATTTCCGCCAGACATATTGTTTGGTGTTGAGGCCAAATAATTCAATTTTAGTCTCATCTGACCATAACACCTTTTTCCATGTGACCTCAGAATCTTCAAGGTGCGCTTTGGCAAAGCTCAGTCATGGGTGGATTTTTCTTACAACCCTCCCATACAAGCCACATTTGTGGAGAATTTGTGATATTGTTGTCACATGCACACAATGACCACTCTTTGTCATAAATTCCTGCAACTGCTTCAGAGTTGCTGTAGGCCTCTTGGTAGCCTCTCTGACCAGTTTCCTCCTGGCTCTTTCAACCAGTTCGGAGCGACGTCCTGATCCAGGAAGAGTCTGTGTTGTACCAAATACCTTCCACTTCTTAATAATAGACTTCACTGTGCTTCTAGGCATTGATAAAGCCTTTGAAATATTTTTGCATCCATCTCCTGACTTGTGCCTGTCCACAACTTTATCCCGGAGATCTTTTGACAGCGCCTTACCACTTCAGTTGCACTACAAAATGCTCCAGAAAAGCTCTTTTCATGCTGAGCTAATCAAAATAACCAAAGCTGATCACAGTTCAAAGTCAAATGGCTTTGTGTGCCATTGCGAAGGTGATTAGCCACACCTTATTGAGTTTACGAGTCATTTTTAATAATATATATATATATATATATAACATAACTCTGTTATGGCTTATTTGTTTGATTGATTTGTAAAGCACTTTGGGTCAACTTCTGTTGTTTTAAATAAAGGTTGACTTGACTTGACTTCTTGCATATAGAGCTGTCTGAAAAAGTAGTTGGCAAAATACTCTTATCATAACACATCATTTAGGGCACCTTTAAGTTAAGTATTTCATATTTAATAGGGCCTTGTTAACAGGCTGAAGTCTACAAGTCTGGATTTCAGTAGTGAAATGTCTCCCAAACTCCTGTTTTAACAGTTATGTCAATGTCAGTACCTTTAACATGGTTACAAATGCCACATCTTATCTGGCTCTCTCATGAGTCAAGATGAAACAAGGCCAGCGTCCAATAAAGTATAGTATTTGTACAAAATGTACAGAAATATTTGACATCTGCGTTCTCTGAAATGTTTATACACTTCCAGACAGTGGTGTCAAATCCATGTAGATAAAGCGAGAGATGTGTGTATGTGTGAGTGCACAGATTTTGCTTTGTTAGACAGTGATTAATGACTGCACTCTACCTGCATCCAATCCCAGCACTGGGGATTAGGCTTTATTTGTTTAGATTAGACAACATTTTCATAATATTTGAACTTGACGCTGTACCCAGTGGCATAATGTGTATTCATCATCAACGTATGTGATCACTTTCACAGGCTTCGTCATCCAATAGTTTAGTCATGCTGTCATTCGTATACTTACAGCTTTCAAGCTGAGAAATGGGTTTTAAAGGCGATGAGCAGATATTATTAGCTGACCTCTGTTTAAAGTTCAGCTTTGAAAGCAACTAATGCAGTTTAATGGAAATCTGGACAAACCTTGCCCCACTGATTGCCAGGTGTGTATGCAGGAGAAAATCTTTCAAGCATGCACGCATTGCTGAAAGTCCACTTGCACCTCAAGGATAAGATCTGCTGTCGTTTGCATTCTTCTAGCTGCATGTCCAAGAGCACATGCTAGCATGCATGTACCAAATTTGATATTTCACACTGCAAAATGTAGTTCTACAGTTGACAGACTGCAAGTCAAGAAGAGTCCCTTCTTTACCATTATTAGAGCTCTCAAGTGAATGCACATTGGTGGTTGTGCTCTGGCTTTAACCAAAGGAACCATGTTAAAGTTTGTTGAGAGAATAGCTTCTCAGGTTACACCACACACACACACACACACTTTAATACACTGCTTAGAATTCTTGATTAGTTTTTCATTTCTCATTTCTTGATTTTTTAAAACTAAAAAAAAAAAAAAAAAAAAAAAAAAAAAAATTAACCAATTTTTTTTTTCATCACAAAAAGAAAGAAACAAAGAAAGAAAGTCAAAATGTATGTTTTGGGGACATATTTCTCTATCTGTGACAACACTCTATGGAGCTCATGACACATTTCCCTTGTCCTCATTTTCTTTAGCTTCTGTCCCAAATTACAGTTGTACTAAATAGTATGTGTAGTATGCCACATATGCTGGAAAAATATCTGTGCCTATGTTGGTGCACTATGCAATCTTGGACTCCACTGCAAGGCCAAAAATTATATTTGTCTTTTTACCAAACAATATATACAGTACACAACTACAGTATACTGTATGTTTTTACCACATTTAAATTGTAGCAGTAACTCCTATTTTATTTATAACCACAAATGTCAAGTCAAGTGGGTTTTTATTGTCGTTCCTCTATATAGCTTGTATACATTGGAATGAAATGTTGTTTCTTCAGGACCATGGTGCAACAGAACTCAAGACTACATAAAGTGCAAATACACAACAGTGTGTGAGGAATGCAGGACAGAAAATACACAGAACAATATGCATAGAACAATAAATACACAGGACAATAAATACACAGAACAATTAATACACAGGACATGGGCTGTAAACTTTAAACTATTTAGTAGTGTAGCAGCAATAAGTATATCTGTAGCAGCATTACGTATAGCGTTCCATAAATATAAAGTGTCTGATGCAGCTTTGTAGTGTGCGTTGTGTAGTGATATTGAGTCACACTGGCTTAGGGGTTTTACTTTAAGTACATCATAGTACAATCATAGTAATTTGATTTTACTTGGATTTAAAGAATATTACAATTCACTACATTAATTTTTGGTCATGTACAGAGTAAAAAATTAAGGCGAGACACAGTAGGCAGAAAAGGCATTTTTTGCATACTGGTCAGTTTTCATATTTTGGTATATTTTGCGTCTATAACATGTTTTATTTAAACACTGATACCATAAAAAATGACAAAAGTTCACATTAAAATGCTTATTTTTAGGTATTGGTGATTCTTTTTTATACCTACTGTATATAAGCCATACTGTCCATGTTCATTCTTAGTTATATTCTGAAGATTATTACAGAAGGATTTGTTCACACAATGTTTATTGCCTGATTTACACACCATTTTGTAAAAAAAAAATAATAATAATAAAATAAAATAACCATGGCAATAATCAAGTACATGTGCATAGTATTTTGAGATTTTATAAATGAAAAAATTAGATATCCAAAATATGTTCTGTAAAAACTTTTAACTCTGATATGTTGTTAAAAATAAATAAAGATTTTAAATATAACTGTTTTCAATATCTAGATTTTTGGTTTTTAAATATATGTTTAAGTGCATATTTAATGAGATATTATTTTTTCAGAAAACTTGTAATGCAAAAAATAGTTGTAATAATGTATATAATTTATTGGTAACGTTTCATGATAATATCTTCACATTAAAACGTTTCACCTATTCACCCTCAGTGTCTCACCTTAACAATGTTTTTAATCCCAGAAGACCATAAGCCAATTAAAAGTCAATATGTAAGCATTGCAGCAGCAGTGTCTATGAAAGTGGAGACAGATTGGCTTCCCTGGCTCAATTTATCAGCTATCTTCAGTTTAAATGCAGCAAAGGCAGGCTTGGGGAGTAACATTAATTTTAGATTACTTAGATTACATTACTTTCATATTGTGATACTTGGATTACGTTACTGATTAAATTTTTTATTAAGTAATTTGTAACTGTAATGGAATACATTTTTAAAGTAACCCTCCCAACCCTGATCAAAGGAATCAGTGCAATAATGATCTGCAAATTTTGTGAGCCAAGACCTGTGAAGACACAGTATCAGCATTTTACTTCATCATAGATTACTTGGTTAGTTAGCATAAAATGCATTTTCACATTAGTTTTGTCTATTGTAGACATACAAAACAGCAATTTGTAAAGTAATTATTAAAGTACTTTTTCTCCAGATGAGTAATTTTCATGATAACTACTTTTACTTTTACTCCAGGGAGTTATTACTACAGTAGCAGTATTTTACACGTCAGTATGTTTTTACTCTTTCCACCACTGCAAAAAAAAAAAAAAAAAAAGTAAAATATTCAATTATTAAATGTAAATTGTTCTTCATAGAAACAAAAATCTGCATATTTTCGCAGCGTGCTTTGAACGAGAAATATAAAATTACAACATCCATCTTGTCACCAGCAACAGTGGCCATTTTGAAGTGTTAAAGATATACATACAAAGTTTTTTTTTTTTTTAATATCTAAAATATAGCATTATGTGTTAAAATCATTTCTAACTTGGATGATTTAAAGCAGCTAAAAATGCTTACAAAAAGTAAGCTTGGTAAATATTTACAAGACTGCAGCGCCTCAGACCCAGAACTGGTTGACCTGGCCGTGTTGTTTGCAGTGTGTTTATGTGGGCTGGGGTTCACTTCAGGCTTTGTTTACCTCCTAAGGTGAGGTCAGTCACATTGTAAATAGCCTGATTTTGGAGATAAGCAGTGACCTACGTAAAAGATTGTTACCAGTTGACCGGATGAGTATGGAATGAAGCAGCTCATTGCGTGCTTCCTCTGCCCAGGTTTGCTAAATGGATTAGGTCTGTTAAGGTTTGCCGTCTCTGTGATTGACACACACAAACATGCTTCTTTTCTACCTCAGGCGCTTGTGCTGTTGTGACTGGTTGGCTCTCGAATGCTGCTTGACATGTTCAGATACACAAGACATACGACTTGATAATGTAGTAAGTCAGTCTCATGACTAAAAATTTACTTGAATTTGTGCCATCCAACTTGTATAAAGAGGTTACATCAGGAAGCGGGGTTAGCACGTATATTATCTTATGACATCTTTTACATGAAATCCAGCAGAATTGCTCTACCTTATTAGGATTCCTATGAACTTTGTTTGTAACCAGTTCGAGCAAACATGAGACAGTATGGGATTGCTGTGGACTGTAGAAGACATGCTGTTAACTCTCTCTTGCTCTCTGCCTCTATAATTACAATTATGCCTGGTGCCAGCAGGAGTCATAGTACCCGTCTGTGACCTCTGGTTCGGGTAGGAGGGGGCTCCAAGTCTCTTCTGAGCACAGCGTGACATGAAGAGATACAGCCTTTACTGTCTTTACAATTACACATGTAGAATACAGGCGGAATTCATTTGCTCACATATGTTAGCTTGTGTTACAACCCTTTTTGTTTATTTTAAAAAATAAGCTAACATTCTTGTTGATCGTTGTGCCAGTGGGAAACGAGAGCCGAAATATAAATCAAGACAAGATACTAGATTTGTCGTTTTGAGACAAATATAGGAAAGAAACTTGCTGCAAGGGAATTAGCATCAGGGGGAATAATAAAATTAATAAACAATACTTTGCTAACTAAGATTCTTACCTTTCAAAGTACCTTTCAAAGAGTAAAAACAAAAAACAGGTGTGCAACTTTGCTGTCTGATATAAATATGGACATAGAAACTGATCAAATGTTTGCATATGTATAGGCAAGCATAGCACTTATATACATAATTCACAAAGCTAGCATAAAGTTGGAGTATACAACATTCAAGATCTGACATATAGCTGAAAATCGAATACAAATTCTAGCATCATGCTGTATTATACAAGTTCAAAAGTTGGCACAGAGCTAAGAATTGATCAAGTAGAAAGGTAGAATAAAGCTGGCATATACAAAAGTGGATGTCAGCTGGTAACTGGTAACTTGGACTGATGTGATGGGCTCAAACATGTCACCATTTTGCCAGCAGTATCCCTTTTGTATTCTTCTAATGCAATGATGTCATTCACAATCTGCATAGAGCACAGAGACAAACAGAAAGCTGAAAATATGCCCAAGCATGTAACATTTGGAGGGACCTGAAGTAAAAGAGTGTTGAAGGGTCCAACAGGACTTTTTGTTTGTACTGGGGTTTGAACTCTCAACCTTCTGATCAGCCCAGAAAGATAGCAAGCACTGCCCATTCCATTTGAAGCTTGGAATTATGCTGCATTGTTGTTTTGTGGGTGGTAAGCATTGTGGGAACCTCTACTTCCTAATTAAAATGCAAAGAATCCTGGTCATGAAGGATATTTCTGAATAGGCAAAAAATGTAAAAAAGAAAAAAGAAAAAAAAAAAGGCAAATGGGTCCCTCCTGCAGTGTGCTGTCTGGGATAAATGGTGATTAACACTGTATGTGAGGCCCTGAAAGCACTGTTTCTTGATGACGTGGCTTTTAATATGACATTTTGAATGGTAGGGTTTACATATGCCACCCCCTGTTAGTCTCTCTCATATATGCATGCCCTAATATCCACATTGGTGTGTAGCAATGAAGTCGAAACACTTTGTTGTACTTAAGTTCAAAATACAATCATAGAGTCATAATACAATTGTAATATTTCTGCCACATATCTTTGTATCCCTCATGTAACCCTTTCACTTATGTCATATTTATATATTTTTATATTTTTCCTTTCCTACCTGTATAGAAGTAATTCTGGTTTATGTAAACTCTATTTTTATGTCACAGACAGTCAGGAAAAAAATATGCTCACTGCTCGTCGTAACTGTGTATGGCTGTGTATGTGAACAACAAAATTTGAATTTGAATGTGAAAAAGTATGTTTTGGAAATATTTCTGGTTTTGTTGAATTTAATCTGTTACTTCACTAGACCTTCAAATGCAAATGATTACTTTTACTCTGATACATTTATCCAGAACACTTTATGACTTTTTATAATTTTCAGTTTTACATTCTAATTTTAAAAAAAAATACATCGTATATTACTTTTTGTCACTTTTTACTTACAAAACTTCTTTTACGTGAACAATGTTGCTAAAAAGTTTATTACAATTACTTTTTAGTCAGCCAATCTCTCTTTGTTTCTGAAATGTCATTGAGTGGAGTGTCATTTTGTACTCCATATGCTCCATAAGCTATTGGGCTATATTTCAACAAACAATCTTTAGTCAATTTTTAAAAACAAATAATAAGCTAAAGGTACTTACATGCTATCTTGCAAGCCGGACTTCTAGCATTTGTCATTTCATACTTTCACAGAAAGACAATTTGACTGACATGGCAGATTTCCCATAGACTGTCACTAAACCTGCAATATTAACTCATTTACTCACCACTAAAGCTTCCCAAAAATAAAAAATAAAAATGGACTCTTTAAAAACTGTATTGCATTAACCTTTTTTTCAGGACAATGACTACATTTTGCTCCAAAAATCTCACTGTCACTGTGTTCAAACGTTTATTTTGTAGCTAGAAACATGCCCACAGAAAAGTCTGAAGAACCAACCTGAAGCTTATGGCCAGAAAAGTGCAAAAAAGATGTTAGATGCTCTGTGGTCCTGGGGAGCGCTAAAGCTGAGACTAGTTATAGGCTGACAACTTATATTATCACTCAAGCTAATTATCTAATTGTTCTCCTAAAACTAACCAAGACATGTGGTGTTTCAATCTGCACATCTTCATTGCTTACTTAAAACCAGTGATTGAACCATTGCTTTATCTTACGACTCATCAAGCCTTCAAGAAATCATGTATCTAGTGTACAGCTGGAGTGATGTATTGGAGTGGCTTGAAGTGTACTAAGACAGTTTAGGCTCAAACTTCAGTCTTTTGCAGAAATAGTTAAAGTCATGCAAACACAATGTTTCACTAGTAGCTGTGAGATTCATGTAATTTAGGATATATTTTTTGTCCATACTTAAATGACTATAATAGGACTAGCATCCAAATAAAATCCATGAAAACAGAACCATGAAAATACTCAGTATTTTAGAACAGCTGTCTATCCAGACAGTGAGGTTTAACAGGTATATAGAAAAGCATGAACTATAGATTTGTTACTATAACAACACATTATTGCTCCACATAAAGAAAATAAATTTTTTGTTCAATGTTTGTTCAGCTTTATGGTATAAATAGTTAAAGATCCTGCCACTCCCCCCCCCCCCATAATACCTGTATTATCAGTTATTTAACTTTTCCCAGTAATATTTACTTTTAATAAGGTAAGACTGTTGGGAATTTGTTTGAAAGTCTCTCAGTCTCTGCACTCTCTCTTTCACTCTCTCTTTCACTCTCTCTCTCACTGTCTTTAATGGACACACACACACACACACACACACACACACACACACACAATCGTGCACTTTCTCTCTCAAACACACACACACACACACACGCATGCACGCACGCACGCACACACTTTCCCCCAAGGCAATACTTCATTATGGTCCCACTGTCTGACTGATACCAGCTGTCATGTTTAAACCCTCCATGCACGCTATTGCATTATTAGAATTACAGGGAGGTTCTCAGTAGTGAAATAAGAGATTGTTGTTGTTTTTTTTTTCTTCTATTATTATTGTGCTGTCAGAAATTTTGGTTGCACTGGATAAACGATGGCCCCTCCAGTAAGGTCAGCGATATCTCAGTCTGCCTAGGGAGCCATTAATGTCGTACACTGCAGAGTCAATTGGTTTCATTCACATCTATGAGGCAAATAAATCAAAAGTTATTTGTTTGAAATAATTAAATCAACGCTGGTGTGTTTAGGGACATTTTTAAATTTCTGAAGACTAGAGTGTTTGAGGAAATAACTGCATGAGACGTTTTATTGTCCTCATATTCCTGGTCCTTTATTCTCTTTGAAACAATGGCCAGATCCTGCACTTATTGGTTTTCTCACATTTTCAGAATAGTTCAGAATCATTTATTATTATTATTATTATTATTATTATTATTATTATTATTATAGGAATAAAGAGTGATTACAAACCACAGAAAGTGCATGTGGCATGTTTCCATTTCACACAAATTTGTGGGTTGTATATAGCATCACTCCCACAGTGATGGATTCACTTTGACCTTTCCACTCACCCCAGAACCCCCCGTGGTCATTACAGAGGTCTTCTCATTTCATAGTATTGTTAGTATTGAGTCCTGCACTGTATAATGTATTGCACTCAGTTTAATTAAATGAGTAATGACAAGTTATTCTCCTAACAACCATGTATCTATGACCTTAAATTAAAATGACTAAATAAAAATGTTACCCCAAACCATTTCAGACAGCTAAAGATTTTTTCCCCTTTTGCGGCGCACAAAGAGGTTCCCAGACGTGCATATTATGCCACTTGAATCCAGTTCTGTTTGCTTTGGTGTCCTTGTAGGTTAACATAAAAAGGAAAGTGCCTGACAGATTTATGTGGATGTATCAAGCGTCATTCAGCTATCATCTTACTGGATAACAAAGAAGACACTTTGTTCAGGACTGTGACTTCTACTGTAACCATCAGGGGTGGACAAATCATAATTTCATTACCTAGCACACCAGTGAAGTAAAAGCTCCAGTGTGCTGTCCAGTTCCATGTTTTAGTTGCCCAGAAAGTAGGCTAGAATGGTCTAGCTAACGTAATATAATAACTTTATGATATCTAATTGTATTTGTACAGTAACAATAAAGGTATCTTAACTTATGTTAAGCTACATAGTTAGCCATGTGCACTAATACAGACTAAAACACTACAGAAAAACTGTGGCTGGTTCTGCAAGATGCTCAATAAAACTTACCAGCTAATTTCCCTATAAAACTGCACAAATTGTACCAGATACTACTATTTTTATTTTATTTTTATTTATTTTTTTATCACACCAAATATCGACTTTGTTTCATTTATTACTGTTTACTGCTCTTTACAGTATTTATTTCATGCTGAAACATTTAATTTCATTATTTTGAAGGCATCTTTTCTCTACAGCATTTCTTTGCATGTGCCTAAAACTTTTGCACAGTACTGTACCTGCATATTCCTGAAATCTGTAATCCATGCACAATAATGAATCTGCTTAGCAGAAGCCATTCCACCATCATCCAGATCATGTCTCAGCTGATGTGTGTAGTGTAGCAGGCAGTAGGATTTAGAATGAGTAGTATGTACTACAGTTAGAGCATCATGGTGCATCACACCACAATGAAGTGTTTTAAATTTAAACATAGCTACATACCAAACAAAAACCTGTTTTACAGATATTATTTTTTACTGTTACTGGTTGCTAGCTGGTGATTGTCCACTCCTGAACCATGTAATGAGAACAGCCAGTCATAGTGCAACCTAAACTAATCTTAAAAGAACACACACACACACACACACACACACACACACACACACACACACACACACACACACACACACACACACATGCACACACTGCATTTGTTAAACTGCTAGAAAACTGGCTTATGCATATTAATGACAACTTTATCCTTTTTTTCCACCTACTCAAAATGCGTGCATAAAAGAGAAAGCAACTTGCTGCCAAAGACCTCCTTGCTGTAACATTAGTGTGTTGGAAACACCACCGAAGAGAAGAAAAAAACGTGTATCACCATTCATCCTTCACTGTCTTCAGCTGCCAACATACACACAGAGTTAACTGAACCAGCTGTTTTCCACAACTGCTGATATGTGCTCTGATGGAGCTGAAGGGAACCATAGCCCTTTTTCGATGAACATTTTGAAGATGCTATAAAAGATTATGGCTAGATGAGGTAGTTATACAAATAATGATACCAGCAGGTGGGTGCTTATCCTGCACAACATGCTGGCTCTACTTTTAACTCTCACGATGACTAAGCATGCAGAAATCCAAGGCTCTCTGAAGCTGCTTCAATAGACGCGAGATAGTGAGAGATATTGTATAGTGTGCACTTTGTGAAAGGAACAGACACAAGAAAGAGGGAGATAGAATGATAGTGATAGTGAGAGAGAAACAAGATCTTTCATTCTTTTGCCAAAGCAGATGTTTAGCAGACTATTAGCAGCTCTGAATGTGCGGGTATGCTCCAAAGGAGGAAAGCAGCACAGTATGATGGCATGGAGAGAAGAAACAACCCATATACCACAGGCATTTCTATTAATGTCAACCAATGAGATGGCGATTGTCAGGTAACACAAGTGCATCATTGTCCCACCTGAGATTGCCTCTGTTCTGGGAATGCACTGTTATGCTTTCTTTTCTGTCAGTTTTGTTTTTTTTATGGTCCATCATGAATACTTCACATGCTGTCTCACTGCGATGACAAGACCGATACCAGGTGAAATCTGATCCGTTTGTCATATTGAGAAATAGTCAAACTTTTTACCCTAATCTCATACAGTTAAAACATAAACAAACCCGAGTTATAGCAATACCAAGGCCTGATGTCTTAAACAGACATGTCTGTCTAAATGCACAAATAATTTGAGTTGATAAATAAATGAATTGAAAATTGGATTGTAACAGTTGCTTCAAATAATAAAGTGCAAATCTGAGTCTTGTGTGTCAAAGTGCACAGTCATCTTACACTACATTGATTGAGGTTTCTTTTTTCGTTAGCAAATCAAGTGACGTAAATGCCCCAGTTCTTGTAGTCTTGGACTCACTTGAGTGTTTAATGAACCTCACAGAGCCATTAGTCATGCTGCAAATGTATCCTACTTTCAACAGTTCTATCTTTAGTACAGTTCCTATTTTTAACCGTAGGGGGGATTTTAGGATTTGACGCAGTTTTGGTGCTCAGGTTTCTAGGGATGGCATCTCAAATGATTGCTTATACTGTATATGTTTATCTGGTCATCAGACTGTGAAATAGATTGCCTTAAATAAAGGACAGCGTGCACCGGGTGCGGCTAGAATAACATTAGATCCCAGTGCAGGATTAGGGAGTTTTTTCACGGCTAGGTTTGACCACCCACACACTTGGCACATTTTTCTTAGAATATCTCATCTCCCTCTCATTTTCATCCCCCCCCCAAAAAATGAGTAGTCGAATCATGAGGTGTGAAAGAGAACAAAGTAAATGCTTGGCTATGTGTATCCTCTATGCTCTGGTACACTTTTGGAGGTGTTAATGGTCTCTCCAGAGGTGGACATGCCACATATGCTCCTAACCAAAGCCACAATCCTGACCACTCCTGCCGCTTTAATTACCACGTACTTCAATGTGCCTTTCAGGACAAAGACATTTATTTCAAAGAGTAAGACTATATAAATACACATAAATACATATGGGGCACCAAATGTAAAAAAAAAAAAAAAAAAAAAAGTTTAATACTCCTTTCTGTCTGATTTTTTTTTTTTTTTTTAATTTTTTTTAACATTTTCATGTACAGTGCATTTATAGTTACATACATTTACATTTACACTAAACATCATATACTTTAAAATATATATTTTATTTTTTAAACTTATATTTAGTTTGACATGCTGTAAATTTTGAGGTGCTTTTCTGCTTACCATGGTTATATTGAATGGCTATTTGAGGTACTGTAGTCTTTCTGTCAGCTTGACCATTCTCCTCATACTGTACCTCTCTCATCAAAAGGGTGTTTCCGCCCACAGAACTGCATATCTTTTGGGGGTCAAAGTTGTTGAGATAATTTTTTTCCTACTGTAATGTTTGATGAGAACATTAACTGAAGCCCTTGACCTATTTCTGCATGATTTTATGAATTGCACAGCTGGCACATAATAGACTGATGGAATAACTGTATGAATGAGCAGGAGTACAGGAGAGAGAGAGAGAGAGAGAGAGAGAGAGAGAGAGAGAGAGAGAGAGTATATCAAAGAATAATTCTCTCTCTCTCTTTATGTCTGTCTTTCACTCTCTCTCACACACTATCAGTCTGTTTCCATTTCTGTTGCCTGCCACAGTGAAAGCAAAACAAAAGTATGTGGCTGGCCATATGTTAAGTCTGGGCGTAGCATTTATCCAACCACAAGGAACCTGAGACACAGTGAAAGCATGTATTAAAAGTCAATAGACGGTGCATGAAATTGTACATGGAATGCTGGCGTTTGTGTTTTATATACATAGGTTGTAGTCAGACACTAAAAGCAAACACACTTTTAGGTAGATATATGCACACAAATCTCCTACTTCAAACTGGGTAGGGCTTTCGATCCTGAAAACAATATGCTTGATTGTATGTGTATTTGATCTACTGGTATTAACACCACATTGGCTTTAAGCTTAAAAAAGCTGAAAAAATCATCCACGTTGGTAATCAGCTCCAAATGGCTGTCAGAATGTAAATTTTCCCTCCAGAGGGCAAAGACGATGAAACTGTAAAACAGCCAAGATTGGCATCTGGTGCTCTTGGTTATGCATTCGAGACTTGGATTCATGACTGGGTTAACCATGCACCAGAGAGAGAGAGTTATGTGAGCATGTGTGTGTGTTGATGCAGAGATTGAGAAAGTATGTATGGGTTCAAGGAAAAAGGAGAAAGAGTGTCTGGGTGTGTTTCAAGTGATAGTGTGTGCACGTCTCTTTAAGAGACAGCAAGAGAGTGTAAATATTATTCCTTTTGCCTGGAGGTGCTGCTGTGTGTGCACTGTTACACATGTCAGTCATGCAGTTCAGCACGTTTTTAAGGGGTGCTCGCATGGAAAGCCAGAATCTGTTTGGCATCCTGCCCACCTGCTCTCGTCATCAATGCATGGGGCTGCGTGCTGCCCTACCTGTAGGAGCAATGTGCCTACAAAAACAATGCTGTTTTGCATGCCAGAAACCAAAAACCACAACTGACACGCAAGCTAGCTCAATTTATGGAAAGCCGTAATCCTAGGTGCTTTCGCCCGCTAAAAGATTTATTTCTGGATTATTTCTGTGTGACCCCATGAAAGGCTCACATTACTCTCCAAGGCAATACATTAATGCAATTATCTCTCAAAGTGGTGTCCACCAACCCCCATGGATCCAGGAAGCATAGCCAGGGGATCCACGATTTGTAAAAATGTATTCACTGCTGGAAATCATCACCCACAATTATCATATTTATTATATTTATTGAAGAGTTCTTAGAATTGTTAATGATTGACTGGTCACTTGAATTGAATGGGTTTAATCAAAATCTCAATAACTCAAAAACAAGTACACCTATAAATAATATCTACAACCCCAATTCCAAAAATGCTGGGAGCTGTGTAAAATGTAAATAAAAACAAAATGCAATGATTTGCAAATCTCCTAAACCCATATGTCATTCACAATAGAACATAGAAAACATATCAAATGTTTAAACTGAGGAAATTAAATTAAATTTTTAAAACCATTTTAAGGAAAAAATAAGGTAATTTTGAATTTCATGGCTGCAACATGTCTCAAAAAAGTTGGGACAGGGGCAACAAAAGGCTGGAAAAGTAAGTGTTACTAAAAAGAAACAGCTGGAGGAACATTTTGCAACTAATTAGGTTAATTGGCAACAGGTCAGTAACATGATTGGGTATAAAAAGTGTATCTTAGAGAGGCAGAGTCTCTCGGAAGTAAAGATGGGATGGAATCTGGATGGAAGCATATATTGGTCTAAAACCTATACATGCATTTCCGCATTGATGGTGCCTTTCCAGATGTGCAAGCTGCCCTTTCCATAGGCACTAATGCACACCCATACCATCAGAGATGCAGGCTTTTGAACTGAGTGCTGATAAAAAGTAGGGTGGTCCCTCTCCTTTTTAGTCATCTTTAGTTTAGAGGAAGCGGCGTCCATGGTTTCCAAAAAGAATTTCAAATTTTGATTCATCTGACCACAGAACAGTTTTCCACTTTGCCTCAGTTCATTGTAAATGAGCTTTGGCCCAGAGAAGATGGCGGGGTTTCTGGATCATGTTTACATATGGCTTCTTCTTTGCATGATGGAGCTTTAACCTGCATTTGTGGATGGCACGGCGAACTGTGTTCATAGACAGTGAGTTCTGGAGGTGTTTCTGAGCCCATGCAGTGATTTCCATTACAGAATCATGCCTGTTTTTAATGCAGTGCCGGCTGAGGGCCCGAAGATCACGGGCATGCAGTATTGATTTTTTCTTGCGCACAGAGATTTCTCCAGATTCTTGGAATCTGTTTGATGATATTATGTACTGTAAATGATGAGATATTCATAGTCTTCACAATTTTACATTGAGGAACATTATACTGAAATTGTTCCACAAATTGTAGACGCAGTTTTTCGCAGATTAGTGAACCTCTGCTCATCTTTACTTCTGAAAGACTCTCCAAGATACTGTTTTTATACCCAATCATGTTACTGACCTGTTGCCAATTAACCTCCAGCTGTTTCTTTTAACACTTACTTTTCCAGCCTTTTGTTGCCCTCGTCCCAACTCTTTTGAGATGTGTTGCGACCATCAAATTCAAAATTACCATTTTTTTCCCTTAAAATGGTACATTTACTCAGTTTAAACATTTGTTTAAACATATGTTTTCTATGTTCTATTGTGAATAACATATGGGTTTATGAGATTTGCAAATCATTGCATTCTGTTTTTTATTTACATTTTACACAGCATCCCAACTTTTTTGGAATTGGGGTTGTACTTGATTCTACTGACAAATTTAATAAAGTGTTCCCTGAATAAAAAAAGATTTGTGTATTCTTAAACATTTAAATAATGCAACATTAATGGATTATGTTCTTAAAATAAATCTGGTAGATTTATTAGATACAGGTCTTGTTCTACAGGTCAGATGCTAAATTTTATGCACTAAAACAACCAAAATGTTGTTTGGATAAAGGAGAAACCAACTGATGAGTATTATTCAATAAGTTAGCGATTAAATTTTGAGATAATGAGGAGGCCAATTTTTTCCCTGACTGCTGAAAAACATACTTTATAGGATTTAATATACTGAGACACTGAGATGTTATTTTTAAACACAGGCATGATTCATTCTGAATGTGCATTTTAATACATTTTCACCAAATGTCTGACTCATCTAGCACTCTCTGTCACTATTTTAAGTTTAAGTGGGTGATTCCACTATTGCAGTGCCCTTGTAACCTAAAAATGTATTAACATTTAATCTAAGAACACCCTTACCCTTAGGCAAACATATATTGCTTTTACATGGCTTCTTTGCTGACAATGGCAGCATTTTGATCTTAAATGAGCAACAAGGTTAAAAGTAACCAAGTTTAGCAAATACACAAAATGTGTTTAACTAGCATCCATGCTTAAGGTATAAGGACATTAAAGACATTAAAAGTATCCTTGTGAGTCAATATCACAATATCTGAAAGTAAAAAAAGAATGGGATAATTGAATTTTCTTCTTCCTATTATGTTAAGGAATTTCAAATTATACAAGTTCACTTTGAAAAATGTAAATCCATAATTTCAGTAATCTCTTGAACTCTCTCATTAGTGTCTGTTAAATTGTTAGATTTTGGACTGAACGTGTTGCTTGACATGCAGCTCTGGCCTTTTTTTTTCTCTTTCTGTATTACTGAAAACAAATCTGTCCTTAGCTGTTTTTTATTTTTTTTTATTTTTACAGTGTCTCATGCTGCCTGCAGACATTTCAGTTACAGCTCTGCCTATGTTTATTTAGTGCCCAAGAACACGATTCAGTAAATTTGCTGGATTGAAAAACGCCTTCAATAGGTCGATGACTGAATGCATTGTCATGGAATTTTTGTTATGATTAATCTCTCCTGAGGTTCAGCAGCTCCTCTGAGCACCTTGAACTCCCCTGACATGGATGAGTTTGTCATCTGTTGCTGACACACATGTATGTATGAATTTTCAAGCAAGTATTGCACCACATGCTTCATCAGTAACACTGACTAGCTGATAAGTAAAGAATAAAAAATGATGTGTTATGAAGTAAATGAAGTAAAGAATAAAAAATGTGCTGTTATAGGAAAATTGTCAGTGTTGAGGTGGTATGATGCCTCCCTGAATCTGACTATTTTCCAATAACAGCACATCCTGAAATCATTGATTCCTTTATTTACACAACAATTTGCCAATGATTAGAATTTTTTATTTATTAATGAAAAACGTCATCTTATCAATTTATAGTTGTATTTAATCTACCTTGAAGTTTAAAAATAAATAAACAAACATGCAGCTTGTAATATTACACAGACACCGGAAAACACAAAATCCTCTGTCTTGAACACCTTCTCATGGTGGAACACTTACTGACAAAAAGCTGACTTTGCATAAATGCTACAAAGAGCTGACTTTCCAAAAATGTTAACACTGT